>CM059212.1:30617169-30772169 GCA_030347435.1 Clarias fuscus
AAAACCAAACCGAGAGGTATACACATTACACACACACACACTCACGTTATCTCTTTATACCCATTACATTTATAATTCAATAATAAAAAATATACATAATTTATTACAATATTGATAATGCATGATCAGATTTCTCAGCACTGATTTGATTTTAAGTGTTTTGCTTTAATCTGAAAGAAATTCATGCATAAGCATCATCTATCTATCTACAGTATACATTTTATCATTAAAAGCAGAAAATTGTGGATGCATCATAACTTCTAAGAGCCAATCAGACACTAATATACACCAGCTAGCAGATACTAAGATGTTTTTTTTTTTATATTCCTCAATTTATTTATAGTAATGCAGCTCACAATATTCATCTACACTAACATAGCATGGTTACAGAAGTGTGTGTGTATCCGGCTTCAGACTTAATGTGCGTAAATAAACACACACACAGAGACACACAGTCACCTTTAAGGTAAGCCAGGCCGAAGAGGTGATGCTCCACCAGCCCCACGTGTGCGATCACCATGTCCAACACATCCTTGCACACCACCTTCACGTCACCGGTCACCTCCAGCTTCTGACCGTTCAGCAGCACCACAAACACCTTCCGCAGGCTCTCCTCCAGCTTCCCACGCTTATTCTACACACACGCACGCGCGCACACACGCGCACACACACGCGCACACTAAGCGGAGGGCCAGTAACAGTGCAATCCTGCTAATAAAATAAACCTCCCGAAGGCGGGACATGCAAATATGTGCAAATTTCTGTCTCGTACCATGATGGAAGACGGGACTTTCAGGCCCACGCACGGCTCTGTCGACATCTTCGCAAACTCAGGACCAAAAAACATCTACAGAGACCGAGAAAGGAACATACAGGAACGGAAATAATCAAATAAATAAACACATCCAAACTCTCTCTCTCTCTTAATGAAACAAACATAAAAGCAAACATGAAATAAAGAAATAGTAATGAAATGAGCGAGTTAATAAATCATTCCTAATGATACAATGTATATTAATATATATACATTTAAATGTGTTCACTAACCACTGGGTGAATAAAAAGAGAAAGACGAGAGAGCAAAACATTAAATAGCTTATGTATGAATAAATGAATGAGAAATTACTGACTGAATGAATCCATTAGAAAAGTAAATTAACACAAAGTAAATATATTTACTAGAAAATACAGAGTAATAAAATTAATTACATACAATACAAAATATAAAGGTTAGAATAAATACTGCAGATTGTTAAATAATAAATAGGATAATACGAACAAATTTATCAATCTTAAAGTTACATTTGTGTGTGTATTTATTGACATTGCTCAATATGTTTTACTGAATAATAGATTTTCTGTGTGTTCATTTTGTTTTAATTACAAATACATAGATAATTAACTGATTGATTATTTAAAATAACTGGTTGACTAATTCATTGTTGAGCAGGCGAATAAAATACACATTAAACAAATAAATGCAAATTAACAAAACATGAAAAACTGAATTTACAAACGATTATTAAAAAAAGAAAGATTAAAAACAACAATCTTATGTACAGCTCAGTTAACGTAGCCTATATCATTTTCACAACTATTTTTTTAAATCAAAAGTTTCATATATACGTGCACCCACCCACACACCCCCCCACCCACATACACACACACCCACCCACATACACACACACCCACCCACCCCACCACCCACACACCCCACCCACCCACACACCCCACCACCCACACACCCCCACACCCCACCACCCACACACCCCCACACCCCACCACCCACACACCCCCACCCACACACCCCACCACCCACACACCCCACCACCCACACACCCCCACCACCCACACACCCCACCACCCACACACCCCACCACCCACACACCCCACCACCCACACACCCCCACCACCCACACACCCCCACCACCCACACACCCCACCACCCACACACCCCCACCCACACACCCCACCACCCACACCCCCCCACCCACACACCCCACCACCCACACCCCACCACCCACACACCCCCACCCACACACCCCCACCCACACACCCCACCACCCACACCCCACCACCCACACACCCCCACCCACACACCCCCACCCACACACCCCACTACCCACACACCCCCACCCACATACACCCACACACACCCACACACCCCCACCCACATACACCCACACACACCCACACACCCCCACCCACATACACCCACACACACCCACACACCCCCACCCACATACACCCACACACACCCACACACCCCCACCCACATACACCCACACACCCCCACCCACATACACCCACATACACCCACACACCCCCACCCACATACACCCACATACACCCACACACCCCCACCCACACACCCCCACACACCCCCACCCACATACACCCCACCACCCACATACACCCACACACCCCCACCCACATACACCCCACCACCCACATACACCCCACCACCCACATACACCCCACCACCCACATACACCCCACCACCCACATACACCCATACACCCCACCACCCACATACACCCCACCACCCACATACACCCCACCACCCACATACACCCATACACCCCACCACCCACATACACCCATACACCCCACCACCCACATACACCCACCCACATACACCCACCCACATACACCCACATACACCCACCCACATACACCCACACACCCCCACCCACCCCCACCCACATACACCCACACACCCCCACCCACATACACCCACACACCCCCACCCACATACACCCACACACCCCCACCCACATACACCCACACACCCCCACCCACATACACCCACACACCCCCACCCACATACACCCACACACCCCCACCCACATACACCCACACACCCCCACCCACATACACCCACATACACCCACACACCCCCACCCACATACACCCCCACCCACCCACACCCCCACCCACCCACACACACACCCACACACACACCCACACACACACCCACACACACACCCACACACACCCCCACACACACCCCCACACACACCCACACACACCCACACACACCCACACACACACCCACCATGCGCTCTCACCTTGGCTTTGCGAGTCTGAAGGCTGCTGACGTCCATCATGCTGCTCTTCATTGTCTCCCGCACGTCGTTCATGGAGGCGCGCGGCTCGTCCCCGTGGTAAATGCTGGAGCGGGACAGTTGGGTCGGCAGTCTCTGAATCACGTCCTCCTGCCTGGATATCACCAGCTCCGTCCTGAACGCTTCCTCCTGCCCTACATCGTACAGCCTACCCTCGGAGGGAGCAAGGGAACGAGGGATCAGTGCATCGCGGGAAACACTCGTTCATACTTCTAGTTGTTAATCTAACAGTTAGCGGGTAAGTGTTTGTCCTCGTCACCACGAGGTTGTGAGGTCAAATCTGTGAGCTGGAACTGAACTCCTTGGCATGATATTTGGACCAGATTCCACTCACTGACCACTAGAGGGAACCAATGAGGCAGATTTAATAACTGCATTCCTGAACTTCATGGCTGACCTGAGCAAATTTCTTTTATGTTAAAATTGAGCTGGATTTTACTGCAACACGCAGGCAGGTTTCTAACACCACAACACTGCAGCTTTTTAAATCAAAGCCCATTAAGCCGCAGCTGTGTTCTCTAAATCTCTAAAAGCCAAACCGTAGCAGCTTCTTTTCTTTTTCTTCTTTTTTTTGGACTACAAATATTTAAAGATTTAGTAGCGGAAAAAAAGTGTTTTTTTTTGGTTTGTTTTTTTAAACCCATGTTTGCACTTACTGTACATTTTTTAAAACAATAGCAGTATTCTAAGATTTCATACCCGTCTGTACGCCGATGATCAGATGACCACACAGAGATCATATCGGTCGTGTGAAAACACTTTTATACAAACACTCACAGGTTAGACGACATTTTTGGACGACATTTTTGTCACGAACAAAACAAGAAAACTAACCCGGGGGGTAGAAGTGTGTGACCGGCTCTCGGGGTACACGGTCGAGAGGAGGCGATAATCTGTCTGTCTGGTTTTAAGAAAGCATCAGGCTGATGATGAATGAATTATGATCAATTGGAAGAGTTAAAATACTCATAGCTGTGTTTCTGAAGGACAAAAATCAGTGATTGAGTGACGAGATGAAGTGGACTCTTTAGTGGACTTTTTTTTTCCTTTTCTTAAACCAGTGCATCATTTTTTCCCATAATACTTTTTATAATTTAATAGGCGTGTTAGACCAGTAAACCCCTGTCCATACCGACGTTCTCGCAGCAGATTGAGCAAACCAGTCTAACTGATTAATGCCGGACTCATTTACTGCCCTGGGGTGGACACTCGGGGGCAATTAATTAGAGAGCTTCAGCCATGTGAGTGCTTAGAAATCTTGAAATCGAACCCTTCTGGTCAGACAATCGAAAAAAACAGTAAAATAAAGTCTCATGATAAAGTACAGTACTGATGTGTGTGTGTTGGAGACAGTACCTGTGTCTCTGCTGCATGCCGTCGGTCTCAGACAGTCCCGCTTGTGAACTGAAGCGCCTCAGGTCGTCCGGCCGCTTGGCTGCGTGAGGGGGGGGGGGGGGGGGGGGGAAACATTAAGGTGAGATTTCTGCTCGATGTCTCGATTGTTTCTGTCCGTCTGTAGTCTCGAGTTTCAATCTTCACTAGCTACACCTTGCGAGTACTGGGTTAGACCTCTTTTACCTTCAGAATTGATTTAATGAAAGTGCTGGGAACATTCCATAGAGATTTCGGTCGATATTGCTGATCAGTAGGAACAAAGATTTGTCCATGAAGTCCGTGATGAGAATCTCCCGTTCCACCATGTCCCAAAATATCCCGTCTACTGGACTGAGATCTGGTGACTGTGGAGGCCGCGCGAGTAGAGTGACCTCACTGTCGTGTTTGAGACGATTTGAGTTTTGTGCCATGGCGTGTGATCCTAAATGGATGGACACAGCCAGCAACACCACTCAGGTACGTTGTGGTGTTGGACCATATGCTCAGTCGGAACTGAGAAAGAAAGTGTGCCAAGAAAAGCTCCTGCACACCATTACATCACCACCACCACCTCCAGTCTGAACCGGTGATACACAGCAGGATGGATCCATGCTTTCATGTTCTGACTCTACCATCCGAACGTCACAGCAGAAACCGAGACTTATCAGACCAGGCGACGGTTCTCCAATCTTCTTTTGTCCAGTTTTGGTGGCAACATGTGACCTGTAGCTTCAGTTTCCTGCTCCTGCTCTTGGCGGCACACGGTGTGGTCTCCTTCTGCTGCTGTAGAACATCTGCTTCGAGCAACGACGTGTTGTGTGTTCAGAGATGCTCTTTGGTTGTAACGAGAAGTCATTTAAGTTCTTGTTGGCGTTCTATCAGCTTGAACCAGTCTGACCAAGATGTTTTTGCACAGAGAACTGCACTCACTGGATATTTACTCTCTGTAAACCCTCTGTAGATCAGCAGTTTGGGAAAAAGTCAGACCAGCCTGTCTGGGACCGACAACCATGTCATGTCCAAAGTCACTTAAATCACCTTTCTTCCCCGTTCTGATGCTCGGGTCGAACTTCTTGACATGCCTAAATGCTTTGAACTTTGAAACTTCATTTGCATTAACAAGTTGTTGAACTGGTGTACCTAACGAAGTGGCCGATGGGTGTACATACTGTACATTCGTACTCTTATCCATCCATCCACTTGTACCCAGATATCTATCCATCCATCGTATTGCTCCATCCATCCTTCAATGCATCTAGTCATCTACATACACAGCCATCTATTCATCCGTCTCATCATTCATTTATCCATCCTTCCCTCCCTCATTTATCTATCTAGTTATTCACATATTAGTCGTCCACTTATCCATCCATCTATATGTCCGTCCATCCAACCGTCTATTCTATTATTCGTGTATACATCCATCTATCTGTTTATTCACTCACTCATCTCTTTATAGACTCATCCATCTGTCCACTTAGATATTCACTTATCCACCAATCCATCCACTTATGTAGCCACCTAAACATTTATTCACTTATTCATCCTTCCATTCATCCACTAAACGTGTCTACCTACTTGATGATCCATATCCATCCACTTATCTAAAAAAAAAAAAAAAAAAAACCATCTCTGGGCCTCCGAGTGGCGCAGTGGTAAAGTGCTCGCCCTATCATCCGGAGATCGCGAGTTCGATTCCCGGGTGATGCTGTAACCGCTCGCAGCCGGAGTCTAGAGAGAGCTGATTGGCCGAGCTCTCTCAGAGGGGAGGGATGAGAGGTACTTAGTGCTCCCACATTAATCACGGCTCTACAGCCAGGGGCGTCTGTGAGCTCAGGCGAGCGGAAGGAGCGGATAGCGCTGTCCTCCGAGTGTGTGACTCCGCCCCCAATGGTGCGTGAGCGAGCAGTTCGAAAAGATGCGGTTGGCTGGTGTCACGTGGTTCGGAGGAAACACGTGATGGTCTTCAGCCCTCCCGACTGAGTGATAGTAGTAGCCTTAATGTGGAGCCCCCTAGTGACGGGGAGGAATTGGACACGACTAAGTTAGGGGAAAAAAAAAAAATAATAATCCACCTACAACCCTTCACTTATTTATAACATACTTTTTTACCAAAAGATTCATGGGCACTAATGAATGAGTAATTTAGAGACACTACGTTGGGACACTATGTATATATTTACCAGAACATAGCCTGATGTTTGCAGAGTAATTTTTAGTCTGAGGAGTATAAAGATGTGTGACTGAGAGACAGAGAGGGAGACACTCACCATGTCTGTAGTCTGGGTCTGATGATGTTACTGATGGACTCTCGCTGGAGGAGCTGTAGTCACTCTGATAACTCCTGTGAGTGAGCATGGGGTCTGACAACACACACACACACACACACACAAATTAGTTAGAATTTTTTTTGTTCTATATCTAGTATACAGGAATCTCATGCACCAACACACAAATCAATTGAACTGTGAAATTGCATTTATTTAATAATAAAAAAAACAAAGTAGCTGCTGATATTTGCAGTAAATTTTCACTGCATTTAGTTCAAAGCATTTTTCTATTTTGCAATCCGTCTTAAATCTGTTAAAGTAGCTTATAGATGCTTTTCCACATGAGCTAGGTGTTTCAGTGCATTCACATCATAGCTGAACTTTTACCCAAAGTGTGTGTGTGTGTGTGTGTGTGTGTGTGTGTGTGTGTGTGTGTGTGTGTGTGTGTGAGAGTGAGAGAGAGACCATCTAAACTGTGACTATTTAAACATTGCCCGTGTGTCTTTCGAGTTGTCGAGAACTTCAGCTGAACCTGTAAATCCGGCTGGCGTGCCAGCAAGAGCCGCGTTCTGCACCACGCTGAACACGAGTGTGTGTGTCTGTGTGTGTGAGATATACCACTTCTTTATAAAAACTAGAATTCGCACCAAGTGAGTGTTCTTACTTGAACGTCAGCCTTCTGGATTACCCATAATGCACTGCAGGCATATTCCATCTCTAATGGGTAAAATGCTGCATTAATTATGAATACAGTGTGAGTGGATTAACTATAGATGGATTAAAACCCCTGCGTGTATGCGCGTGTGCGCTTGTGTGTATGTAACGGATAAAACCCCTGCATGTGTGTGTAACGGAACCCCTATGTGTGTAACAGATTAAACCTCTGCGCGCGTGTGTGTGTGTGTGTGTGTGTGTGTGTGTGTGTGTGAGGAACAGATCAATCCCCTGTGCACGTGTGTAATGCATCAAACCCCTGTGCACGTGTGTAATGCATCAAACCCCTGCGCATGTGCATCAGATTAAACCCCTGCGTGTGGGTATGGTATTGATGCGAAGGCATTAAGCGTGTGCAAGGAAAGTCTCATCAATAAAAACACAGTGAAGCAAAACTCGAGCAGCGAGACGAGTCTGAGCTCAACACGTAGTGGAAGTGAAGCCTGAAGCTCCGCCCACTCCAGCAAAACCTGATCCTAGAACCAGATTGGAACACACGCACAGAGGGAGGAAACGAGGCTGAGCCGTACCTGTGCGTGCGTGCGTGTGCACGAGCGAGTGCATGTGTATTTTTGAACACAGGGTATAAACTCCTCTTGTCTTACAGATATTGGAAAAGTTGAAGGACTGTCTGTTTCTTTCTCTCTCTCACACACACAGGAAATGAGGTGGGGATTCCTGTTCTGTTGGAAATAACTCTGTACACCGTCAGAACCTCATTTCCTGTTCAGCAGCTCGAGGAATCTTAATAAATAATTCCAGCTGAGGTCCACCTTCATTTTTATACAATACAGAGAAACACACACACACACACCTCAAACACCCTTACATAAACTCCCACGGCTTGCCACGAACACTGCCACACACACACTTTCCTCCTTTTTTCTTTACTTTATTCCCATACAGAGCATTATAAACTTCGGTTCTGTCCATTTCTTGAATTTCTTTCTTTCCTCTCAATCCTTTTTCTTCATTTCATTTTTTTTCTTAATTCCTTTTTCCTTTTTCTTTCTGTTTTGCTTCACCGTCTCGCTCGAAACCAGACAGATCTAATAACGCCGTGTTATTCTGGATTTCCGTCTGGGAGAGCGGCGAGCGTGTAACAGGAAAAGTGCGCAGCCCAGGAACGGGTGAGGAGACGGAGAGCCCGAAAACACACACACAAAAAAAAAGGAAGAAAACCACAAAAGAAAAAAAAAAAACGCTGCCAGACGACACGTCTACAGAAACGCTCTGCGCTCGATTTCCCCTCCTAGAACTCGCAGTCGAGCCGAAAGGGAAAAGTAAAAGAAAATATTTGGGTTTGTCCATCACGCGTGCTGAGGTGGTGAGGAGAGCGGAGGAGATTCCTGTCGGGCGGCGGAGCGGAATAGGCGGCGAGAGTTTTTCCACGCTGTTGGAGCGCAGGGACAGAACGAACAGATTAACACGAGCGCAGGGACGCTACACTTGGAGTGATCGGCGTCCGCGAGGGTTCCACCAAGGAACGGGGTTCAGTTCTTCACTTCTCGCATCAGCAGCAATAGACGAGAACTTCCTGCGATCCTGTGCACACCAAGACTTCATTCAGGCACCGTAGTGTCCAGTTCACGCGTGAAAATGATTCCTCGCGCTCCCAGAGCCACGCTTTCACACTTGGTCCTGGAACACGGAAGATAAACCCTCCATAGATGTGATGTGCTGGTGATTCAGTACATTCAGGTGGTCAGCTGACTTCATTTTATTGCCACATGACATTGCTGAGTCTCGACCTGAGCGACTGAAGCAACCCCAGATCATAAGACTGTCTACAGAGGCTTGTACAGTCGACACTATGCATGATGGGAGCATCGCTTCATGCGCTTCCGTTCTCACCCTGACACGCCCATTTTGATGCTCCCTAGCAAACTGAAGACCTTTTCCCTGGTGGGTCTCGCTGGAAAAATGAACAGGGATCGGAATTACCACGAGTGACCAGATACAATATCACGATTTCTAGGCGTTTCTGTTAGATTTGTTATAAATATACCGTTTTTTTGTTACAATTCCGAACAAACTGAGAAACTCAGTATAAAATTAAACATGACTTACGTGATGCGTAACTGAATAGATTTTTTCCCCGCCATCTCCACTAACAAGCAGGTTTAGTAGTTGTGCCGTAAAGTAGCGGGAACAGAGTCAGCGGGAATAAACCTCTGATGTGAAGTGAACCGCCAAAAGAAATGAAAAGGAACATGAAATGGGTGGAGTTGTGAGAAACCAAAGACTCGATATGTTTAGCTTACGTGTTTATAAACTTTAGCGTAAACTTAAACCTACGTTATAGTGAAAATCTTTTCTCCTTTCTTTCTTTTTTGTTTTTAACCGAGAAAACACAACATGTAAACTTGTCTTGTCCTGGAAAAGTTGTACAAATCTTTAAGAGAATTTAAAAATGTTCGGTGAATTGGTAATTAATTCCGCAGAATGTGAGACGTGCTTAAAAAAACGAAGCAAGAACAAACAGATGGCTCAATAAACTGCTTGGATTAGACTGCAATACTGTGTGGACTCCTAATTTTTGGCTAAACGATCACATCAAAGCACTCCGATTTACACACACACACACACACACACACACACACACACACAAGCTTTGAAAGCCTACAATTATACATCGCTCTAATTAGTTCCAGGAATCTGGACCCCGCTGCCACAGTGAGTCACGTTAAAAATCTGGCGCAGCGCGGCTCACTCAAACACAGAGTGTCTCCGCCTGCTCCAGCTAAAGCGCCGCCGCAGCAGCAGCTCGTGCCAGAAAGCATGGGGGCTTTAATGCCTCGTCACAGGGGCTGAAACATTGTCATTGTGGCGTGAGTAAGAGCTGGAAGGCTCTTGGTGTAACACAGTAGCAGCTACTGGGTGCAGCCCCCCAACTCCCCCCCCCCCCCCCTTCTAATCCCAGGGTTCCATCGTTCCTGATTATTTCTTTCTTCAATACTGATGGATAAGATACAGTATTGCAACGTGAATTTGCCATGGTTACGGACACTACAGATTTTTTGCTTCTTAAGCTTCCACCAAAACCCATCTCTTTTTAATTTATATCCACACCTTTTAGGGGCATTTGCTTCTAGACACCAAGGTTAGCATCACTACTCAAAGAAATATGAATAATTTATGTTTTAAATGATTATTGTTTGAACGATGTAAAAAAGGCCATTTTTGGGGCAACTTGACTTTTAGGGAAGAAAGATTGGTCACTTCCATGTTGCATAAACTTCAGAAGTAGCTTCTTTGGTCACACATTTTCTGTATTATAAGCATAAAATGCATAAATAAATCTATTAATCAATAAAATCAGCACCAATACTGTGTTCTGGCTGACAGCATTTTAAAGGAAAATTATTAACATGTGTGATCTCTAAGAAACCCCAAAGTGATTTTCCAAGAATTTCCTGAAAAGTGTTTTATTTATAAAATAGCAGTTTGTCAACAAATAGGTTTTTTTTTTTAAAGAAAGAAAGAAATCGCACATCATATGCATTTATAGTTTATTAGTTTCAAAACACTTGTTTTGAAAATAATAATAATAATAATAATAATAATAATAATAAGTTTAGCATCAGCTTAAAACAAATCTTATCACGTTCCTGAGGCAGTCCTCCTATTAACTGTTAGAAAGTATTAAAACTGGAGACTCCTTCCATAAATAACAAAAAAGAAAAAAGACACCTCTCCATAGAAAAAGAATCACCACATCAATAATGTATAGAAATAGAGAATAAGGTGTTCGTTATTTTGGGGAATTAAATGGTCTGTAACATCTTTTGAACCTAATCGGATGTGTGATAATTAAACTCTGTTATACAACATTTAAAAAAATTATTTTTAATTTAAATAAATATTGACTTGAATAGAAATCAAACGGAATAAGGGTTAAATCAATTTTTTTTTTTTTAAGTCAGAAAGACTTTCATTATTTAGCAAGCAATGAACCACAACATTCTGACCGAGCAAGAATAAAAATATAAAAACTTAAAAAATAAACTTTTTAAACTTATTTTTAAGCTGTTTACGTATTAGGAAGTAATCAGAACTCACCGTCGATGGCCTGACTGAGCGCGTGCAACTTCTTGTGTCTCTCAAGAAGTTTATCATAAGCTCCGCCCACCGACTGCGCCGAGCGATGATGACCCTTCCTGGCCTCCAAGCCTTCGAAATCTCCATACGGCACGTCTCGGACCCTCGAGGCTGACTTCGGCCTGCCGGAGGAGCGGATACTGAGGGCGGTGCTTCCACGCCGGGCGTCTTCCAGCGCCCCGAAGCGAAGCAATTCTGGGTCCAAGAAGGCTAAATCCACAGACGACGCCCAGTTCTTCTTCCTGTGGTACGGCATCGAACGGCGGTCCGGTTCCAGAAGCTGACCTTTAACCCTTTGTTGACGTGCGAACGGTGCGGAAGATGTCTCGGACGGAGGCGGGGTCTGCTGGGCGTTCTCGTCGCTGGTGGGCAGCGCGCCCATGGACCGGCTCAGACCCCGGCTCAGAGTGGTCTGCTCCTGGGTGCGAGCTCGGTAACGCTCCAGCACGCGATGGGCCGCGCTGCGACCTGACCGACAAACACAGAGCGCGCAGAGTGAGATGGAGATAATTACACACACACACACACACACACACACACACACACACACACAATGAGAACCACATCACAACCACAATTTTAGTCATGCAGATTTTAAAAAGTATTTTAAATTTAGAAATTTAGAAATAATAAATACATTAATAAACACGTTATTGAAAACTGAAATAAAACTTTTTTATACTCTAGGAAAATAAGTAAGAAATGTGAATATATATATATATACTGGTAAAGTGTGAAGTTTAAATAAGATTCATGTAAACAACCTGTTATAAATGATTATTATTATCTTTTTATTTTCCTGCGTGCATTGTGTGTATAAAAGTTGCTGTTTATAATTTTCTACCTTTTTAGCTAGCTGGATATATCGGGTGTCACTTAAACCCTCTGTCGTCAGCTCACTTACACTAAATGAACAAAATGTGAAATTATTACTTTCGATTTTCCTGCTTACAATTTGCTCGCTTGTATTTTACTTCAGGCATAAAGTCCGTGAAAACTCCAACAATTTCTAGTTTTGCATTAATCTCCATAAGGCGATCTGACTATCTAAATAAATACAAATAAAAGTGACAAAATTAAATCAAATACATATTTTTTTCTTTGATAAATATATGAACAAATGTTAATTTTATTTATGTATATTTTTCCGCTTGTTTTATGCGCATGAAGTCGATAAAAAAAATTCTGGGTTTGTATTTTAGCGTGGTAAAAAACTACAAACAAATGATCTACTACATTTTTTTCTTTAGTTTTCACTTTTCTTCCTCAGATTACGTGCAAAATGTTAATAACACTTCCCCAAAACAAAGTAATTTTTTTTTTATTTAGAACAGTTCTCTTTTAAAGAAAAACTAGAAACAAAAGACAAATAACCAGAAGTAAAATTCCAGCTCATTTTGTGGTGCATGCAGGTAACATGGTGGATTTTTTTTTGGTTGAATATAGTTACGATACAGTGCGATACAGTAGACACGTAGCTCCCCACACAGACCTCCCTGCACAGTAATGAGTCATCACCATGGCACGCTCTTCACTCCGGTCACGACTTCTCCATACCACCAGATAAAACCACACCGAGACAAAACAGCCTTCAGGGGCAGAACGACGCTCCAAACCACAAACGAACGACTCGGCGCGTAATCGATCGCACGCCACCCTTACATAAGCAGTTTTGTTTATGTTCTCTGCGGCTGTCAAAAACCTCACCGGGGCCGGGACGACGCAGTCAGATTTTCCTAAATAAATCTCTCTGGTTTATTTTTGACTCAACCTGAGCACACATCCAGCGCTCGGACAAGAAGGAAGGACAAAATGATGGGGAGAGAAAGACGAAAGCGGAACGAGAGGAAGGACATGACCTCGAACGCATCATCGAAGAGTCTTAAACACAACACTGGTTTTATGAAGTGTTGAACACTGAATGGAAACTGTGAGCATTAAAACTTTAAAGGTGGCAGTAACGTCTACTTTAGGAGCGAAAGGCCTCAACAGTGCAATGCAATTTACTGGAACTGGGAAACTGCAGACTGGTTTTAAGGGTCTAAATTTGCTAAACATAAAAAGATTAGAAATACTGTACTGAACTCCGTGATTAATGCAGGGTTGGCAAGGACAAAATATATAAATAAATAAGTGCCACATTCACTTCACTGAGGTTGTAAAAATTTAACTGGAATCAATGGAATTATGTTACTCTTGCAGTTTTACCCTAGCCCAGTTTCACAATGGTTCATTCAAAAGTAAATAGCTCATTTACAGTGATCAGTCCAGTTTTCTGTAAAAAGGAAGGTTTTATCGTAAATGAAAACAGTTTTTCAAATGATCAGCCCTGTGTACCATGATTAGCCTATTTGTTGTTGTAACTAGCCGAGTCTTACTATGGATAATTTCCATTAGCCTATTAGTCAATGTAACTATCCAGTTTTATCATTTTTAAACTACTTTTAATTTAATTAGCTGAATTTTACAATTGACAGTTGATAATCAAGTGACATACATTATTATCCATTTAAAGTGATTTTTGCTGTAACGATATTAGCCTGGGTTTCCTATAATAGCCCAGTTTTATAAAGATTAACCCATTTTTACCATGATTAGCCTTTTTTCTCTTTTTTTCCCTACTGTAACTAGCTGAGTTTTATGCCTGTAATATTTTAAAGTGACTTAAGTGACTCAAGTAGTTAAAGTGAAAGCCCAGCTTACTGTAACTACGCCCAGTTTTATAATGATTGGCCTAATTTTTTACTCTAACTTGACGTGTGTTTTTTCTTTAAACTGTGGATAATTTTCTAGTAAGCTACCCATTCAAAGTGATTATCCCGGTTAATTGTAACTATCCCAGTTCTTCATAAAACTGGGTCTAGTTTTAGTATATTAGTCCAGTTTTACCGCACCTAGCCTAGTTTCAGAGCTTTTAGCTTGTCTAATTTAAAAGTGACCCAGTACCCATCACAACTGTACCCGGAATAAATCAGTATTGGACAATGCTAACATCCAGGTTTTACAGTGACTAATCCGTATGTGACTAACCCAGTTTTACTTCGTTCAGTACAATGATGTACAGCAAAATGAGGCTACTTCACCATACATGTTTAGTGTAAATACATTTATCATACATCTTCATATATTTACTTTAAATGATCATGTAATTTCCAAATAATAAAAGACATCAACATTTGCAGCTTTGCAAACCCAAACTATAGTATGACCTGCCTCTAACTTATTGGTATAATTCAGCTGTCAAAAACTTTGGGAAGAAAGCCTAGAGAGCAGAAAGACAACACTGGAAGAAAAGAAAAAAAAAAAAAAACCAAAACAGGAAAGGAAGACAGAAATAAAGAATAAAACTTAGAAACGGGTTTTGCTCAGACGTGTCTGGACAGCTCGGTGCGGAAACGTGCCCGAGGGCCATCTGCTGAGTCGAGTTACAACCAGAACTAGGCTGATACGAGAATTCTTTTTTTTTTTTTTTTAATAAACATAAATCGAGGGCCTTTGGACCATAACAGTTTACACCGCAGGACTGCAACTCTGAGAATAGGTCAGCTCCAAATCACAGCATTATATCAGTACACTCATGATAGGAAGTTATCGTTTCTACATTAACAGCTCGTTGTTGTGTGGCAGGCCTTCCAAAACTATGGATTAAAACAAACCTGTGATATTTTTGACATGGTGTAGGTTTTTTTTGTTGTTGTTTTACTGCAGTTACTAAGATTATTAATAATATATACAATACCATATTAACATAATAATATAATATCATTCAAATAAACAGACAAAAAAATTAAGTCAGCAAGTTAGCAACTCCTTCATTTTGTTCTGGAGAAATCAGCGAAGCCAGTACAACTGCGAAGTGAGCAGTGCTACAATGCGACATGCCTTTACAATCACATTCCCACTCTAGTTTGCAGCATTTTACTAAAATCACCATCACTTGCAGCACACCGCCGTCTTTGTTGTGCAAAGCACTAAACAAAATTCAAATTTCAGGGCATGCCAGCTCAGACAAGTTTAAACACGAGGCCTGGCATTCAAAGAGTAAATAAATCAGAGCTCATACAGAGAGAAAATTCCCCTTCAGATTCTCTCACAAACCATTCCTGAAAACAATGAGAACTTAATATGCCACTTAAAGCATGCGTAACATACAACAGTTAGTTCCGAACAAGCAATATAAATTGGATGAGAGGCTTTCCACGACTGATGATAATAGACAGTTACACATCACATGTACTATATACTATACGTGTCCCAGGTGTTGTCCAGTGGTTAATGACACTAACTGTGTGTCTCAGCGTGGGTGAGAGTAGGTATGTAATGAGGAGAGATGCAGCTGCCTGACCACACCCACATTCACACCCAGTCACAGAAGCACTTTCAGCAACAACACACATCTGATAACGTTATGTCGTCTTAAACACGCCGTCTCCATAATAATTGCTCCGAGGTTGTTCTGAAATGTCTCCGAAGCATCTGCGTTCTTTTATTTACAGTTACAAAGCTAACTAGCTCCTAACACGATCTGTTATCACAGTCTCTGTGTAACAGCTAGAATCAATGTCAAGTATTAATTAACTAATATAGTAAGCTATATATCAATTAGAACTGTACATGCCTGTCTCTGTGTGTGTGTGTGTGTGTGTGTGTGTGTGAGAAACATTTTCCTTATTCTGATAAAAGAAAATTATATACTAACACATGCGACAACCAATCAGAAACAGGTCCTCTGAACGTACTGCCTCTCCGGCTTCTGATTGGATGGCTGTCCCTCCTCTAATCTCTGAGTGGCAGGAATTGAGCGAGCGAGTGTTGTGATGTCGAGTTTGGTACACTTATGTTCACACTGATCAAAATGAACCAGATTTTGGGGTCAAGTGTACTTGGTAACGATCCCGGGTCTCTAATGTGAGATAACCCTAACCCGGTTTCACAGCAACTAGCCCATTTTTATTTTAAAAATAATTTAGTTTTACCCTCCACTAGCCCAGTTTTACCTCGGCTAGCACAGTTTGAATATGACTAGCAATTGTAAAATAAATAATCTAGCACAGTTTCATGGCAACTAGCCCGTTTTTACAAGGACTGTAACAATTTTAAAAGAAAGAAACAAGCCCAGTTTCCTCAGAAACTAGTCCGGTTACATGACATCTAGTCCAGTTTCAGCGTAACTAGATGGTTCCAAAGCAACTGGTCCGGTTTCACAGCTATCAGCCCATTTTTACAATGACTTTAAAAAGAAATAATCTTGCCCGGTTTTCAGGACAACTAGCCCGGTTTTACTGCAGTTTTCCCAGCATTTTATAGCGACTACATACATTTTATACCTCATCATCGAAGTCATACAGCAGCTAGCCCAGTCTGGAAGGAATTAGCCCAGTTTTACAGCGCTCCTATCAGATTTAGCCCAGTTTATCAACCACAATCTCATTTTACATCAATTACTTTCAAAGTGACGGGCCACAGTTTTGCAAGTTTTTGTTCACACCATGTTCCTGCAGCTTAGCTTTACGGACGCTCTGCTAAGGTTACTGCAGGTAGACCTACAATGAAACCACCAAAACCAACCACACGTCTGGTTTTACCCCTCAGGTGGTGGTGAGTTCTTATAACCACAAACTACAGAACCTTTTTTTCTGTATACAAATTGTATGCAAAACCTAGCATATAAACATAGTCTAAATAGTCATTTATGCTTGTTGCCATGGCGACCTTGTACCATATGTTTCATTAAACTGTTTTCTTTTCCAACACTCCAAAGGTGTGGCCTTGCTATAAAAGTGGCTATTTTGTAAAATATTACACACTATAAAAATGTTTTATATTGGGGAAAAAAAAAAGATTTTCGTGGCCTCGTCTTGGTCCACGCCAAACCATGGCTCCTGCCAGCCAATCAGAAACAAGCATCATTACATGCTTAAAAACACGCTTGAAAAAGTGCTTAAAGAGTCTGTGTGCAGGTGTGCAGTATAATAAAAACCTCAGTGTGGGTGGTACGCCATGTAGGTGGCACAAAGGTGTGTGTGTGTTGAGGGGAGACCCTTATTTTGGGCAAAGTCTGATTTACCTGCAGGCAAGCCTTTACCACGCAATCTATCTCGAATCTCTTTACTCCTCTCAGGCAGCGAGTCTCTATCTGTCTGGGACAGCAAACCATCCAGCTGTGGAGAGAGATAGAGAGAGAGAGAGAGGAGGGTCAGTGGAGTGGGAGGGCATTTAATGAGAAATGCAGATTGGGAAAGAGTGATGCATGACGGTCAAGAATGCAAAGCAAAAGGAAAAAGAAAAAAGAAAAAGGTCAACAAGGAGGAGAAGCAGTGTGTGTGTGTGGGGGGGGGCATTCAGGCAAGCATGAAGAAAAGAATGCATGATAGAAAAAGAAGGAAATAAAGAAAGGCAAAAAAGAAAGAGGGTATGAATCAGGCTGAATAATGCACTAAATGAGCAACGTGAAGGTGTGGAGTGACGGGGTGGAGAATCGGAGAAGTGTATGAACAACAGAACAGTTCAAGGGTGTTTTTTTTTTCGAGACCTGAGATTGGCTGAAGGCAGAGTGAGACACAATGACATCACAGGCTTTGTCACCTGTGATCACAAGCCAGAGATCGGCGTGAGAGGAAAAAATATATACATATACGGTAAAGACCAAAAGTTTGGACACACCTTCTCATTCAGCGAGATTTCTTTATTGTGTTCTTTATTGTGTTCTTTATTGTGTTCTTCAGCCCAAACAAGTCTCTTCTGCTTGTTGCCTGTCCTTAGCAGTGGTTTCCTAGCAGATATTCTACCATGAAGGCCTGATTCACACAGTCTCCTCTTAACAGTTGTTCTAGAGATGTGTCTGCTGCTAGAACTCTGTGTGGCATTGACCTGGTCTCTGATCTGAGCTGCTGTTAACCTGTGATTTCTGAGGCTGGTGACTCGGATGAACTTATCCTCCGCAGCAGAGGTGACTCTTGGTCTTCCTTTCCTGGGGCGGTCCACATGTGAGCCAGTTTCTTTGTAGCACTTGATGGTTTTTGTGACTGCACTTGGGGACACTTTCAAAGTTTTCCCAATTTTTCGGACTGGCTGACCTTCATTTCTTAAAGTAATGATGGCCACTCGTTTTTCTTTACTTAGCTGCTTTTTTCTTGCCATAATACAAATTCAACCTCTTTGAATGAGAAGAAGTGTCCAAACTTTTGGTCTGTACTTTATATATATATTTATTTTTGTTTACTGTATTTTATATTATTACAGAACAATTTGGTAAGATGTGTCTAATAGATTGGTCACGCCTCAAGGCGATTGTTCTAAAATGTTAGCGTTTCAATAGCAACAGCTCATTCGCTAAAGAAAGTATACTATAAATATAGTACATTTATAGGAGGAGTCTCCAGTGTCAGGAGGAGACACTTAGCTTTTTCTTTGTAACATAAACTGTGTTTAATTTTTGTCTCATTCATTTAAACTTGGATGCAACGAGTCTTGACCATAAAATGTCTAACAAGGTTGTTATTTTTGTAATATGTAGTGACAATAGTAACTAAATATAGCTGCTTAACCTGTACACGAGATCTAAAGCTCTGTAGGCTACAAAAAGACGGAACTGAAGACAACAAAAGAAAGAATGAGAGCCCGAAGGATGCCAAAAGGGAAGCGTGAGCCGCAGACTGAGATTTTTCACCAGGCGGAGCTTACCTGAGACAGACTGCCGAGCACCAGGCGCACCAGTTTGCGCACGTACGAAAAGGAAGGATCGCACGTGGAGTTACGGACATGTGTGCTGCAGACGTCTAGGAGCGAGCGGGTGGACAGGCGCGTCAGTGTAGAGTCCTCGCACATCTTCAGCAGAATACTGTTCAGGTGCTCGCTTAGCTTCATCGGCTAATACACACACACACACACCGTGTGAAAAAAAACAAAAAACATTTATGATAGATCAAATAGAGAAAAAAAAATTTGGACCCCCCAAAAAAGAAAAAAAAAAAAAAACCTTTCAATTGTATACCTGCACAAGGACAAACTTAGATTAGATTTCTTGTATTATATGGACATGCAGACTTTGCTAAAAAATATTTCGCCATCAGTACGATTAAATGACTTTTACCTGGCTTGGAGGAATCTCGTAATCTGCTCCCCAAAACAGAGTCATACCCAGTGAGTACATGTGCATCTGCAACAAAACAAACAAAACAAACATAAATAAAGATGGAAAAGAAATACTTTCAATGGATAGATAGATGGATAGATTATTACTTTAAAAAACTTACAATAATTGTCTCTCAAAATGTCTTTCAAACTCTCCTCAACTGCCTCTTTAACGTCCCTCTAACTGCCTTTCGCACTGAACTGCCTCAAGGTTCTCACCAACTGCCTCTTGAACTTCCGACTGAATGCCTCAGATTCTGCTTCTTGTACATCTTAAAAAAACTGCTTTTCTCTCTCCCAACTACCTCTTGAATGACCCTCAAACTTCCTGTGCTCTTTCAAACTAACCAGAACCACAGCATGCAATTCTCAAACTTCTGATGCTCTTTAACTATATCCTGAACTGCCTCGTTCATTTCTCTCAAACTGCCTCTTAGAAGCCTCAAAAACCGTCTCATGCATGTCTCTCCAACTGGCTTTTGAACTGCCTCTTAAACGTTGAAACAAACTGTCAAAACTTCATGCAGATTTCTCCAAACTACTTCTTGACTGCCTTAAAAACAGTCTTGGAGTCCTGTACTGTACATCATCTCCAACACTGCCTCTTAAACTGCTTTCCGAATGCCTCCTAAACTGCCTCTTGATGGCCCCTTAACAGTCTTGTACTCTCTCGAACTTACCTGAACTGCCTTATACATTTTTCTCAAATTGCCTCTTACAGGCTCTGAAAACTGCTTCCTGTATGGCTCTCAATCTGCCTTGCGAACGCCTCAAAGACTGAGCCTTGTATCTCAAACTGCCTCTCAACTCCATCTCGAACTGCATCCTGAAGCGCTTCGTGAACGTGCCTCTAACTCAACCTCTCCTAAACCTCTCCTGATCTGGAGATCTCCAACCCTTCTTGTACTAAAACTCCAGAATGAATGACTCAGGATCTCTCTCTATAATTGCTTCATGAATGTTTGTCCAACTGTCTTCTGAACTGCACCTCTACTCCGACTTGCTCTTGAATGTCTATTGAACTACCCTTAGATCTGGCTCGAGTCTAAACCACTTTAGACGAAACAACCCAGCAATCTTAATCTAGTGTTCTAACTTCATAACACTGTTCATCGTTTCATCGTGACTTGCTTATATTTGAACTTGATGTTTAATATGACACTTAAAAAAAGTAAACAGAACAGTTTGCAAAACGCTGAAGAAGCCACGAGATAATCTGGGTGTTTACTAAAGCCAGGGTAGAGTCAAAGTGCCTATTGTGTAATTTAGCAGAGCTGCCATTATGCTTAAGCCTTTGTTAGAACAGTACGAGCGGTTAGCAAATCCGCCTGCATGCGACTTCGTTCCGATCACTGCTTTATACAACACAGGGATCGACATGTTTCAGTACTTTATCTGAGAATTATATACAGGAAGATTATTTTTAACCGATCTTAGGTAGAAATATGTTAGAATATACTGAAGAGACTGGAAATAAAAACCTGAGCGTGCGTGCGTACATACACACGAGTGTGCTGACTAATACACAACCCTTCAGTTCTACACTAAATGTGGATCGTTTCTCTATCAATGTCACTGACGTCACATGCTTCTGCTCAACCATTTAACCACATGCCTGTGTATGCGTGTGCACGCGCGTGCAGGCAAGTTTAGCAACGTTCATAATGATACAGCAATGCTACATGCAAACTTTTCCCTTCTTGTATAGTTTCTCAGAGAGATAGAGAGAGAGAGAGAGAGAGAGAGAGAGAGAGAGAGAGAGAGAGAGAGAGAGAGAGAGAGAGAGTTGGCATAGCTGGAGGAAAGAATAGCAACGCTGCATTCTTTGGTTTGCCAAAGAATGCAGCGGATTCTTTCACTCTGCTATAGAAGAACAAGGTTGAAACCCCTGCCTGAAACACTACACTACAGTGTGTATGTATGTGGTGTACACAATAAAAATAAATAAAAAAACCCTAAAATGTCTAGTTTTTGTATAATATACGATAATTTGGATGACTTGATTATTAATGAGTTTTATTTGGATCGAAAAATGAATAATACTACCATTAGCGATAACATCTCTTCCACAATACAGTTCTTCGCACCGCTTCTCCCGCCCACTTTTCTGTGTCCATTTAACCAAAAGACACTTCGCACCCTGTAACTCTAAACCATCATGCGCTTTTTGTAAAGAAAAAAAAAAATCTGTTCTTTTCCGTGTGACAAATAAAACAGGATAAACAAACAGAAGCGTGGTCATCGAAGCGGTTTCTCTCTCAGCTGACGTACCTTCTCTATGTCGGAAAGCGAGGACAAGTTGAGGCCCTCGAGCACTTCCGGGGCGGTGAACGCTCTCAGGTCCTGCTGAGTCACATTCTCATCTGTGAAGGAGATGTTTCCGGAGGGCATGAGCAGGAGAGACCACGGTGAGATGATGAAACCCAGGGCAGTCGGGTCTGCGGGAGGAAAGAACAGACAGAAAAACATGTTTAAACCCTTCACATCACACATGTTTCATCACGCTGGTGTTTTGTTTCTTTTTTTAATGACACTTGAAGAAAATAAGCATCATTAAGACTCAACCTTTGGGATACAAACTACATGGAGAGACTCATGAAAAGAAAGAAAGTTGTGAAAAGAAAGAAAGGTCAAGGCATAGTTCTGGCTCTGGGGTAATGATTTGACAGTTTTATGAAAGCTGTTCCAGAAACTGCTGATGGATGGATACAAACAACAAAGGGATGGAAAAAGAAAAGACTAAAATAGAAACCACATCAAAGAACAGCATTCCTTTCACACACCGGGTGCGAATAAATAAATTTAGACAAAAAAAGGCACCAAAATAGGTTTTATCCAAAGAATAAAAGCAACAAAGCAGCCATCCAAAGCAACACAGTAAGTTCCCTACATACAAGCATTCGAGTTACAAACTTTCGAAGGTACGAACATGCGTTCATGTTCACATGTCCGGGATGTCCGGAAGCAAGCGGTAAAAAGCAGCAGAGATGAAGCTGATACTGCCAAAAAGCTCCAAGCAATAACGAATTTATATTTCAATTTATTGATGTTGGCATTAGAGATGGTAGAATGTTGCAGTTCCTTGATAATCCTACAGGTGGCACACTCTAAACTACAATAAATACACAACATACAGTACAAACATTCGAGCTACGAACTTTTGGAAGTTAAATCATATGTCCAGCCTACAGTTTGCAGTTCACATTTTTGCAGCGGATCAGTGGCTCATAGGTTGTCCAGAGGAAAGTGATGGAGCTGGTACTGCTGAGAAGATCCAAGCAACAACGATGGAGACAAAAATGAAAAAAAAATAGAGAGAATAAAGCGAGGCAAAAAGATGGCAGGCGCTTCTTTTAACATAAATCGTTCAACCGTCAGCACGATTCTAAAGCACATGGACAAGATGATGGAACATGTTAGTTTTAAACTGTGTATAGCTAATTGTGTTAGTATCCTAGTATCTAGACAATGTTTGTTGAACTTACAAACAAATTGGACTTACGAACAAGCTCTTGGAACCGAACTGGTCCGTATGTAGGGGACTTTACATATCCTGGTTTTTCTAATCAATATGTCGATCTTAACAAAAGGGAACTAATATCGGTGTTTGCCACTAATGCATTTCACACAATGCTCGCATTGACCTCTAAAATATTATGTGTAGTTAAGATGCTGTTAACATGAGAAGTCTTTACATACTCTATATGGCCAAAACTATTTGGCCAAACCTGCAACGTCATTGTATCCAAGTACATACATACACTTCTGGACCTGACTGAAATTCAATAATAAACAGGTTTGGCCAAACACTGCTGCCCATATACTGTAGTACAGCTGTGTTTAAAAAAAAATAAAAAAAAAATGAAGTAGTGCTAATCTCACATTAACACATTACATACTGAACTACAAAAACAGAGCAAAAACAGGCTCCATGATGTCTTCTCTTATAAACACAGGGAAGACGAAACAACGTGAAAACAGAAGGGTGAATTTCGTGTAGCGCGGCTTTAACGTGCTGGAATTCCACATGTAAACCCACGTTTCCTGTGGCGGCGCACTGACCATAGCGAGACCTCAGAGGGAGGGGAAAAGAGGGGAGGAAAAAAGGAAGAAAAAAAAACCCACCACATCATGCATTCTGCACCTTAAATTTGCTACTCAGCACAAAGCAACTAACACAGCAGCAGTTATACCGAATTACACCCTGTCGCTTTAAACGGAGACGACAACAGCCTCGGAGACGAGAAGAAAATGATGACATATGGCTAAAGAGTTGGACGGGAAATGAAGCTTTTATCTGACACATCAGAGACATAGAGAGAGACAGAGAGAGAGAGAGATAGAGAGAGAGATGGAGAGAGATAGAGAGATAGAGAGAGAGGGAGAGAGACGGAGAGAGAGAGGGGCAGCCATCATCCGCCTCCAGCTTGAGGAGATAAAAAACTAAAAGAAAAAATAGAAGAGCCCAGTTAAAAGACTCCATTCAGAAATGACAATACCCGGGACCTTAGAAGTCCCAAACATGATGACTCACGCGGCCAGTAAGAACTTTGAGCCAGAGTTCCTCTGCAAAACATTTTTTTTCCCCACAGAACTGTAAAGTGACACAGAGAACTCGTTAGCAAGCTAGTTATGCAGCTAAGTATAAATAAAATTTAAAAAACCTGGTGCACCTTGCCAGCTAGTATACTGCATGCTAACTCCTCAAGAACAACTACGCACATAGAGCATTATCACATCTTATCTAGCTAACAAACCTCCCGCAATTACAGCATGTTTATTTAGCCAGTTGGCTATTACGTTTAATCTGGCTGACTAATGAGCTAAATTTAGCGTATACTCTCCATAGCAATGTTCTACACCCTTTAGGAAAAAGGCCTAATTTTCCTGTCATCTAAATTCATCTTCAATTTAAAAGATAAAGTCACTTGTATATAATTCAGTAAGCTTAATAATTGAGTACTTCAAACACTAGCTGGGTTTGAAGTGGGATGATACAAGCGAATCAGACGACATGGCTGAAACCGTTCTGCTGCTAGTCTTCATAAAGATCCCCTGCTAAGACAGATAAGATTTTTGGGCAGCGTTAGTGCAAGAAAGCATTACTTGTGGAAGTAGCATCTTAACTTGAAAAAAGAAAATCTTTAGCCATGACTGCCATGTCATGATTTTGACGCACACCCAATTTGGACCTCATTAACTTGCACAAAACTAGGCAACGTTATGCGACGACTTTGTGTGTTAAACAAAATAAATAAATAAATTCCGGCGCCTGTGAGAGCCGGAGGCCAGATAAGATGCCAGTGAGAGACGCAAGGCCAGTTCCTCTGCTTCATCATGATATCATGAAGCATACAAACCCAGTTACATCATCGTCGCCATCCACATCGGCCCTGAGGGTAAAGGATTAACTACCACCCAAACCAACTGGCTGAGGGCCAGACGGAGCGAAGAACTGTCACACTGTGCGTGGTCTCGTCTCCTCTGACCGTAACATCCACGGCTATGGATTAAAAAAGTTGTTGTCTGCTCAACAGAGATGTTAATACAGATCATGTACTGTATAGTTAACACAGTAGGTGATAATCACTTTAGATTGAGACTTGAGACTTTTTTTTTTTAATGAAAGTTTATTTTTTATTTTATTCACCCAATATTCTGTGTGTCATTTTACAGACATAGAGAAACTGTGCAAAAGTATTGTATTTAACGTCAATGGCAATGAAATTAAATAATGCAGAATAAATCAAAGAAACAGAAAGGACTGTTTTTCTGCGACAGGCTGCAAAGTGCCAAATGATGCAATTTAAAAAAATGTTTATGTAACATCATTAGCAGCGACCTTATTTCCCCTCTCACCTAGATCTATCTTGAGGATGGGTGTGATACACACGTGGACAAAATTGTTGGTACCCTCCGGTCAATGAAAGAAAAACTCACAATGGTCACCTAAATAACTTTAATCTGACAAAAGTAATAATTAAAAAAAATTCTATGAATGTTAACCAATGAAAGTCAGACACTGCTTTTCAACCATGCTTCAACAGAATTATTTAAAAAAATAAACTCATGGAACAGGCCTGGACAAAAATTATGGTACCCCGAGAAAATACTGTACTGAAAATAATGTGACCAAAGGAACATGTTAATTCAAGGTGTGTCCACTAATTAGCATCACAGGTGTCTACAATCTTGTAATCAGTCAGTGGGCCTATATATAGGGCTCCAGGTAGTCACTGTGTTGTTTGGTGACATGGTATGTACCACACTCAACATGGACTAGAGGAAGCGAAGGAAAGAGTTGTCTCAGGAGATTCGAAGGAAAATTATAGACAAGCATGTTAAAGGTAAAGGCTATAAGACCATTTCCAAGCAGCTAGATGTTCCTGTGACTACAGTTGCACATATTATTCAGAAATTTAAGATCCATGGGACTGTAGCCAACCTCCCTGGACGTGGCCGCAGGAGGAAAATTGATGACAAATCAAAGAGGCGGATAATCCGAATGGTAACAAAAGAGCCCAGAAAGACTTCTAAAGAGATCCAAGGTGAACTTCATGCTCAAGGAACATCAGTGTCAGATCGCACCATCCAGTGGACAACATGGGAGACGACCAAGGAGGACACCATTGTTGAAAACAAATCATATAAAAAAACAGACTGGAATATGCCAAACTACATGTTGACAAGCCACAAAGCTTTTGGGAGAATGTCCTATGGACAGATGAGACAAAAATGGAACTTTTGCCAAGGCAAATCAGCTCTATGTTCACAGATGGAAAAATAAAGCATATCAAGAAAAGAACACTGTCCCTACTGTGAAACATGGAGGAGGCTCTGTTATGTTCTGGAGCTGCTTTGCTGCATCTGGCACAGGGTGTCTTGAATCTGTGCAGGGTACAATGAAATCTCAAGACTATCAAGGGATTCTAGAGAGAAATGTGCTGGCCAGTGTCAAAAAGCTGGGTCTCAGTCGCAGGTCATGGGTCTTGCAACAGGACAATGACCCAAAACACACAGCTAAAAACACCCAAGAATGGCTAAGAGGAAAACATTGGACTATTCTAAAGTGGCCTTCTATGAGCCCTGACCTCAATCCTATTGAGCATCTTTGGAAGGAGCTGAAACATGCTGTCTGGAAAAGGCACCCTTCAAACCGGAAACAACTGGAGCAGCTTGCTCATGAGGAGTGGGCCAAAATACCTGCAGAGAGGTGCAGAGGTCTCATTGACAGTTACAGGAATCGTTTGATTGCAGTAATTGCCTCAAAAGGTTGTGCAACAAACTATTAAGTTAGGGGTACCATCCTTTTTGTCCAGGCCTGTTCCATGAGTTCATTTTTTTTTATAATTCCATTGAAGCATGGTTGAAAAGCAATGTCTGACTTTCATTGGTTAACATTCATAGAATTCTTATTTATTATTACTTTTGTCAGATTAAAGTTATTTCTGTGACCATTGTGAGTTTTTCTTTCATTGACCGAAGGGTACCAACAATATTGTCCACATGTGTATTTGTTTGGGGATTGTCTTGCATATCAGAGAAGGAATGCAATTCGTCTCTCTGTCTTGCATTAAATAAAAGGGGCTTATCACAATAGCATGATGGAAATTAGCCCCTTCCTCCTGACAGGGCTGGTTTAACTGACTCAGGTTTGTAAGCCTCCTTGTCTACACATGCTTTTTTCTGTTCTGACCACAAATTTCCTACTGAATTGAAGTCTGGGCCACTGCAATACCCCGACCTTATTGCCACAAATATGGACGTATACTTTGGGTTATTGTCCACTTGGAAGAACCAAATCTGACCACGCTTTAACTTCCTGGCTGATGTCTTGAGTTGTTGCTTCATTATATCCACATATTCTTTCTTTTTCATGATGCCATCTATTTCGTGAAATGCACCAGTCCCTCCTGGACCAAAGCACTCCCACAATATGATGCTGCCAGCCCCATGCTTCAGAGTTGGAATGATGTTTGTATACGTGCAAGCCTCCTTTTACCCCCAGACATAACGACGGCCTTCAATTTTTGACAAGAGGACTTTTCTCCAAAATTTCAGATCTTTTTCTGGGGCCTTAAAATACAACCACAGATACACCCTTAATTTACTCAAATGATATCATGAATCTTAAAAAGCAATGATATAATTTTTGGGAATTTTCTAAGCTATTTAAAGAGTGTATATAAACTTCTGACCCACTGGAATTGCGAAACAGGGAAATATAAGTGAAATAATCTACTGTTAAACAATTAAGAAAAAAAAATGTTTTAATGTTTTAATTTTTCAAACATATTTCTGGTGCAAATCTTTTATATAAAAAGACTGAAGAGCCGTTTTCAAACATGTAGAGAATCTTTTATATATACTATTTATATATACAGTGCCCTCCATAATTATTGGCACCCCTGGTTAAGATGTGTTAAAAGCCTTAACATAAATTCAGTTTTTATTGCAGAAGCATATTGTCACACTGAAAATTTTAGAAAAATATAACGTGAATATAAAGTGAATTTTAAGGGGAAATAAAAATCCCTGACTAACAAATAATTATTTTTCATAAAATAACCTGTTCCACAATTATTGGCACCCCTAACAATTCCTAGAAAATAAATGTAATTGAAGTATTTGTCATTTCTACAGTTGTTTACAAAGTTGATCAGAGTGTCTAGGAACATTTAATTAGTAATTTATCACTTCCTGCTTCCCTGGGGTATAAATATGATGCGACACAGAGGCCATTTCTCTTATCCACTCTTCAACATGGGAAAGACAAAGGAACACACCATTCAAGTAAGGCAGATGTATGTCGACCTTCACAAGTCGGGCAATGGGTACAAGAAAATAGCCACCCACCTGCACCTGCCCATATCTACTGTGAGAGGAATCATTAAGAAGTTTTAAAAAGAACTGGAACAGTAGTAAACAAGCCTGGACAAGGATGCAAGTTTATTTTGCCTCGACGCCACAGTGAGGAGGATGGTAAGAGAAATAAAAAATTCTCCAAAGCTCACTGTTAAAGAACTGCAACAAATGATAGCATCTTGGGGTCACAAATTCTCCAAAACAACCATCAGGCACTATCTACATGCCAACAAGCTCTTTGGGAGGCATGCAAGGAAAAAACCTTTTCTCAGTCACAATCATAAACGCAAACATTTGGGGTTTGCTAAGCGGTACTGGGGCTTCAACGAGGACCATGTTCTTTGGTCAGATGAGACCAAGATAGAGCTTTTTGGCAACAAACACTCTACCACCCAAACCAAGTGCGTATGGCGGAACACAGTATGCATAAAAGCATCTCATGCCCACTGTGAAGTATGGGGGAGGATCTGTGATGCTGTGAGGCTGTTTCTCTTCCAGAGAAGGGTGTTAGGGTGCATGGCATCATGAATGCTTTGAAATACTAGGACCTTTTAAAGCAAAATCTGATGGCCTCTGCCCGAAAGCTGAAGATGGGTCGTCACTGGGTCTTTCAGCAAGATAATGACCCAAAACATGTGGCCAAATCTACACAGAAATGGTTCACCACACACAGAATCAAGCTCCTCCCATGGCCATCTCAGTCCCCAGACCTCACCCCCATTGAAAACCTGTGGAGTGAGCGTAAGAGGAGTGTGCAGAGGAGAGGAGTCAGGTCACTGGATGATTTAGAGACATTGTGCAAAGAGGAACGGTCAAAGATCCCTCTTTCTGTGTTCTCTAATCTTGTGAAACATTATAGGAGAAGATTAGGTGCTGTTTTGTTGGCAAAAGGAGATTGTACAAAGTATTAAACATCAGGGGTGATAATTGTGATTTGATGTAAAAGAATTATTTCTTGAATTAAAGGTTGGAATTTCCTCTTTTTTTCCCATTGTGGTCCTATGTTATTTAGAACAAAACTGAGGTTTTTAGAAGCTAAAGAACACATTTTAACCAGGGGTGCCAATACTTATGGAGGGCACTGTACACATATATTCAGATATTCAGCATGTACATACAATATATTAGATATATACAATATTAGATATATACAATATTAGATATATACAATATATAAAAAATATATTATACATTTTTGAAAACAGCTCATCATAGTCTTTTTTTTTTTTTTTTTTTAACTACAAGCATTAAATTATTAACCACAGATATATTACTGGAGCTGAGATTTTACGGAAAATGAAAATAAAGATCTAAAATCTAATTAAAAGTTAATAATCGTTAAGGAACTTAAAAACTATTTAAATTCCGATCATAAAAACTCCAGCTGAAAGTCCCCCCTCCCCCCACCCATCATCATCGTGTTGAAGGAATGTAACAGATCAAGATTCCTTTGATTTTCTTTTAGACATCGAACGAGTCATGTTTCCACGTCCCATTTCTAGTTTCGAGTTTATGAGTAACCAAGTTGTTAAACTATACATTTAATCCCATTAGCAAACCCTTAAAGACCCACCAGACTAACTCAGGAACTTGCACAAAGAAGTTATATGGCGTCACTTCTATAACATTCCAGAAACATTACACTATATAATGTGTTATTGTGGTACATCCTGGATTTAACATGAACCGTGTTACAAATGTGGACCAAATAATATTAAATCTAGGGCTGAAACGATTCCTCGAGTAATTCGATTACAAAAAATGATCGAGGCAAAATCTTCTGCCTCGAAGCTTTGTTTAATTAATTTTAAAAGCTTGAGTTATGTTTTTGCTCAATTATTTGTTGACAGCATGCTTTTGACACAGCACGCTTCCGGGTGCAAGCCGCCAGTAAACACCAACGAAGAAGAAGCACGTACGTCACCCACAAAGCGGACGGAGACACAAACAGTTAGCTGTGTATTGATTTGAGGGGGCATTCTGTTGCGAGCTGCAAAATGGAAGGGAGCGATACAATTATCAGTGAAGATTATCAAGAGAAGAAGAAAGCAGCAGCAGAAAACGACAGAAATTGTCAGAAAATGCTTATAGTATGCCTGAGATAGATTTTTAAACTTTTAGTTGTACAACTTAGTGTTTTAGTGTAATGATTTATTTTAATGTGTGTCTTAGTTTTTTTATCCTTAAAGTCATTTGGAAACTTTTTTTTTTGCATTCAAGAAAAGGCTTTAAAATAAGAATAATTAAGTGCATTACAGCACCATGCAATCTCAATCTCTATCCTCTATCTCACCTACGTGATATCGCGTGGTGGGCAGAAGTACGGTTCTTCATGATTCACCGCAAGTTTTGGCACTGCGATTACGTTTCCATCTTTCTGCGCGAAAAATTAAATATGTTTAAGCAGCCTTAAAAACATGTTTAAACATGCTTAATGTTTTTGGCGGACCTTGCAGAACTTTGCGGAACGTCGGCCGGCAGTCGTGGTCGGCTCACGGTGCCTAACACTGCGAGTCAAACCGCATAGGCACTCCAATCCAGTAGGTGTCGGTACAGCACCAACCGAACATACCCTCTAAAGAAAAAGAAGCAGCAATCATTTAGCAAAAAGAGACTATTTTGCACATATGTGGAATATAAGCGGTTTGTATTTTCTGCAAAAGCTGTGGTTTATTTTGAAGAAATTTTTGCATTTTAGAAATTTGTCAATTTTTAAGTTTATCGAAATCATTTGTGCAACGAGTCCGAATCAAAAACTGATTCACCGATTCGATAATTCGAACCAACCAACTAAACCTCGAATTAAAAAGTTTATTTAAGTTCCAGGTTTTAACTTCAAACATTAACGGTTAAATCTAGGTCATGTTAAATGTCACAAAATAAATCAACACCATCATTAGCGTTCTGTGTCGTGTTGGATTTTGGATGACCGCGTGGTACGCCCATAATACTACATTTCAGAACAACCAGACTGCAACAATTATCAATTAGGCAAGAAACTTTGAGCAGCCCGTCAGAAACACGCAGACCAGAGGAACCAGGAGAACAGGATGAAGCCGAGAGCGAAACCAAAAATACTTCAGAGGACGAGAGCGAGGTCGAGATACGGATTAAAGATAATGCGAGAGCCGTGATTCAAATCACTGACTGAAACCTGATAAAAGGGAAAAGGAGTGAAAATATGAAGAAAATGAAAAAAATGATCCAGAATGATCCAGACAGTAAATAAGAGCTCCGACAACTCCAGGAGATGGCCTTCTGTGCAGGGAAAGAGACTATTTTAAAAATCTGTATCAAGAATTTAAATAATTTCGTCTCTGATTAAGACTTGTGACATAGCTTGGAATTTAGGTCACATGACCTCCTGTGAATTTCAAATGACTCTGTTATGAGTAATCGCACACCAGATAGGGCGGGGCACCTGGCGTTTTATTTCATTTAATTTCGTGTGGTGTGTTTATGTAGGAGGCAGAACTTAATGATGAAATTTTGTAATCACTAAATAAATGTAATAGCAACATTATAAACAATCACAACAGCAAGATTCATTTTGTAATGCTAGCTTTATTTAAACTTAGCCCGTTTTCACCGAAAAAGAGTGATGCAGAGACACTTTAGTAGTTTCCTCTCTCACTTTTTTCCTCCCATTCTCTCTCAAAAAGGACAGCTTCAAAAAAGTTTCAACCGTCACGCCAATCCTGCCGTCTATACCGCCGTGCTTGTCGTTTCGTATCTCGCCAACTAGCATCACATATACAGTAGCAATAACTAGATGCTGGATTTCACGTTAATATGACATTCAAGGCTCTAGAAGCTAGCACCAACACGAGCGTTGTTTTTTTTCCCCCTTCTGTTAAATGCGAATAACCCGGTCACATGCGTGAGACAAACATCTGCTCTGCAAAAATACAGAATCAACCAACAAATTAGCACTAAAACTAGACATGGTGGGGGGATTCAGTTCGATTCAGTTACATAGAGATTTTTATCTATTAACTTAATTTGTACTTTGCACAGGTTTCCATTTAAGGTGGCAAAACATTGTTGTTCCTTTATAAAACTCCAGGTGGGGCCTCCGAGTGGCGCAGTAAAGTGCTAGCCCTATCATCCGGAGATCGCCAGTTCGAATCCCGGGTGATGCTGTAACATCGCAGCCAGAGGTCTAGAGAGAGCTGATCTCTCTCAGAGGGAAGGGATGAGAGGTACTTAGTGCTCCCACATTAATCACGGCTCTACAGCCAACCAGGGGCGTCTGTGAGCTCTCGCAACAGAAGGAGCGGATAGCGCTGTCCTCCGAGTGTGTTACGATGCTCCCAACCGTGCGTGAGCGAGCAGTTCGAAAAGATGCGGTCGGCTGGCGTCACGTGGTTCGGAGGAAACACGTGATAGTCTTCGGCCCTCCCGGCTGAGTGGTAGTAGTAGCCTTAATGTGGGAGCCCCCTAGTGACTGGGAGGAATTGGACACGACTAAATTAGGGAGAAAATCAAGGGTAAAAATCCCAAAAATAAATAAATAAATAAATAAATAAATAAATAAAACTCCAGGTGGTGCACTCACTGTCGGGCGCAGTAGTGTTCTGTATATATTAGATAATTAGTTTGAGTTTGTTCGTTTTTTTTTTTTTTTTTAACAAGAACTGTAGCAACAACAACAAAAAATAAATAAATAAAATTGTGATATTTACAGACTCGCAATACAAATCGAATCATACAGGTATTGTGATAATATCGTATCTGGTCACTCGGTTATTCCCATCTCTACTAAACATGTGACAAATATTTTAAACAAAGTTTAAGGCCGAGTTTTAATTTCATGCATCGTATTAATTCTATAACCTTTCTACCTTTCTGCCATAGTTACATAATAGTCAAATTATCCAGAATGATCTATTACAGATGACATTTTAGCCTGTAATCACCTCAGCGGTTATTCCTTCATCATTTCTGTCACAGCCCGAGCTACAATAATCGTCTCGATCATTTGCGCAAAAAAAAAAGGTGACCTTTAAAACTATTCCTTCTGTTTTCTCTCTCTCTCTCGCCTGATCCTTCCCTCGCTTCATCCCTCACAGACCCACAGGCTCATTTGTTGTACAGATGAATTTTTCATAACCGCAGCCCTGTGTGTTTCTACGTTAGCGTGACTGATTGTAGTAAACTATAAATCATGTCGCTCGCCTCGTCCTCTCCTCCTGCGCTTTCATGCACGAATGGCCATTTAACCGCACTCTGTTTCAGATCCATGCATAAATCTGAGCTGATAAATCTCTGTGACACAAAAGAGCAAATATGACCAAAATTTTATTACGTTCAGTCGCCTGGCAGAGGATTTATACAACGGAAAAATTTCCTTTTCTGAGGAATAACGAAATATTTTTCTTAATGATTAATGAAATGTTAAGTACTTTTGAGAGCATCATTTATTTGTTTTGAACTCGAGCAAACAGAATTTAGGAGAAATAATAGTTTAATAGCTTGTGACCTTTTGAACACAGGAAAAGCTTTCACACCGACGGAGTTGATTTTTTTAATTTTATTAAACTTCGCGATACTACTGTTTATTTTGATATCCTATAATTTTTCTTGTTTGTTTGTTTTAAGCGTTACCTCTGCGCATTAGTTCCTGCAGACTTTCGGCACTCTGGTTCAGGACGGCCCACACTTCCTCCTCCTGCAGCGGACCTCCTCGAACCTGCAGAGCCTCGGCCAGAGACACGTGCATGGTGCCTGCGAAGAGAAAACACACGCACAGCTGTTACTGTACTGTATATCATGAGACTCTCTCGATCGTTCAGGAGTTCAGAACGATTCAACCGTTTCTCACGTGAAACCCTCATCGTCTGGTCTTTACTTGACTAGATCAGGTGCTGATCCAAAACCACAGGAGCGATACCGGTCCAAAGAAAAATAAACAGTGGATCAGGCAGAACAAATAGGGCAACAATTATAAAGAAGCGTAGAGTTACTTTTGAACTAGTGGGTTTAAGTAGGTCATGTGCTTAAAAAAAATGAAAATATATAAATAAATTAATCGCTGAGCTTAGAGGAGGATCAGAGGGAAATCGATTTATTGATATCAAAACACTCGTATATCAAAGTAAATATTGATTTTCCCCATAAAACAATGAAAACTCAGATGATTCATTTTACAAACCAAAAAGTAGTCATATAAAAATAATTAATACAACATATAAAGTAAAAATAAAACAAATTTACCTGCACTTTACCCTTAAAAAGACGCACACAAACACGCACACACTAACTGAAACACTGCTCTTTTGGGAAACTTCTTTAACAAGAAATCTCTCTAATGACACTCGAGCGCACACACTAACGGAATCACTGCGCTCTGATAGAGAAAGACTGGAAACTGGATCTTTAACAAGGAACCTCTCTAATAACACTTGCTTTTGCTTAACGCGCGCACACACGTGGTCACAGTGTTATAGTAAACAGACACGCACACACGAATGTTATAACTATACGAATGGCGCATGCACACTGAGACTGAGCATGGAAGATGATTACCCATAGTCCTGCAGCACGCGAGAAAGAAGAACCACTTGACGTGCGGCAGACAAAGCGCATGCGTACTACTCGTATATCAAGACCTCACCTGGTTATTAATTTAAAATTTATCTTAAAATTCTGCTCGTCTTGCAAACCAAGTTACTCACAATCCAAGGTTTCACTGCGCGCACACACATCTACTATATAGTATATACTATTAAGGTACTGGAAAAGAAAATCTGGCACCGCTTGCTGGTATCTGTTCTTTTTTATTTATTTATTTATTTTAATTCACAGAGATAAGATCAACCTAACAATCAGTATTGCTTTTAGGGTGATACTGGGTAAAAAACTAAATCAGGTAAATTCTAAACTTTAAATAAAAAGACAAAGGAAAAATCCTGTAAAAATCCTGTTGCAAAGAGAAAAGATTTCAAGAAAAGAAATCCAGTTTTAAAAGTGGGATGGTAACCTTGTTTTTTCCCCACAATTTTCTACCCAATTTAGACATGTCCAATTCCCACCCATCATTAGAGCACTCCGTCAAGGCTACTATTACCATTGTCCCCGCTGAGAAAGCTCGGCCAATCAGCTCTCTCCAGCCACACCCACCCTTTTTCTTTTCTTGCCAGCAAGCTAATTGCAATGTCATCATACAGTAAGTTTACAGGTCTCGTACTTTACCACCTCTAACAATTTAATACAGGTATTAGAGCTCTTGAAATTCTTGAATGAAATTCCCCATCAGATAATGCATTTCTACATAGCACAAACTCTCTGTTTTCACTCCTTCTCCAAAACACAGTTTTAGTGTCTATGTAAATGAGCTACGTGATCCCCACACCTCCAGAGAACAGGGAGGAGCTCTTACATGAGATCACACTGGGGAGAATAATATAGTTGGCTTTGTTTAAACCCCACGTGAATGTCTAAATACTACTATAAAGAATTTTTGTATAATAAGGCAGCTATATCAGCTAGTACCTGATTTGGTGCTTTGTGTATTAAGGATGAATCATTATTTCTGTTCGAGTGGAATCACAGTAGCTACTCGAGGAAGATGACGAAGTGGCCTTGCGACGCCCCGTTAAAACTGTTTTTAGAGTGGCCTGCACACCATCAGCGTCTTATTTTCCTCTAAGAAAAATTATTTGAAAGAATTCCGCCAATTTATTTTGCCTCTCAGCACTTGGCTCATACAGTTTCCTAAAACACACAGATCTACTCTACAGAGCTGATGGTTCCAGCTTCACTGCCAGACACAAAAAAGATCTGGCCGATGCAGCGACCCAATGAACTTAACCAGCTACTGAGCTACAGAACATAGGAAATACACTTGAAGTAAAATAACTAAAAGTTGGGAATGAAATGTTGCACCATGTGTGCCATTCAATTGCCTGGAGTAATCTCTCAGACCAATTATTTGGTTGTATGACATCATATCTAATTTGACTAAAGGTGAGGAAATCTCAACTTTCTAGTGTGTGCTCACAAAAAATAAATAAATAAATAAACATAAAGATAAACATAAAATAATGGTCATCTGACATGTTGTTGCTTGTTATTAGAAATAGGAAAAAAGATTATCCAGTGGGGTATCGTGGGTTTTTTTGTGTGGCATTTCATGTATCATGTACACTGATTCCAAAATCAATTTGTTTAAATGAACTTTAAATTTGTATATGTTTGCATTTGACCTGGTGAAATAGTGCCGTCCTTCCATCATCCTACAGGTGGTGCGCTCTAAACTATTCACACATGGGCAGGCAGCAGAGATTAAAATCTTTAAAAAATACTGAATAATATTATTATTATTATTATTATAATATATATATATATACACATACATACACACTTTTTAAAAAATAAAATATTCAAAGAAGAATAATACAGACTCGCTATACATATCAAATCAGCACCTGGGTATCGTGATAACGTTGTACCAGATGGTCCCTGGTGATTCCCATCCCTGCTTGCTAGGATTAAAAGTTTATTTGAGCTAGCGCACACATCATGTGACTGTACTTTGATGAACATTAAATTGACACTTTATCAATGCTCTCAAAAAAATATATACAAGTTGTTTGCATTAGAGAAGGTAAAATGTTGCAGTTCCTCTATGATCCTACAGGTGGTGCTCTAAGCTATTCAAACGTTAGCAGCCCACACAGCATCTTATATAGCAGAAGCAGATTACTGGCTAAGTTACGAATTTTAACAAAATGGGGGAAAAAAAAGTGATAAATCGAGACATTTATAAAAAAAACGCAATACAGATCGAATCAGCAATATTACGTTATCATGGTAATATTGTATTACATTTTTTTCCCTTCTTCAAATCCTGGATATTTTGTTGAATCTTGATACCCATGACATCATCGCACTCGTCCAAACACTGACGCAAAACACAAAAACAAGGTCTGAGAGATATCAAGTAACCATAGTCGTTACACAGCCAGTGTGAAAACACCAGCAAATTATTCACGTATGCTAATTCTTCGCGCAAGGTTAAAATGTCGGCACTCACTGTGTTCACGCTCCTTGAATACGGAGCAAAAAAATTTTTTCCCAGAGCAAAAGTGTGTGAACGGTGTCAAGGTCATCAGTTTTATTAGTTTTACCAAGAACACAATAAGACGCTGTAAGGAATGAATATTAGCTATGACCTTGTGTGTGTGCCTCTTTAGCTCTCTTTTGGTAATGTTTAGGATTTTTCTGATACTGTTCGAAGGTTATTTTAACAGTGGAAGAATTATATCATACATTTTATTCCTCTCTGGAATGAACACTCAACTGGAATTAAAACCTGACTGCACTCAAACTCATTCCTAAAATACGCCATGAAAAAAAAAGATAAATAAATAAAATAATTCTCCCTGAGAAATCCTACTCAATATTTAAAAAACATGCTTTCACGTTCTCAATCAGGAGCTCCTACAACTAGAGAATAAATAGATAATTATCGAGATGAAATACAGCACAAGCTATGCTAATCCTTGCTGTTGTTTTTCCTGCTCGTAGGCGTGGCTACAACTGTGGCTGTATACAGCTTCCAAGGCTAACTAGTTCAAAATAAACATCGCTCTAATCAATATAAAAATTCAACAATTGATCGACTGACATCTTCATATGATTTTTTTTTAAAATACATCAACAAAGCTAGCTAGCTGTACTAGCTACATACAACCACCAGAGGCACCAGTGAGCTCTGCGTCTGCTTTACAAGCTTTATATTACTTAAAGATATACACCTACACGTGTTTTAAACATCAGAGTAGAATGAAACCATTGTATATTTTTTTCATTCTTTTTTTTGTGCTTTAAGCAGTAATTTTATGTAAGAAACTAAACTTGTGCTTAAGGAAGCGAGGAAACATCGGACGGCATGTTTAGATTTGAAACGAATTAGCATAAAACCGAGGGGAAATCCAAATTGCCTCGATTACAAAAACGTAGCTCCATGTTGCGCACGTACATAAAAAATAAACAACGTCTGTCGCTATTTTACTTGATAAAAGAACCAAAATAATGAGTCTTTAATGGCACACAATTCCAATCCATTAAGAAAATTAAATGCACATTTATAAAGATCATATGCTCATTGCCTCCATGCAGAAAAGTATTCCAGCTCCTTGAGTGAGGAGGTCAGGACCAGGAAACGAATTCTACAGAGATATGCCTTTCTCTGTGTACAGACACACACACACACTTCAAGCTTTCCTCCAGATGATCCAAACTCCTTCTGCTTTTTTGCTCTGAATACCACAAACACGAGTCATCCTCGTTCTTCTCAAACAAATCCTCCACACACACACACACACACAAAATTCAGATCAGATCAGAACATTTCCCAGAGCAGATCATAAAGCCTAATGCAGAAGTCGTTTCATTCTTAGCCAATGCGAGCATGTGGGCGGAGCTGTTAAAATAATTTGCAATTCCTAAAAGCCTTAAGTCCTAAAAGTCTTTCTAAAGGGAAAAAAAAGAGCCAGGAAAATTAGAGCAGGACCGCAGTACCATGTGCCTCATCCCTAGGATCGCCAATTATAAATGTATGACACTACAAACGCTGTTCAGATCGAGTTCTGAATTCTTTTCTCTCTATATAATCTCCTGCTACACTAATGCTCTTATCTAAGCGATTCACCAGTGCTTGGATACCATCAAGGTAAAAAGTTTTCTGAATCAATTTGACAATATTGTGGGAAAAAATTATTTTACAGTGCTGTAAGTTACATGTGACAAACATGATAAATTAATCATAATCTTAAAATAACAATACCTAATCAAATGAATAGAATCTAATCGAATCGTGGGAATCACCAGGGACCAGCCGATACGATATCACAATACCTAGGTGTCGATTCGATTTGTATTGCGATTTTGTAAGCATCACAATTTTACAATTATCTTAAATTCAAGCAGTCATTTAGACTTTGTTACAATTCTAAACAAACTTGGCAAATAATTTGCTCCCACCACACAGGATGATGCGCCGCCTACGAATGTGGGAAGAGTTTAGAGTGCGCCACCTGCAGAATTATAGAGGAACAGCAGCATTCTACCACTTCAAATGCAAACATAGATGAATGACAAAATTATGTTTGAAAATTTTACTTTTGAGTCAGTATAGCTGTACATGGATTGCCACACAAAACAATCACGATACATCACTAAATCTACGTTTACTGCTGATATTAAACTTACAGAGGGGAAGGAAGCTGACCTAATTTGTCCCCGCAATTAATTTTTGTTTTGTTTCTTTCTTTGGTCACCAGTTTGCCCTCATTGTGTCATCAGAGAGGTGGAGTGGATACGCATAGGGGCTGCTTAGTGAGCGTCCGACTGGAGTAAAACCTGTATCAATGCAAAAGTATTGGAACGATTTTACCAATATCTTAGCGCAGTGTCTGTATCAGTGCATCCCTAATTTACAGCGCTGACTAACAGATGTGTTAAATAAAAAATATATTAGGAAAGGAGGAATAATAAAGGAAAACTATTAATGCCACAAAAATATAAATAAACCACGCTCTGCACTACAGTCCAGGGATCAGCCCCGGACTTGAAACAACCAGACCAAGCACAAAAACATCCAATGTTCTCCGACTTTAACTTCTCAGCCTGTGTGACTCATTGAAATGTCAAAAAAAAAAAAAAAGAGGTGCTGTCTAGTTCTTTCCTCTTTTCCCTATAAACCTCCAGACCGAAGTAGGGGTGTGTGCGTGTGTGTGTGTGTGTGTGTGTGTGTGTGTGTGCACACCTGCACGTTGATCAATCATTCTTCATCCCTCTCCCCCATTATCTATCCCTGATTTACACTTCACTTATCACAGAAACAGGTTCACAATGTTTAGATGTCGCTGTACACCTTTTACGAATCCACTGTGGAAAAAATAAAAAACCAAGGCAGAGAAAATGAGTCACCGCTAATCGTCTGCAAACAGGATTTTCAAAAAGCTCATGAAGCCTGTTGGTACATCTGTCTAAACATGACAAGTGTGTGTGTGTGTGTGTGTGTGTGTACACGTCAGAGAACACTGATCAAAGGGGGGGAAAAAAAATCATGATCATGCAGTTTATGCAAGTTTTAGCTTGTGTCATTAGCAACAATAACTCACTCGAAGCAAAGCTTCCCAGCACTAGTTTAACGCTCAAGCTGACCTTTACCTCAGGCCTGGTTCACACGTCTGTGTTTGTGTATCTGTGCACATGACAGCACGTCGTACACGTTTCTAGCGACCGTGTGGATCCGAGTCAGGAAAAACATTAGCATGTTAGCCTTCCACATTCCTTATGTGAGATATAAAGCTAAATCAATCTTCATAAATTAGACAAACAGTTGTTCCTCCACACAGGTTTTTATACACTGTATGTACTTTAAAACATGACGTTTTAAAGTAGTTTGAGGAAACTGACAAATTATTACAAATGCTCCTTAAGAAATTACCTGCTCCGAGCTCGCCTCTTGTTGCGACACTAGCGCTACATTACTTTAAAGCTTAACCTACGATTGTCCTCCTTAATTATTTTCTTGTTCGATTATCTCCACCACATTTCTGCTTTGTTGTCTTTTATTTTCAGGATTTCTCTCATTCGGTAAAGTGCGACACTTCAAAATAAACGAGCACCTCTTCCACAGGATAGCAAGATCACGGCCTGTTTAAGGAAACATTTTTTCACAAACGTCTTGCCTGTCCTGTAGCCATGTCTCTGTGGAAACTCACATCGTCGTTCATTTTTGGACAAAACGTGAACGTGTTCATTACATGGCGGTATGATCGGAGAAGTAGTTACTTATCGCTTTGACTTACTTCCTGGTTCCAAATCACAGATGTAGCGCTATTAGATATTAGAGTTAACCAGACACATGAGAATAATAATGCCAATAATGCTTTTAATAATGGCTATAATACTTGTCTTTTTAGCATTATTAAAAGAGAATATATAATAACCTCCGCCCACTACATAGGGACAATTTGATCATTTTGATTTATACATATTTTTCAAAACATTTCAGGGGGTTATGTTCCTAGAGCACCCACGAATTGTGAAGAAGGACAAGAATTTTGAATGTGATAAAAATAAATAAATGCCTGTAAATGCCTATTTTTATAGTTTAAACCCTAAATACGTCCCCCCCCACAACACTAATGCTATTTCAAAATTTTATTTCAAATGCTTAATATATTACACTTAAAAGAATGTAAAGGTCAACCTGTATGTTGTACAGTACTGTACTGTTGTGTCTCCCGCAGTGCTAGAATGTAAAATACCGATGGTACCCCTGTATGTACTGTAATTTATGCAAGTGCGTTTTCTTTGGTGTGTGCTGTCGTTTTCTTTGGTACAAGTAATTCACCAAGCCGCATTTTCCACTACAGTTGCTTTGTGTTCTCTCTACAATATTAAAAGAATTATACAGTATTATATTTTATATCTGCGATGGATTGGCACCCTGTCCAGGGCGTACCCCGCCTTGTGCCCCAAGCTTCCTGGGATAGGATCCAAGCCCCCCGGAACTCTGAATACAGGATAAATCTACAGGTATAGATGAGTGAGTGAGAGAGAGAAAATTTTTTATATTAAAATTTAGCTGTATTTATGTTAACATTTCTGTTACAAAATTTGTCAATTATATTGGCAAATGAATACATTTGTAGGTTTTCCTACAGAAAGTTTAGGTTTAGAGACGGTAGACTACATTGCTGCTTTTTAGACTGCAAGGCAAAGTGTTAGAAACGACCTCATAACGAAAACGAGATGTGGGGGTTCTGCTACAGTACGTGCTATGACTTGAAACACAATAAACATTACTCCACTGATCGTGGAAAAGTGAGAACATACACTTTTACATACAGTGTAACTTGAATGCACAACTCAGTATAAACTCTATTAAACTTTCAAGATTACAAACAGCCTCTAAAGGACAGGAGTGTAAGATTATACATGTAACTGTTCAAGCCCTAAATGACAAACTACACCACAAAGTATGAGCAAGTATCACAGGAAATGGAAATGCCTCAAATCAAAGCTAAAAAAAATAATATAAAAAATAAATACAGAGCTACCCGAACACCACACAGGCATTTAGCAGAAGTCACGCTAACGCACTACGCAATTTAGCTTCATTATCAAGCTGTCCTAGCACTTAAACCCAAACTGGGACGTGTTTAGAGAGCTGAAGGTCGGAAGGATGGAATGGAAAAGCCAGAGTCCTGCTGAGAGCGGACGTCACACACACACCCCTCTGCGGAGAGATGGCATTTCCTCTGTGAGGACAGAATAAAATAACACCAGGAACAGAAGAGCAGCCACTACATCTCAAAGCACACTCAGAGAATAAAGTGCTATAGAAGTCATTCAGAGAGGATTTTTACATTCATCATGGATTATCTGACCGATGTGGAAAGGCTGTTATGAAGCTAAACTGTCAGTGCCAGTAAGGCTGAGTGATACGACTCAAATAATCAGCTCACAATCAGATCACAAAAGCATTTCTATGATACATCGTGATACATAAAGTTTCATAACAAACCGTGGTATTTTTTTAAATGTACAGTCTGTTTGATGACTTATATAATGTCTCCAAAAAAAATTATAATTACTTTCATCTATTTTTATTTAGACTGCCTGACCAAAAATAAATAAATTATTTCAGAAATGTAAAATTATTGGCCTGAATCACGCAAACAGAACTGAGGAGGTCTGACATGACTGGAACTGGGTCCCAGAACCCGTAATCTCGTAAAGAATCAACAGTAAAAACCAGAGCTGTGTTTAATAGTGAAAGTAAGAGCATTTCCCCACACACACACACACACACACACACACACAATGTGATGAGAACTCACAGGACTGGGACTAAACGGCTGTGCATCCATAAGAAAAGCACTTGTTAGTGAGACTCATCAGAAAAAAGGCTTCAGTTTGTTAGGGAGCATAAAGACTGGACTGTGTAGTGATGGAAAAAGGGTCATGTGACCTGACAAGTCCAGATTGAGCCTATTCCAGAGTGATGGGTGTGTCAGGGTGAGAAGGGAAGCGCATGAACCGATGCACCCATCATGCATAGTGTCCACTGTACAAGCCTCTGTAGACAGTGTTATGATCTGGTGTTGCTTCAGTCGCTCAGGTCGAGACTCAGTAACGTTATGTGGAAATAAAATGAAGTCAGCTGACCACCTGAATGTACTGAATCACCAGTACATCACATCTACGAGACTCAGAGTGTGAAAAAAGAGGTTCTGCCAGCATGAGGAATCATTTTCATACACGAACTGGACACCGCATTGTGTGCTGGAATTGAAGCTGAAGGTGTCTGAACGAATCTAAGTGTGTGCGATTTTTTTTTCAGCAGATAGTTATATATTCCGATCTTTGAAATATTGTTTAAAAAAAATATTTTGTTCTAAAATCAACTTCAAAAGACCATAAAAATCTCTCTCTAAAATTGTAAAAAAAAATAAATAAATAATAATAATAATAATAATTAAGAGTCATGTTAGACTGTTAATAAATTTTGTTGTTTAAATTAAATAATTGATATTTAATAAAAGATAAAAGATTCATCATGAGATTAATGCTATGTCGTCATGTTGCTCGACCCCAAGTCCCCATAAACCACTGAAACCCTGAACATGATAACTTAAGAGCATTTTTGCCCAAGACATCTCTTTAAGAAGCTTATAAACGATGAAGGCCTATGGATTAGAAACAATCTTATCACATTGGATGCTAAGGAGACAGTACAGTACCGAGCAGAGGATGAAAAACTGTGTGTGTGTGTGTGTGTGTGCTTAACATTTTTACATCCAGATGATTTGCCTTTCAGATTAAGTACAGGAGATGACGTTCAGAGACACGCCAAAATACGAAAGCGGGCATTTGTCATCGTAATGTGATCTGTATACTTATACACAGACCCACACACACACACACACACACACACACACACACACACACACAGAGAGATGAATATATATAACAGATTAGTGCTTGAACTTGACCTCCTATTAGACAAAAAGTTCAATTACAAATCACAAGTATCAGAATATTTTTTTAAAAAGTGCAGACATTTTAATCACAATACAGTTTCAGTTACAATGCTCTAGTCACAGCCTCACTATTTTGAGTGTATATCTTCTAAACAATCCTCCAGCAGCTAATTTGTCGCGACGAAACATTTTTTGACAACCTGAGGACGCAGACATGACTGACATTGCTAGCAATGATACACAACCGGAACACTTTAAGTGTAGATATTTATGCATAAATGCATCCGATATTCTGTGGCTAAACCAAAAAATCATACATTTAAAAAAAAAAAAAGCTAAATAATTTGCCAATATATATTCATATAAAAATTTATTTTACATATTTCACATTAACATGACATTAGATGTGATTTATATAATATCTAACAGCCTAGTTGACTTATTATAAATGTTTAGTCGTATTTTTATGTTAAAATACCTTTTAAAATGCACCATTTTTCATAAAAGTAACCAAAACCCTACAAAAAGTAGATTTAACAATACACCATAATTTCATTTGAAAGGCCTTTTTCATTAAAATTTTATTTACATGAGCTGGAATTCCACATATAAATTAATAAATGTAAGATATACAGTAGTGTGCAAAATTTTTGACCCCTTCATTTCTTCCAAAGAGCCAGACGTTGTTATATTTTACTGTAGTCTTGAAGAATAGTCCTCCAGACATCCTGAAGACTTTTTTGTCTTCAATTTCTGTCCCGTCCCAGTTTTTTGTTTGTTAAGCCACACAGTGACCTATTAATCATTCATGCATGAACAAAAATACTAACTTAAGACATGAACCAGTGAGAAACAGGTGCAGATGTTCAGGCCGGTGATCTAAGCAGCAGCCACTGATGTATACTACTGATGCTGAATGCAGAGTGGTTGGAGCAGATGAGAGGGGAAATGAGGTTGATACTGAGGTTGGAACATGAACAACCTATTTTTTAATTGTATCATTAGACCACTTTAAAGAGTAAAACAACTCTCCCGTTTCCATCAAAACTGTTCATCGGGAGCTCCACAGGGTCGATGTACATGGCCGGGTTGCTATAGCCAAACCTTTGGTCACTCGTGCCGAAGCCAAACGTCGGTTTCAATGGCGCCAGCAGCGAAAATCTTGGGCTGTGGACAACGTGAAACATGTCTTGTTCTCTGATAAGTCCACCTTCACTGTCTTTCCCACATCCGAGAGAGGTACGGTGTGGAGAAGCCCCAAAGAAGCGTACCACCCAGACTGTTGCATGCCCAGAGTAAGGCATGGGGGTGGACCAGTGATGGTTTGGGTTGTAATATCATGGTATCCCCAAGGTCCAATACTTGTGTTAGATGGGCGCATCACTGCCAAGGACTACCGAACCATTCTGGAGAACCATGTGCACCCAATGGATCAAACATTGTATCCTGAAGGCGGTGCAGTGGATCAGGATGATAATGCACCAACACACACAGCAAGACTGGTGACAGAGTGGTTTGATGAACATGAAAGTGAACATCTCCCATAGTCTGCACAGTCACCAGATCTAAATATTATTGAGCCACTTTGGAGTGTTTTGGAGGAGCGAGTCAGGAACGTTTTTCCTCCACCAGCATCACGTAGTGACCTGGCCACTATTCTGCAAGAAGAATGGCTCAAAATCACTCTGGCCACCGTGCAGGACTTGTATCTGTCATTCCCAAGACAAATTGATGCTGTATTGGCCGCAAAAGGAGGTCCTACACCATACTAATGAATTATTGTGGTCTAAAACCAGGCGTTTCAGTTTCACTGTCCAATCCCTATACAGAGAGAGTGACAACTTAACACATATGTGGCATACAACTGTACATGAATAGATTATATCCTGTGCATGATGGAATTGATAGTGTGTTTGATCAGTACTATAGAGCTGCTTTTGAGTAAAAGAAGAAGTTCATTTTGTGAAAACGTAGTTGATGATAGTTTTTGAGATTACACACGCTACACGACAACGGCGCTTACAATGGTCCTTAAACTGTGCAAAATAGTTTTGGTCACATTTAGTTAAGTAACCTTGACTTTGATGAAGGATAAGGAACTGTACAAGTTGCATAAACCTCACAATATAATGTCTATGCACAAAAAATAAATGCACAAGAAAAGCTGGAATGTAAGCACAAAACGTGTTCATCCTCCAACCTGTTAAGTTCTTTAAAGAAAAAGAAAGCGCGTTAAGTTTTAAAAATCACTTGATCAAAGAGAGCCACAACCTTCAAACGCACAAAATAAACGTTAATATAAACATTTACATCAAAGAATCGAGCACACGCAACAGCAACAATGTAACCGACTGGCGCTGGAAAGAACTTCGATCTATTACATTCTTCAGATCATGAAAACACTTGATGTTGGTTGTTTTAAGGTTTACAACCACAGCTCCAGAACCATCAACACACACACACAGAACAGTACCTAATATTAAAGACCTGCATTTCAAATCAGGAAACTATAATGAAGCCACAAGTGGCAGAAAGAACCCAAAGCTCTGATCTGACGTCACATAAGGAACTTTTCTCCCTCCATATACTTATAGTTTTTCCCAGATGTCCAAAGTAAAAAGTAAAAAAAAATTTATAAATAAAAAAGACTCACCTCTACAGAGTGGAAGGCCAGGTACAGGTTAGACTGCAGTGAGTTTCAGCATCACCTCCTCCACACTCCGCAGAAATGAAGAGCTGCTCCTTCTCCTTCTCAACTCCAACAGGTTGATGATCCGAGCCCACATCCGAGCCCCAAATCCTCCGGGTTACCTCCAAAAGAAAAGCCTCTCCTCCTTCTTTACACGCTTCTTTTAATCCTCCCTGCCGTCTCTCTTGGCTTTTTTAATCCAGCTTTAATCACTCAGAAAGAGAGAAAGACAAGGAGAAAGAGAGGGGGAGAGCGAGACGGAGCACTGCGTCTGCGTTTGAGCTTCTTCTCCAAACTAGTAAGCCATTGCAGCTGAGAGGGATTGGCTTGCATTGGGTTGCCAGATGCACGGAATTTACAAACATACACCTCTCCGAGTTGCCAGATCCTCTGGGTTCGCTCATTCCTTAGAAGTGAGGTTGCCAGATTGGATGTCTTCGAGTCGGATTGTGCAACAACCTTCCTTACTGGAAACGCACCACATGGACAAAAGTATTTGTCCAAACCTGCACGGAGTCGGTCCCACTTTTTTTGGAAGGCTTACCTTAGTTTATTTATCCTGTATAACTTATACAATTAACACCTCATACACTTCTATTTCAATTCTACTTTTTCTATCAGCAACTTTGTATGTAGTGTACATTTTTGCAGCTTAAAATATTCTGTATTTGTATAATTTTATTTATCTATTTAAATACACTATTTTTTTAATTATTATTATTAATTGTACTCGCTGGTGCAATTCATTCTCGCAAAGAAACCCTTATACGTGGACAGATCACCTGTCATACTGTGAATGACTGTGTACTGTATGTGACAACTAAAATTAGAATTAGAATTTAAGGCCGCCTACAAGATGTTGGAGTGTTTCTGTGTGAATCCGTGCCCATTCATTCTGTAGAGGGTTGAGGTCCGGGCTCTGTGTTAGGGCCAGTCAAGTTCTTCCACACTGAACTCATCAAATCATATCTTTATAGTTCTTGCTTTGTGCACTGGTGCTCAGTCATGTTGGAATAGAAAAAAGCCTTCACACGCCTCCGAGTGGCGCAGTGGTTAAAGCGCTCGCCCTATCATCCGGAGATCGCTAGTTCGAATCCCAGGTGGTGCTGTAACCTCTCGCAGCTGGAGGTCTAGAGAGAGCTGATTGGCCGAGCTCTCTCAGAGGGGAGGGATGAGAGGTACTTAGTGCTCCCACATTAATCACGGCTCTACAGCCAGTCAGGGGCGTCTGTGAGCTCGCGCAACAGAGGGAGTGGATAGCGCTGTCCTCCGAGTGTGGTGCGCGAGCGAGCAGTTCGAAAAGATGCGGTCGGCTGGCGTCAGCCAGTCTTCGGCCCTCCCGGCTGAGTGGTAGTAGTAGCCTTAATGTGGGAGCCCCCTAGTGACGGGGAGGCATTGGACACGACTAAATTAGGGAGAAAATCGGGGAAAAATCCAAAAAAAAAAAAAAGATTGTCCTTCACTGGGGATAAGAGGCATGATTGAAATTCAATCATTAAAAGTTTTTTTTTATTTGTTATATTTATTTACCATATTTTGATTGCTATAGTCACTAACCTATCTGCACTATAACAAATGACTATGTGATGAAAAACTACCGTTCTATTTCAGCACATATTCAACTTACTGAATATACCTGAAAGTTATCCTACATTCCTTATGCTAGTTCTTAGCATGAAAGGGAGCACCTTTGCAACGCCCCTTATTTTATATCAAATTTGTAGAATGTGTGTTTGCAAATGATATTTAGAGCAAAACAAACAAGGAAACAAGAATTGTACTTCTGTTTAACGTGCACTACAAAAATGCTGTTCAAATTGTTTAAACTATATAAGTAAAAATTTAAAAGATGGCGTCGGAGTGATACAAAATATCCTCCTAAAACTTTTACATTTCCTGGACATGACCTCGACACTAGATAAATGATTAGATAGTTGCATTAATAGTTAATCTGTATTATGTTTTATGCATCATATCTGTGATGTTTGATTTACTTTATGCAGATGAGTTGCATCGACTTCTCGACTGGGACTGGGAACACCTCGGTCAAGCGCTCTCAGACCCCATCGTCATCTCCTGAGGAAAGGTCACCTGACTACAGAACCTCAGTGAGATGCAGAACTTACCAAGGTTCATTCTATACATAATAAACACTGAGTGTGTGAATACATTAAGGGTAGGAAGCTTCGGCAAATTTTGTAATATTTTACAGGTTTTTTTAAATGAAATTTCTACCTGACTTTATTTCGTACATTTTTTTAAAAGACACAAAAAAAATGGAAATGAATGTTTAAAAATAAGTAAAGTTTGGATTGCATAATACTACAGTGCACATAATAAAAAAAAATTTTTTTAAACAAAGCAGCAAGATAAAAACACAGACCAGATGCTATCTACTTTCAGCACATCAAGATAGCTAAAAAATAAAAGAATTAAAAAAAAGGGGATGTAAAAAATCCAATCTGGCATCCCACGGTGCACCTCCTGGCTGGGAGGAGATGAGGAGTAATGAGACACCTCCCTACCATGGACTACTGGGTGTTTGATGTAACCCAGGATCACAGAGCACAGTTACAAAAAATACATTAAGATAAAATAAAATAACAGGATAACAGAAGTATTATGTATAATGTGTACAGTATAATGTACTCTCAACAAATTACATTGCAAATACATGGTTTTAACAAACTTTAATTGCTTAATTAATAAACAGTTAAAGTAAATGTTAATTATGAGTCAAATATCTCTCATTTATTTATTTATTTATTTATTTATTGTTTAATACTACTACTACTATTGCTACTACTGCTACTACTAATAATAATATTATATCCCACAAATCATCACAACAACATTCCATGTGTTTCTATAGCAACCTTATACCCTGCCCAAGTCTGAGATGAGTCGACTAATGAGAGCACAGAGACACTGTGACATCTTTAACCTCATTATACTAAGGACAAAAAAGACACAAATGATTGAGAATAAATTATTATATAGTGTTAATTAATACATAGGAACATTTAAAATGACAATAAATTATTAATAAAAATATTAATATTTGTAAAAAAAAAAAATCATTTGTATATATACTTTAATGGCTAGTTATGTTATTTTATATATATGTATGTGTGTGTGTGTATATATACGTATATACTGTATATATCGGACATTGTCATCATTTTCATTACAGTGAAATATTTTTTAATGCATTACTATTCTATAAACATTGTGTACTTATTTCATCTCGCCTCACACACAAACACCACACGAGCGGCGTCTCTATAGAAACCGCCCGTCCGTCGGGAGTGAAACACAACGAGGAGGTGTTGAAGTGCCGTGTCCACTGGGGCTTTTTTGTCTTACTTTGTCTTCTCCTATTTCAAACACACAAACTCATTCACCTTCAACAACAACACACACACACACACACACACACATGTAGAAAGTGTTTGCACAGCAAAGTATCAATTAACACCTACAGCGTTAAGTCCGGTGGATTAATTAGGCTTTAGCCTTGAACTAGCATGTGTACTGTTGAATAACACATTTAGATGAACAATTGAAAGTGGGTGTGTGACTGCGGCGTGTAATAAACGACTGTGACGTCATTGAAGAACTGGATGAGGTTTCTGGAGTTTCTGGGTGGGACAGACTTCCTGGTAATGTATTTAACACTCGGTGACATGCTGGTGAAGGAACATAAATAAACACTGAGGTGTTGTGGATCAATGTGGATTATTTTCCTGAAACAGGAACACTCTGGAGTGCTTTATTCCTCGTATACCACAGCAATGTGCCACGTCACACATTCCTATCTATTTATATTTAGATACATGTAATGTAACGAGTTAGTTCCTGTTATCACTTACATCACTGCAGCCAAAACCAGCCTCTCTTTAGATCTTTAGAACAAGGAGTCACTGATCAGGGAAGGTTGATTTTCAGGAAGTCTGGACTGGAAAGTTGACTTTAAAGAACAGGGAAGTTGAGGCAGAGTGAGATCTATAGATGTCACTTACAGAACTCCAACTAGAGGCGTGGAGTGGTACTGAGAGGGAACATGTAGAGAAGATAGAGTGTGTGGATAAAAGCAGAGGAACAGTACACAACACACAGCAAGACAAGGCAAGGTCTGGGAAGAAACCATTTGATGTTTTATAAGGAAGGCTGTTGAGGCTGGGAAATGAGTCAGACCTACAGTTGGCGGTACTGGATTCCGGCCGCTGTTAAACAACATTGAAGAAGGAGAAGAAGAAGCCTCTCTTTATTTTGCTTTCTTGAGGTTAATAAGTCAAAGTGTAGCTTGGCATGTTAATATATAAACTCATAAAGACTTCACTGTGGTGGGAAAACCAAAGCAGTTCGACGTCGTGGTTAGCAATGTGGCCTCGCACCTTCAGGCTCAAGGGTTCGAGTCCTGACTTCTTGTCCATGTGTGTGGAGTTTGGATGTTCTCCTCATCCCTGGTGGGGTTCCTCCTGGTGGTCCGGTTTCCTCCAACAAACCTATGACATGACTTGGTATTTCCAAATTGCACGTAGTGTACGAATGAATGTGTGTGCTTGAGTATCCAGGGTGTACCCTGACAAATGCTCCAAGTCTCCCAGGATCCTCATGAGCTCCTGGCCTCCCATGACTCAAATAGTCAAGTAGTCAAGTACACTGTAAACCCTAATGCTCAAAGTAATTAAACACATTGAGTACTGTTAACTTAAATTGCAATTAGCTCAAATGAATAGAACTTTTTGAGTATTCAGAACTTTTTTTTTTTTCAGAAATTTATGAGTTTGAAGAAATGACACTTTTCAAGTTAGCTGGACAAATTTGATATTTTAAGTTATCATAAGTACTTAAGTAAAAGTAACTGTCACCTTAAAATTCCACCAACGTAGAATCTATAGAGCACTGGTGGCTGGGTGGTAGGTGTTTTGCCTGTAATGCGAAAGGCCTGGGTTCGATTCCCGGGCTGGATTGTGTGCTACAATTTATTTGATGTTCAACAAACTCAAAAATTGATAGTTCTGTTTACTTAAAATTGGAAGCATCATTACTTAAAAAATTTGATGGAACTGATTACCTTAATCAGGTTTACAGTGTAGGCTTTTATTGTCACTTCAACCATATACAGTTTAGTACACTGTGGAACAAAACAACGTTCCTCCAGGACCAGGGTGCTACATACAACATGAATTAACAACATAATTAACAGAAACTAACTAACTAACTTGGAGACCTAATTAGCCGGCTAGCTGAGACAAGACAGATTGACATTTTAAGTTAACGAGAGAGAGAGAGATATTAAAAAGTTAAAAAAGCACTGACACTGGAGACTCCTTACAGAAAACTTATGAACATATGAATCATACATCACTGTTACACTCGTTTTGGTTTGTTTATTCTTAAAGTCACAGCTACTATAAAAATTTGAATGAAAAGAAAAATCCTGTGATTCGCAGTTGTTAAATATCTCAGCCTTGATGAAACAAACCTGCCTTGGTAGATTGCACAAAACAGAAAATTCCATCAGTTTTTTCTTCTTGCTAATTTTATCAGAACTCTGGAGCAGATCCATTACGTATTCACACTCGCGCTCCCTCCTTCTCTCGTCTCTCCGCTCGGTTGCCAAAGACGTCCTCAGGAATGAGACGTAGGCATTCAACCTCCAAATTCCTTGGCCCTTGTCTCACACGACCCCCATTTCCCCTCCCCCACTTGCCCCCCCCCCCCCCCCCCCCCCCGTTCACCTCTGAACTAGCGTTCTCAGTAACGCACACTTTCACTGACATCACTTCTTGTTCAAAGAGGAGGCATGTTTTCTCAAGTGTCAGCCCACACTCAGGTTTTTCTGCATGCTTGTGAAGGTCACACATTCAAAACGCCTTAATACATCACACTTTCAGAGACGTGGTGCGCTTTAGCAATAAGAACTAATGAGAAGTAGATAAAAAAAAAAACTAGGCAGCTGATTACACAATGTTTCCACAGATACGTGTGCGGCATTAAGATTTCTCAGGAAATGTAGTTTCAGAGATGTTATTGGCATGGTGTGGATGACTAAAAGAGGAAAAATGCCATTTCTGGCCACAAATAGCAGGGTAGGCAGGATTTTAAATATCGCACGCTGGAGCAGGACCCGGAGCCGAGTCGAACGCGGCCTATTTTAAACCCGACCACGAAAAGACAGAGGGGAAAGAAAAAGATGGCAAAGGAAAGGCAGCAATATTTTTGTGAATATGGACCAAGATTTGATCAGAAAAACACTGCTTTTGCTCAAAAAATTTATAAAGGTGTTCTGAAATAGGTTAACTAAACCTTCTTTGCATTAATAATCATTTGATTCCCTGTTTTAATTTCTGTTACATAACTGTTTAATTTTAAACATCTTATTAGAAAACTTTTTTGTCTACATTTACACCATCCATCCATCCATCCATCTAGGAGCCTCTGTACTTCATCTAGGGACCGTGGAGGCCAGTGGTTACTATTGTATTTATTCCCATTTTCACAACCATGGTGGGACCTCCGGTCAACATTTAAACACTATGGGCAACTTGTGAACACCAATTAGCCTAATCAGGATGTCCTTGGACTGTGGGAGGAAACCGGAGTACCCGAAGGAAACCTAACAAGCACAGGAGAACATGCAAACTCCATGCACACAGACCCCAAACCCTTGAGATGCAAGGCAACCGTGATCCACCATACCACCATGCTGCCACATTTACAAACTGCAACATTATCATAACACAGTACAGCACAGAACACTGTGGTATATTGTGAAAAACAGTATACCAATTTTTAATCCTGCCTAAGGCTGATTTTCTATAAGAAGAGCATGGATTGTTTTTGATCTCATGGTGGATTTCAGAGACAAATTGCTAGAAATCTTGAAATGTAAATTTTCCTGTCACGTATAGTTCAGTTTGAAGAAAACAATAAAAGAGTTACAACCTGGTTGACCTGGACCTTCTAAAAAGACATCTTCATGCTGTTTAAAAGTCTGTTGAGAAGAACATCACTCTTGTTCTATGCGCTTGAAAGTCAAGTGTTAAGAATGAACTAAATCTTAGTCACCCAAAATTTTTACACATTTTTATGTGAACATTTTATTATAATGGGGTTAAGGGTAAGAGGGTCTATCAAATAATAATAATAATAAATATAGTTGCAAGCAACGATGACGGGCCCAAGCACCCTGTGCATGCGTGCGTGTGCGTGTGTGCGCGTGTGTGAGAGGGGTTTGTGTGTGTGTGTGTGTGTGTGTGTGTGTGTTGTCACAGAAGGTGTCACTGAATATAATGTCACTCAATATAATGCCACACAGAAAGTTATTAATCATTTTTCGGCGGACGTTTAAGACATTAGCACGGCTGACCTGTTTGAGATATCGAAAATCCCGCCGCAATTTTGCATCCTCAATGTCTTTAGATCTCTTTGGCCCAGTTTGGTAGCGATTGTATAATTTCCCTAGGAGGAGTATATCAAAATGGTGCGTTTTTGCGAATGACCCAAAATAACCGGCCTCCTGTTGAGTTTAGCCCAGGACATGCAGCGCAAGCGAAAGTTGTTCGGCTCGATGAGCTCTAAATGTGTACCGAGTTTCGTGTGCCTACGTGAAAGTGTGTATGAGCTAGGCGGCAAAATCTTGTGTGGGGCCACGAGATTCTCAGGCATCCTGAAGCAGCAGATTCCAACCTGTCTGCCAAGTTTCATGAGTTTTTGAGCATGGTAAGACCCCCGAAAAGTCCAAAAGGGTGGGAAAAAAAAAAAATAATCCTAAGGAAAACAAGAGGGCCCTTCACACACTATGACGACATAGGGCTGATGTCATAGTGCTTGGGCCCTAACAAGAGGGCCCTTCACACACTATGACGACATAGGGCTGATGTCATAGTGCTTGGGCCCTAATAATAATAATAATAATAATAATAATAATAATAATAATAATAATAATGTATTTAATTTATATAGGCATCTTTCTGGTCACCTAAGGTCGCTTTCCAGATCAAAGATGACAGATCATATTGCTGAAGATAAGGATGAGTAGGAAGTGATTAAAACAATATTAAATGAAACAAGAGACAGTGTCGTAATTTAAGACATCTAAAAACAAATGATAATTCAAATGGAGATTTAAATGGAGATTTGAGTGCATGACTAAATCTGGTTTAGAGCCATGCAGTACAGTAGAGCACAGTGGTATAGTATAGTATAGTATAGTATAGTATAGTATAGTATAGCATAGTATAGTATAGTATAGTATAGTAGAGCACAGTATAGTAGACCACAGTATAGCATAGTATGGTATAGCATAGCATAGTATAGCACAGTATAGTAGACCACAGTATAGTATAGTATAGTATAGTATAGTATAGTATAGTATAGTATAGTATAGTAGAGCAGAGCATAGTACAGTATAGTATAGTATAGGATCGTATAGTATAGTAAAGTATGGTGTGGTGTGGTGTGGTATAGTTTAGCATAGTATATACTACAGTACAGCATAGTATAGTACAGTAAAGTATAGTAGAGTATAGTATAATCAAGTGCAGTTTAGTTTGGTATAATTTAGTATAGTATACAACAGTTATTCCCAACTGAGATGTCTAGCTCATTCCAAAAAGTTTTGTAGAATAAACGACTTCATACTAAATATTGATTGTTGTTTAGCTATTTCCTTGCGGAAAATAAATTATTATTTTTATCTTCATTGTTATTATTTTAAACATTTGAAAATGTAATTAAACCACTGAATTTCACTTTTGTCTCAATAGTTTTGGCCCCGACTGTAAGAGTTTAGTACAGTACACAATGGCATATTGTGATAATATTGTATGGCATGGTATAATATGTACATGTATTAATAATATTTATTATGTATATAGTTATATATTTTGTATGAAATGGGTGAGTAAGGCATCATACTCACTCTCACTCACTCTCTATAGCCCTTATCCTGTACAGGGTTACAGGAAGCCTGGAGCCTCACGCAATTTTGGAAATGCCAATTAGCCTAATCTCTATGTCTTTGGACTGTAGGAGGAAACCGACCAAGCACAGCGAGAACATGCAAACTCCACACGCACAGACCCTCGGCTCTGAAGGTGCAAGGTGATAGTGATAGTGATAGATGCAGTAGATTAATCATAATATTCCTGTCAGTGTATGATGTTGCATATGCAGTCAGTGATTTTGGTAGGAAATAAACATGAAGTTTCAAATCCAAAAAAATCTGTGCTCAAATATGTGCTTAAATCTATTGCAGAGTGACAGAAGCTTTGGTAAATATACTGTATATGTAAAAAAAAAAAAAGGAAAGAAAGAAAAAAAAGGAAGGACTTGCATACAGCAACTTAAATTTACATTTACATAATACATATGTAATACAGTATGTAATATGTATTATGTACTGTAATAAAATGCCCCTTTATGTACTGTAATAGACTATCCCAGGGTAGTCAGGAGACAAGCAGGGCAGGGGGTACACCATGGGTGGGGTGCAACCCATTACAAAGCACACACACACACACACACACACACACACACGCGCACACATTCAGACATGGCATTCAGTGCATGTCTCTGGAGTACGTGGTGGAAACATATAAACTCCACACACACACACACGGTTTCTTAATTTATAATATTTAATGAGTATCGTTTAATATTATTGGGTCAGAGTTTAATTTGATTCCTGAAAGAATCATTCTGGTTAATGAGCTGTAGCTCTGCTCATCATGTGCACTCTGTTTACAGCAGGAAATGGCCTGTCTTGCTAATTTCTTTCAAATTCAAGTGTGTGTGTGTGTGTGGGGCAGGAGGGCCATTTCCCAGCAGGCAGTGCAGTTCAGTATCTTGGGGGAGGTAACACGGCACAGGTTTGGCCAGCGGCCGAGAACATGAAAACCTCCGTGGGGAGACCAGAGGGGGGGGGTAATGTAACTGGGGGGAGCGGAGGAGGAGGAGGAGGGCGAGCCGTGCGATTGGTGCACTCAGTAATGGCTTGTCTTGGCTCTGTATATTCGCTTCAGTCAGCAGTTTTTCATGCTGCTCTGAAGAACATGAAGCTAAAACGCCAGTTAACCTCCAGAAACAACCCCACAGATGAAGAACACACAGAGAGAGAGAGAGAAAGTGCTGAGAGAGAAATACAGAGCTGCTCTCAACATTACACTTTTATCCCTTTAGCTTTAAAAGGGCGAAACGAAACGTAAACACTGAAATGTTTAGTATCTAACAATAAAAAAGATTTATAGCTGATGGAAAAAGTGATTCAAACCTGAGACAATTTTCAGTTATGATTTTAGAAAGGTGATATTAGTTCTAAGAATTGCACACATCCGTAAAACATTAGCTTTGTTTCTCTAGTGCAAGTTATAAAGGGGAATCATTGTAGTGCTTTGTGTTTTCGCCCAACTGTCTATTGTGTTGGAAACGTGTAAGAAATAAAACACTTCCCGTCCGCTGTGAGATACTCTTCATACCTGGAAGATAATCGTTTTGTTTCTCTTATACTACACCGATTTGGCGATTACATTATTCATTACTTAAAGAACTGTTTATTAGGGATTGAAGTCAGTAACCATTACAGAATCGAAGGTTTGAGTGAACCGATCAATGATTGATTAATAATCAGTGTAACTGCACAATACTTCATTGATAGTTCAGGTTTTTTTCCCCTGAGTCTGTAAATCAAAGACAATAAAATCAAAATTAAGGTCCATATAAGTACATTACAGTAGGTCTTTTTAAATGTTCTTGCTCTACACACCGAGAGTGAAGTTTGTCAACCGGAACAAGCTTGGAGTCCTACTGTATGTGAGTAATCGGGTTCAAATTCCACAACCCTCATTCCGTGCCAAAATGCATTCCAAGGTTCAGGTGAGACTCATACTGTAGGAAGCTTCTCCAGTTTCACTGAGCTAAACCGAGTTGGTATCTTTCAAAATTACAGTGTATTTAGGACAAATTTTACACTTTTCTTTCCCGATTAGCCATACGGCTATACTGTAGTCGTGGTTAACAGTAGCCTGTGAGTATGCGCACTTGTTGCCATTATACGCATACATGTTTCCGCTATGCATCATTTGCCAGGTGCGAAGGAAAAACATGCAACATTGCGTGTATTAGGATTTTTTAATGTTTAAAATTTATTGTCGATTTTCATACATGATTGCTTGAAATACACAGATTAATGGAATCAATGACTAGAATCGATTATCATCCAATCAGTACTGTTCATGCAGTTATAGTTACATTTATTGTTGTATAATATCCATGTTTGACATGTTTGTCCCTTTAATAATTTACTTTATAGCAGCTATATATAAATGTTCCTTAACCGGGCCTATCTTTTTTAGCTCTCACTGTCCTAATGTTAATAAGATAAAAAATAAAATTGCAGCTTGTCATGTTACCGAGAAACAGCAAAGTGACTTAGGAACGTCTTCTAAATGTATAACTTTATTTCTCACTTTTTAAAAGTTGAGTGATATGAATGATAACTAAATGCTTTTATTGATTACTGTAATCCATTTTTAACTTTATCACAAAAATACCTCTTTAAACTTTAAATTATCCAGAATTCTGCTGCTGTATCATAACCCGAATACTTATGATGCGTCACTTCACCCATCCCAGTCTTCAACAACTCCGCTGGCTCCCCATAAAATACTGTATAGAGTTTAAAATTCTCTTCCTTGCTTTTAAATCACTTCATAATCTCTCTCTACTATACACCCTCCCTCGCACTCCTCGCTCTTCCTCACCAAGCCTTCTCTTCCTGACCGCCATGGGTGTGATACCCATCGTCTTCGGAATTCTCTTCTCAAAAAACATCAGTAATATAGACTCTCCAACCATGTCCAAGTGTGCTCAGTCACGGCTTAAGACCCATTTGTTCAGAAGCACCTACCCCACGATGTACAGCCAAATCAGATCTCCATGTGATTTTAAATGTTCAGGTAATGACAATTAATTGTTTCATTTAATATTGTTTTTATTTGATTTACTACTCAATGTTCTTAATTTATCTCTTGTTTGAATTTTGGATGGCGACCTTAGGTAGATAGAAAGGTGCCCATATAAATAAAATATAATTCTTATTATTGAGTGCGTCCACTGTAAATGAGCCGTGAATGAGCTGTTTCTATAGAAATGATAATGTATCAGATTGAGTGCAGTTCTATAAACTGATAATCAAAAATCAAAGCATTAGAAAATGGGAGGGCTACTACAGAAAAGTCATCTACAAGAAACACCTGTGCAAGATCTTGTGGATCAAATGATCAGATGTGGCAACTTGTGAGGTTAAAAAAAAAAGTAAAATAAAAATAAAAAAATCAGTACTACGGTGTAAATGGTGTACTTTCTATATTAAATTCCCATGCTGTGTTGAAAACGTCCCGGATGCTAATGATATGTTGTACTTTGAGTGTAATATGAGTGGAGTTTGGGAAGTGTCGAGAAACAAATCATAACCACACCAGTGTTTCTTGAAAAGAGTGAGTCTCCGGAGCATCGCCTGGGGTAATTTACTGCAGCAGGAAGGTAAATTGTATGTGTGAAAGCTCCCATGTGGAAGAAGAAACAGGAGAAAACCACAGCATCAGGGGAGGTGTATCAGCATCAGCATTAACATCACCGAGTCTTTCCATCGCAATAAATCACTCTCTGATGGCCACACAGTCAGATTTCAACATTTTTTCGCATTTAGAATGAATCATTTTTCCACCGCTTTTGCCCAGTGGAAATTACAGTAGCTGCTAGAGCGGGAAGATGAAGCTCACCAGTTAGGGCTATAAGGAAGGTAATCATGAGCCGCGGCTGAACCTGTGACCTTTGGACTCTCAGACTGTAACGAACAGCGGTTTCGATGAGTCGCTGTAGATAACTTTACTCAGTCTACGCCCTTCCTGTTCCTCGCGCACAGGATACACATAGAGATTAATGTCTAGCTTAGATATCAAGGACATGCTTTTATCTTCCAGTATGTACACAAGTCCTTAAGTCTACACCATGGATATGGCTGAGAAAAATCGATTTTGTTACGTATCGCGATTCTGTTTTGTGGCAATTAATTTATCGCTACATTGACCTCAAAATCATTTATTTATTTTCAATTATGATTTCGTTTAATTTATACTTGTCTGTGTCAAACATGGTGGTAAAATTCTGCAGTTCTCACTGGCATGGATTATTGACTTAATTATTATAGTTTGTTAAAAAAAAAATTATTAAAAGAAATGTAATCAGGATATTTATAAAATTGTGTTACTAATTGCAATACAAATCGAATCGGCAACTAGGTATGGTGATAATATCGCATCAGCTGGTCCCTGGCGATTCCTAAGCCTACTGAATAATGAATTATGATAATGAATGACAAGAACATTAACACAATAATTATCATACTTGCCATTAAAAATAAATAAATAAATAAATAAATAAATAACACCAGAAAAGAAGGCACAAAAACAATCCTGATGTATTAGACAATATTAGCTTTTACCAGCAAAACAACATCATGATTTTTGTGTGAAACTTTTGGACTTCCATTCATAAGCAACATGAGCCGTCTGTAAAAACTAATCATTTCTTTTCTAATAATTTGGAGAATTTTTCAATCGCTTTACTTTCCACAATTGTCTTAATTTTTAATAAAATTATTAATAAAGATTAATTTAAGCTCCTTTCCCTCTTTTTTTTCTGTATGTTGACGTACAGTACAATACACACACAGTAAGGGTTAAAACACTCTTTCAGGCAGTTATAGAAAAATAATCAGTGACAGAATGGTGTGAGAAGGTTCCAATGGTTTCATTTCTTTTATAAATAGCATTGATAATAATTTGTTATAACAATTTTAATAATATGTTGAGGAACATATGTGGATGTTCCTGTTGGCTGTTCCTTATGTTACAGCTGCTATCTTTTTGTCTTTCTTGTGATTTCATAAAACAAACAAAACAAAAAGCACAGTTTATCAACACATTCTCACAGAATCAGGAAGAATTCAAGAATTGTGCTGAATGTGGAATCATTTCTCAGGTCTCTTTTTAAAAAAATTTTTAAATTTATTTTATCTGTTCATCAGGTTTTTGTGTGTTTTCCTCCACTTTTTTCCTGCTAATAGTATTCATTACTATATACATATTGGATGTAGGTAGATCCGGTACATAGACACATAGCATAAACACACATTTATGGAATTTACAGTCATGCCGATATTCTGTATCTTTACACACTTCACTTTCGTAATATCACATGTGTAAAATATTTAAAATCAAACGCTACCATCTGCAAAACAAACAGAGTGTTTAACAGAGTGTTAAAGCTGATCAGCTTATCACCCTGACTCGAGCAGGGAGTCCAGACCAGACCAACTGCTCGTGAATCAGGAAGCAATTAAACCCAGAGTGCTTTCTTCCTCAGTGACGTCCATATCCACTACATTTCTAGTGCACTACTCTCCATCTAGTGGGTTTGAAGAGTTATTACAGGGACGAGATTCAGGGACTGAGATCTAACTCTTATCTTACATTTAAACTCTATCGGCTTCTTTACACTTTTTTAAATAAATAAAATGAAAATAAATAAAATTTCATCATAAATCTATGAGTATTTGGCCTGTCCTTCTTTCATTTCAACTGTAACTACAAATTATACATTTATAATAATTAACATTATGACTTGTCATTGTTTATGACTGTGTTATATTATAATAAAATTTTAATTGTGATCATTCTAAAAAATTTTATGTATTTAATATTTTGGGTAAATATTTTTTTGCTATGAAATATATGTGCTTTTTAAAAAATTTTTTTAAATAAACTATATACACTAAACATAATATTTGAGTTTCTCCAGAAACATGAAATGTTTTAACTTTAGGACTTTAAAAAGAAATTCCATTTTATCAATGCAATAAAAAAAAATAAAAATAAAAAAAAATCCTTTTTACTTTTACAAATATTAAAAAAAGGTTACTAAAATACTAAAATAAGGTTAATTTTATGTGAATAATTAAGATATAGTAATAGTCTCTCTCTTTCTCTCTCTTTTTCTCACAAACACACACACACACACACACACACACATACACACACATTGTTTAATATCTATTAGATATGATTAACATAGAGGAAATTTAATAAATGGAGATGAAAAGGTGTGATAAAGAAATAAAAAGGAACACTACATTAGAGTTGTTATTTGCTGCATAAGTGAATTCCATAGTGTTATAAAAAATACCTTGACATACATAACACACAGAGGACAAATAAAGTAACATAATTAAATATTAACCAAATATCACCATAACAGCTTTATTACTTTATTATAGCTTTGTTGAGTGCTGATATCTGCACAAAAGAAGACATGAAAATTATTTTCTCTAACACCATGGCTATAATGCTGGCTGTATTTCGAACCGGGTTTATATTAACACTTGTTCAAAAACGTTATTATTTCTTTAGTTACATCGTGTACAAAAGAGGCTCCATATAATTTACTGAATAAATACACACTTGATGTGTGCATGTAACATGTATGGGAGGAGTTTCCAGTGTCAGCACTGTAACATTCAGAAGTGAAGAATTGCAAGTTTCCTGACATAAAATGTAAAATCCGATATGGACCTCTGCAATTATTTAACTGCAAAAGGCTGCAATTTAACACAGATAATATAAATATAATCAGGAAGTTATGTTGAGTTTATCTAACTTATGAAATTTTGAATAAATATTAGTAATCATCTTCTTAATTGTATCATTTGTGTCATAATTTGGTGCTAGACTCGATAAATGTGATGAATGTTTAATAACTTTGTAGCTTTGTAACTAGAAACTGATAAAAAAATATATATGCCATTCTTTATTAAATACATTGACTAAACAAATTTTGCTTTTATGCTATTTTCCATAACTTTGGCCTGTATAAAAGCAACCATAAAAGGAACAAAACCATATAAAATAAGCAAAATACGGTGGTATATACAAATGCCACGCCTCATGGATAAAACTTTTTTTTTTTTTTATGTTTGTGTCAGTGGAAAGCCAACAGTTTACATATATTTTTATGTGGAAGATTTAGTGGAGACACAGCACCATGGGTGCCAAAAATGTTAGCAAGGACGGTAGCAAGAAGAAAAGGGAGCCGTTTTCAGTTCGGTTTTTCAAGCAGCGGGTGCTGAGAGAAATCATAAATTACGGTTAAGTGAGGTTTAATGTCTATTTATTTCATGTTTTACTTAATTTACAAGACTTTTCTTAATATTTGTTATTGTTTTTATTCACAAAAATTTGAATATAGTGTTGGAAATCAGTAATATTGGGAATATATTTGGGTGGCTAGAACGGATTATCTGCATTTACATTATTTCCTATGGGAAAATGCCTTTCACAATAAGAATTTCCGCCTTTATCTGGAACGGATTGAATTTGTATACTGCCAGGGTACTGTTGAGTTACTGTTACAACCTGAACTGTGATTTTTTTTTTTATCACATCCTAAAATGTCTTTATCCTCTTACACCACAACGATTAATCGTATTAATATTATTTATTGAAGTAAGACATATTGTATCGATTTATTTATAGTTGTTGGCTAAACTTAGTTTAGTACATTTTTTTTTTTTACAGCTTTCCACTGCAACTCTTTTACCTAATGGAGTTGACCCTTTTCGACGTCCACATCTTTGAGATTGTTTTGCCCCTCATGGCTTTCCATACACTGATTCTCTCTGGCGTCACGAGCGGCTCCGTTCTGTTGCCACAGCAACGCCTGTTCCCTCCTAGTCTCCCCCTGTTCTTTCCCTTCCGATGGTACATCCAGCATCCTGCAGCACAATGGTCGCAAGAGGACAGCGGACTCTGTGATTCAGCGTCGCCTTCCTCCGTCACCTCTCTCTCTTTTTGTTCTTTCATCTTTGTTTTTCATCAATCTGTCCATTTTTCCCCCTGCATCATCGACGTGTTCATCCATGTAGCCCATTCGGGATGTTGTGAATAAGAGAGTGAGAGTGTGTGCGTGTGTGTGTGTGAGAGGGAGAGAGAGAGAGGGAGAGGAAGAGCGTGTGTAACATTAAGAGAGAGAGAGAGAGAGAAAGAGAGGACCGGGATCAGCTGGCGCGGAATGGTAGGTGGATATGATGCTGATGCTGGTGCTGATTCTGGTGCTGATGCTGGGGATGCAGGGTGGGGTGATGTGATGCTGCTGCTGCTTCTGCTCTGTAGATGCTGATTGAAGGTTAAACATGGCTGCTGCTGCTGCTCGTAGTGCCTTTGATTGCTTTAAAACCAGAATTGTGAAACCAACCAACCGTGTGTCGTTTAATTTTTTCTTTTTTTTTTGCGTGTATCGACAGTATAGCGAATGTTCTGCATCATCACGATATTGCTAGTGCTATACGTTATATTCCTAAACATACTACTCTCTCATTATTATGACACATATACAGATGCTGTGTGTGATTAAAAAAAAAAAAACATACCACTCCAACATACACGATGTGAATAGTAATATAGACACAGTAATTAGATTTAAAATCTTGTGAAGTATAGAAACATGTTGTGTATATCATGACCTGATGCGATTGCATGACATTACACTAATCCGTCTCTGTGATTCTACTGCATCTGGTATACCGTATACCCTGCACCGTGAGTGTGTGTGTGTTTTTTTTTCTTTTCTCTGCGTCCGTTGTTTTCTTTTGGCCTAAAGATTTACACGAGAGGTCAAGCACTTGGAGGATGCCATAAGGAAATCTGACAGTGGTTGACCTTTTCATAAATGTTCTAATAGCCTGTCTGTTTGGATTAATGCACATAATGCTGAAGCTAGCTTCAAACACGACTTATTAAGGCATACTGAGCATTTTCCCGAGAGATATGCTGGACTCGTGGTGCTTTTATTCTCTGTCTTAATTGCTAGCTTTTTTTCCATGCAATTCCACTGTGGAGCCTCCACTATTTACCGCACAACACAATCTGTTATTACGATTAACACGCTCATTTCCTTGTGTTTTAAGGGTAGGATGTGTCATATCAGGTTGTAGTACTGTAAGCATCTGCAACTCAAAATTACTTCTATATTTTTATTTGGAAAGTTCCTCGTGTTCAGAATTGTGTTGTGCACACTATAGAGATTATAAAAAAAAGTTTATTTTATTTATTTAATATATTTTATTTTTATATCTTCTATTTTTAATCCTACAGGTTGTGCATTCTAAACTATTTACGATTTTTAAAAAATATTGTATTGAGATATTTATTAAATCATGATACGCAATACAAATTGAATCAGCACCTGGGTATTGTGATAATATCGTATCACATTCACCCTGGTGATTCCCATTCTTAGCAGATAACTACGTTGATATTTCATATGCTAGATTTACACTTGATTAAAATCACCTTGTATTTTGCGTTTTTATCTAGATGTCTTTTAAAGAATTTACCTTTAAATATCCAGAAAAATCATGGGATAGAACATACGGACTGCGAGAATGAACGAGAAGATGAAAAGGAGTAAAATACATAAGGAGTGCATTGTTCTTTGTCTATACTGATGCAGGAATAGTCGTAATTACTTTATATTTAACAAAAAAATCAATAAAAAATAGCACTTGACCCTTGAACTTTCTGTTATTTTGTATTTTATGCTCTGATATTTAATGATACACACGACTTCTAGTAGCAAGCACAAGAATCTACAATTGTGAGTAACCAAGACACTCCTCTGTTTTTGGAAAATCCCACGTAGCTCCCTAATTAGACCATAGTTAAGTCTGGACTCTGAACGCTAATGTGTTTTGGTGTTAAATCCTGACTTTGCACTTGGATTACGACACCTTGTCACTGACCTGTACACACCCCTGTGGGTTTTGGTATTTCAAAAGCTGGACATTTTGAAATGTTAGATTTAGAAGTGTGAGATTTTTCTTTTTACATTATTATCCGTGCTCACTTTCTACCAGGCTAAAATTTCTCTCAGGCTTCTGTGTATATTTTCACAGAAATGACTACAACAAAGCTTGGACCTTCTAGAGATAAAAATAGATGCATCAATGTGGAGAAATGGATAAAAATGGAGAATTTAATAAAAATGGTCAGGCAGATAGGTGGATAAATAAACGAATTGTGCATGCAGAAGTCTTAAGAAGGACAGATATAAATAGAGATGGATAGATGGATGAATCAAAGACATTTCTAAATAAACCTGTCTGACATGGTAAACTTTCATTCAGTTGCTTTTATTTGGTGAAACATCTCCCCCTCCCTCTAACTCTGTTTCTCCCTCCCTCCCTCTGCCCCCCCCCTCTCTCTGCCCTGCTCTCTCTCTCTCTCTCTCTCTCTCTCTCTCTCTCTCTCTCTCTCTTTCTCTCTCAGTCGTTAGCATTCCTTTATTGTCCGAGTGTGTGATGGCAGTCGTTGCGAAGGATGTCTCAGTATGAATTATTTAAAGGCCTAACTGGGGGCTCCTTAATGCATGTGGCTCGAGCTTTTCCGCAAACACTCTCCCTCGTCAAACTGACCTCGTTCTCCAGGGACGGCCTCGTTTTCTCAGCTGAGCGCATAATGGACCTTCAAACAGCAAGTCGGCAGTAAAAATTTCCCAAATTCCCTTTTGTAAGCATGAAGCTCATATATATTGCTGAACAAATTCTTTAACCAGGAAGTAGTGAGATGTGTTAAATTGTGCTGCAGAGCATTGTACTTTTTAGAGTAAGACATTTCACTACTCGTTGAAAGATATAGAGAACGATATTTGTGTGTTTGTGTTTGCGTGTATCTGTGTTTTTTAGGGCCCAAGCACTATGACATCTAGACATGTTGTTATAGTGTGTGAAGGGCCCTCTTGTTTTTTGGGTTTTTTTTTTTTTTTTAGAAATGCTTCTTTGTAGGCACCCGGGCAATTAATTTTTTTCATTTACATTTGTGAGTGTGATTTCAGAATCAATTATTTATTATTTCTGGTGTTCTGACATTTTGTGCTGCTTGTAAAAAAATGCTACTGTAGCCTGAACTAATAGCAGAGTCTATCAATTCGTGCTACCCTAGCCAAAAATGTTACAGTACAGTAATTGCTAAAGGGGTAGCTGTACCATAACAGTAAGTGGAGCATGTTGTGATACTTTAATATGACATACTTATTGGAGAAATTAGCAGTAGCGTATTCTGATAGACACATATCTCCATTAAATAATGCTCCCAGTACATAATCAGCAAAATGAATGAAACGATCCGTAATCATGGTGGTCTGCTAAGAACTGTTAAGTAACAAAAAATGATAGGTAGCATGGATTGTCAGAATATTGGCTTTTACTTCTGCTAAACCGTCTGTGCTGTGTTTTAGAAGTAGCAGCAACGTAAGATATTTAATGCTAACAAAACACAAATCTTGCACTTAGTTACACCAAGAGACAAAAAAGACTTTCAAAGCAAGCATGTAAAATGAAATTAATGAAGGTCATAACAGTAAATAAGAGAAAAGTGTTTTTATTCCTACAGTACCACAGAAATTTGGCAATGCTAACAAATAATTACTGATTAAAAAACAAACATGTTATACTGTATATGTCATCCATTTTTATTTTGTAGAACGAATATATAGCACAGTTAGTTTTTAGCAGCTTGTCATGTTGCCGAGAAACATAATGAAGGAAAACCTAATGGCTGCTACAAAGCACTGACACTGGAGACTCCTTCTATAAATGTTAAATAAAAGTCTCCTTCCTTAGGCCTACAGTGATAGGTTGCTCATCCGCCATGCGGAAGACCAGGGTTCCTGCCAGTGCGGGGCATTCTTAGTGCCAGTCCCAAGCCTGATAGAGTAAGAGGGTTGTATCAGAAAGGGCATCTGGCATAGAACCTGTGCCAAGTTATATGCGGATCAGATGGTCCGCTGTGGCGACTCCTTAACAGGAGCAGCCAAGACGAACATGTGTAGTGTCTCTGTATAAGTTGTTATAGCAACACTAACGTGAATAAACGCGTAATATAAGCCTGTGATTTTATGTAACAGATGGTATTATTATAAAAATATCATAAATTGTCATTTGCTAGATAAATATCACAGTCACAACTATCGCAGAGATATTTTTAAGCTGGTGTGTATTGATCTTGTTTGACTAAGCTAGCAACAGTGTCGCCACTAGAACAGACACAATTTAATGATTATCAAGTGTCAAAGGATATAGGTTCCACTTGGGCTAAGTACAGTACACTTGTATTAACATGTCAAATAGATACAATGCTAACGATCAAGAATGCCAGTTAGCTAGCTGGCTAACTACCAAAATAAGATATAGTTAGTTTAAATGTTGTTCATGAGCATTTTAAGGGTTGAAATGATTATACATTATACACTCGATGAGAGAAAATCAATGTTAGAAGTGAAGTTATTAGTGTTTTATTAGTAACTACGCTCTCTCTCTCTCTCTCTCTCTCTGAGCAGTCATAAACTCAGAGACATTTGCTTTTAATTAAAAATTTCAATTAAACAAATATGAATTAAAGTAGGAAGAAATAATTACAATGTCTCTGGATGTTATTACATGTCCGAATATTATTGATGTTCTAAAATATTTATAAGCTGTATGACTGACTGTCATTCATCGGAATGGTTCTATGTTTGAGACCTCATGGTTCATTAATGCACTGCTGCAGCTCTACGTGGTGAACTAGAATAATCTAGAATGTGAGAAACATTGCTATCGGACAGCTCCTGGTTCCTAGGTCAAGTTTCACATATGTCTGTGTGGGTTTCCTCTGGGTTCTCTGGTTTCCTCCAGAGAGAAAGAGAGAGAGAGAGAGAGAGAGAGAGAGACAGACCAAAAGTGATAGACACAGAGTAAAAAAGAGAGCGAGAGAAGGGGGATTAGTTTGCTGTCAGAATGTCTGCTGTCAATGTGTGTGTGTGTGCGTGTGTGTTTGTGTGTGTGTGTGTGAGCACTCAACATGGCGTGATTCTGGTTGTGCTGATTAGGATGGGTGAGATGGAGGGATGGAGAAAATAAGGATGAATGGAGACAGATATTGAGAGAAACTGAACAAGCAGCGTTGTGCAGAGATCTGTAAAATGATTCAAGGGATTGCAGCATCAGCATGCTACTGTGTGTGTGTGTTGGTGTGTGGGGGGGTGGTTGTGTACTTCATTTTAATTCACACAGCAAGAAAGAGAAATAGATTCATACTTTGGTTGTGGGCGTGGCGGCCTATTTTACTTTTTAATAGTTTTTTACCTCTACAGCGACAAGGTTAATGTAGCTTGCCAGGAATAAAAGTCTACCTCACTGCAAATAATCTTTTCCATTTGATTGAAATATTACAAAGCCTCACAAATCAAACTGAAAGTAAAACTAGCTCGAGTTACCTCGTATGCTACTTACTGTACGGTGTTATCAGAAAACCTCTTTACTTTGTTGCCTAGCAACAAGCCAGTCATGGTAGTATAGTTGTTATTTTGTAACAGAGGAGATTGCAGTGTGAAACAACACAAAAACAATCGCTAAACACTCAAGCATTTACACCAAGTGTAGTTGGATTGATTTATCAAGCAGAGTTTTTTATAAATCTCACGGAAAAGATTCCGTACACAGATGTGTTAGCATGAACGGCTAAACCGCAACTCGGAACAATTTATTTTTGTCCTTCTGATGATAACGAGCTGTTTTCACTCACCGCGTGTTTGTTTAATGAGGGAAGATCGTTCCAGTGGGATCATGTCTAACCTTTACTTCGTCAAACTTTGTGTCTCTATGTTGGAGTGTGTGTGTTGTGTCTGTGGTTGTGTGACAGATCGAGGTCACAGGGATAATTGGTCTCACGCTTACAGACCATCACTAAAACACTACAACTAACAACTGCCAGCATAACTGTGTTCACAGCATTATTAGCTATGAGCCGTCTCGCTAGCATAAACTATTGATTCTTATCGTTGCTTTTTGTAATTTGTGTAATTTGTTTTGTAATTTCAAATTTGTCTTTTTCAAATTAAAGGATACATAAGGATGATGTGGTATGGAGATGCAGAATGCAAGCTAACAGTAACTAGGTGTTATTTAGCTAGTCAACTTTTTATTTAAAATTATTTTTTTTAGAAATAAGGACACTATTAGCAGTTAACTAGCCAGCCAGCTATTTGGAATGAATGCTGTTATTAGAAGTTAATTACACAGCAACCTTTTTGGAAACCATGCTGCTAACAATGAAAATAAAGACAATTTATTTGTCTTTAGCAGATAACTAGCTAACTAGTTTGAAATGAATACATTTTTAGCAGTTATCTAGAAGTCAAAATGAAGACAGTATTGGCATTTGGAAATAACACTGTTATTAGGAATTAACTAGCAGTAAAATTAAAAGGGGAAATTAGCAATTAACTAGCCATCTAGCAATTTGGAAATAATGCTTGTTATTAGCAGTTAATTAGACAGCTAACATTTTGGAAACCATGCTGCTATAAGCAGTTAACTAGCAGTGAAAATGAAGGCAATATTAGCAGCTAAATAGCTAACTAGATATTTGAAATTAATACATTTTTAGGAGTTATCTAGCAGTGAAAATGTTAGTATTACTGTAAGTATTAGCAGTTAAATAGCCAGCTACTGAAGTGATGTGAACATAAGTGTATTAGCAATTAGCTAGAATTGAAATTGAAAGGGAAAATTAGCAATTAACTAATTAACATCTAGTTATTTGGAAATAATGCAGCTAACATTTTTAATTCAATGTTGCAATATTTCCATCCACGCTGCAATATTAGCAGTTATCTACCCAAGTAGATACTGTATATGTAAATAAATTTATATTTAGCAGCTAGCTGTTAAAAAATAAAGACAACATTACCAGTTAACTAGCCGGCTCACTATTTAAAATAAGATTTTTATTTTGTCAAATACTACAGTACATAGCTACAGTAGGTGTTTGGAAATAATAGTGATATTAGCAGTTACGTAGCCACTATTCGGTATTCGGCTTTTGTGTAAAAATATACAGTAGCTCAAGCTTTAGTAACGTTAGCATGGTGTGTGTGTTTGTGTGTGTGTGTATGTATGTTCATGTGTGTTTAATATAAAGGTGAGCAGAGAGTATATTAGCATTCAGGAGCTCCAGTGTGAAGTACTGACAAAAGATAGAGAGGGGGAAGAGGAGTGCGAGCGAGAGAGAGAGAGAGAGAGAGAGAGAGAGAGAGGATAAAATGAAGAATTATTGCCTCTTTGCAGCAGCATGGACCAAGAAACACTGAAAGATAAAGATAGATGGACAGAGAGAGAGAGAGAGAGAGAGAGAGAGAGAGAGATTCACTACCATACAGTGATGTGAACATATTCTGCACTTTTAGTGATGAACAGAAAATACAGTAAACCACACACTCACATACATACATACAGAGAGAGAGAGAGAGAGAGAGAGAGAGAAATGAGCATGACTCACACCAGATGAAGTGTGCGCATGCACACACACACACACACATATACTGAGTATAAAATGGAGTATACTCTAAACCTACAGAGTGGAAATTAAGGGACAGTTAAAATAGCCAGGGCCTTGTGGGATAGTGTTCTCAAAAAATCTCTCTCTCTCTCTCTCTCTCTCTCTCTCTCTCTCTCCTTTATTCCCCACATTATTAAAGGAACAGTCTAATCTCTACCTACAGACTTCACATATCTGAAAACCTGTTAACTCTTTACCTGTTACAAAGCACTGGTGCTGGAGACTCCTTTCATAAGATTTTCATAAAATTCCTTTAATCTAAACACTGTATATAGAGCATCCGCCATCTCGGGCTCTGTGAATGAAACGTTACCATAGAAACCATAACGAGCACTTTAATATAAACCTGTGATTTTGTCATGGAGCTGAAACTACTTTGAGAGCTGCTGAAATATACATAATGCATCAATCTGAGTTCAAGAACGCTGTGTTATAATAAGTGTTGAATATTTGATATGAGCTTGACATGGCACTTAGATTCCTTATATTAATAAATATTTATTAAAACAGAACGCATTTAAGAGGTCCATTCCTTCATCCTGTAAGAAGGGGAAAGGGGTTAATGATAAGCCAGCATTTAAATTCATCCTCACACACACACACACACACACACACACACACACACACACACACACACACACACACACACACACACACACACACACTTGCATCCCCCTGAGAGGACAGGTGCAGAGCTGGCGAAGGCTCCTCATTGGCCGCTCAGGTTCTTTCCCCCCTTTCACAGAGAGTCGTGCCGTGATTGGCTGAGCCATGCGAGAGGCAAGCCACGTTGTTGCCACAGTGCGTAGAGGAAGTCTGATATTAACTGAGAGCCTGTGGGCGGGCTGGATTGACATTTGCTTTGTGCACTGAAAAGATGCTGTCTGTGTGAAGGAGTGTGTTCGGCTCTGCTCCTATTCTCTTGCGGATGTGGAGGAGGTCGAATGAAGCGGGTTGGATTAAGTGTAGGCTTTCATACGTGCTCTAATAACACTAAAAAGTGATGCTCAATTCATCCACTTTGTGCAAAATAAAGAATAAATAAACCTTAAACTTTTTGCTTCTTTTTGGAGTTTCTGGATCTTAATGCATGGTTTAAATCCTCATTCCTATTCAGTTCTGCTACACAGCCGTCCATCCGTCTACTTGTTCATCCAATAATTTGTCTGTCTGTCTGTATATCACCGTTACACCAATGGAGTGTTTCATACGTCATGTGTGCAATAATTAAGGGACATCCCTAGGTGCTGTATTCAGAGTTGAGTTCAGCACACATTTAAATCACAGAGATTTAGGATCATGTACGTAACTACAGGGTCATTCATAAGGGGTGGAGTTTGATCAGTTTGTTTTCATTCTGAATTGAATTAGTTTAATTTTTCTTAATAGAAATCTGATAGAGGAAGGGGACTATACGTTTTTTGAGGTTCATATTAAAATATATGATTATGACATTATTTTATTGAATAGAAAAAGATTTGATGACGTGGGAGGAGACAGCTTAATCTGAGATTCATCTTAATTTCTATGAATGAAATGATTCATTAATTTGACGAGCTGTAAATTTAGGAAATGCACGTGCTCAGTTTATTCTTTACACCGTGGGCACAGGAAAGTATGTTGAGTTAACAAAAACATTTATATTTTATCAATTTCACAAGGCATACTAGTCATTTAGCAGCTTATGGATTTATTTAGTAAAATTATTGCTAAATCATGCTTAAATGATGTGCTGGATCAAGTGCTATTTTATCAGTGAAACCAGTGATTAATTCAATAAATACAATATGAGCAAAGATTTAGGAATTTAGATTTATATCAGCACTCGGCATATTCTCATTCGTATGTCATCTTCTGTTTATCATTTTAAATTGTCCCTTTTATATTACATCAGATTTTTAGCAGAGGAAAAAAACACCCTGGTCTTGAGCACGTCTGGTCAAGAATTATCCAGCATTCTTTGAGATGTGATTTAATTTTCTTGAATGCTGTGCTCAGAAATTCCCCTTAAGCAGGCGCTTAAACCATTTGGTGAACATGAGTAACTTTAACAACATAATATATATTGTTTGTTAAATAGACACAGATCGATCGGCCAGTGACTTTCAGTTTGACCTGCCATTCAACCTTCAGATATTTCCAATTCTGTGCACAGGCTTTCGAGTGGCGCGGCAGAAAAGCATTCGCTCTATAATCTGGAGATCATAAGTTCGCAGAGTTATCTATAGCCTGGAGCTTAGAGGGCAGATTGGCCGTGTCTCATGGAGAAGGGGGGTTATACTTCCACTCTCACTGAGCCAATCACGGGTGTCTGTGAACACATACTTAAAGCGATCTCCTCGGCTGCGCCCCCTAACTGTGTGTGAGCAGCTAGCATCACAAGTGATAGACTTTCGCCCTCCCCAAATTGGTACGTAGCTGTCACTATTAGTTGGATTTTATTTGCACTGTAGCCTTGGGTAGTTTTTAGGGATAATTTTATTTACTAGACCATGTTTATTATAAACTTACAATTTCGTTTTCCATTAAAGAAAAGTTTGTGTATGTTGTCAGTTTTAGTTCCGATGATATATACAGTATACTGTTATAGAATCAGCTGGTCAGACTTCAAAAAAATTGGAAATCGGCAAGAGTGTGCATCTCTAGTGTACGCTTGTGCTGAACATGCTTTCCACACACACATGCACACACACACTCTGCCTTTGCTCTTCTACACCTGTCTACTGTAATGATTTATAATGGCACTCTCCGGTGTCTCCCAGAGCACAACGACTCCCCTCCTGAGTCGAGATCTCCTGCTTACACCTCAGTGATTTTTTTCCTCACCACTGCTTTGCCATAATGTCTATATCACATCCACCTTCTATACAAAAACACTGAACTGAACTGAAAATCCCAGCGTCTGTCCGAATAGTTAGATTAATTTTTGTGCAGTGATACCATTAGAGGCTTATTGAAAGCGCTGAAACAGTTGTGGGCAGGCTGATAACCTTCCCCTGGCTCACACTCACAATCCTAATCCAGCTCACAGTTCAGGATTATAATCAGAGGGAGCTCTTTTTTGTGCTGTACGGCGGTACCTCTGCATATGTATTTAATCTGTTCTTAAGGTGAAATTTCGTGTGGAGAAACGCATTTCCCGTTGGAAATAATGTAAATGCTAAAGATAAAGATAATCCGTTCCAGCCATCCAAAAATATTACCAATATTACCAATTCCCAACACTATAATCATATTTTGCATATAAAAACAATCAAAACACTTAGATTTGTGAGGTGGGGCATTCGTATGCCGAGGTAAAACTGTACCTAAATTATTACTCTTTTTTGCTCTTAATTTCATAGAGAACCTCTTTCTGTTCATTGTGATTAAAAGAATGAACAGAATTGTGCAGTAGCTATGATGCTAAATAACCTGTCAATTCAGGTTCATGTAACGAATGCTAGTGCTACGTAATGTATCGATATGTACTGACATGATTATTAAAAAGTATAAGATACATTTGAGCGATGTTAGCTAAAAAAGAAAAAAAGAAAATTGTCATAATTTTGTCTGAATAGTGATGGTGAAAAGTAATCTTGTTCAGACGTATAGCATATTTTGCAACCGCAAGCATTACTACTGACTCTGTTAAATAGCTTAACATAACAACTAGCATGCTAAAGGCTAGCTTTATACCAGAACGCTCCTTCAGAATGGTAGAAAAGCGCCCTAACCCGTTTGATGTTACCCGAGTTTGGCTAACGTAAATCATTAATTAAGTAACAGTTCAGTTATAATCGATCTGTCCCAACGCCGGAGAGAACCGACGCGCCACGGCTCTGTGGAGCGCCAGTTTATCAAGCAGACGCCATTGATTTATTGGTTGATGAATGAATGTGCTTGTGCATTCTGTTTGTTGTGTTTTCTGCAGCTGTGCTCTGTTTCTGAAGATGCATTCGGTTGTTTTTTTTTTCTTCGTAGATTGCATTCATACCTCCATCTCAGGATGTCTAATTAAGAAACATGGGCGCTGAAAGGATGAGTTAAGTGCAGAGCGTAGACTTTGATCGACGACAGAGAAGAGAAATGAAATGTAGAGGAAGCATACGTCGAGAAAAAACGCTCATGCAGCATGTGCATGCAGAATGTCTTTGGGTGGTTTATAGTTCATTTACAATTGTTAGATATAGGCGATGCTTTTGTAAGTTATTAAACTTTTTTAAATGATTAGCATAAAAGTTTAGCCGTCGCTTGTTTTCTTCTTACACGTTTCAGTAATTTTCACAAAGTTTGGAAATTTCTATTTATTTATTTATTTATTTTTAAATTCAAATTCTTGTTTTGTAGTTTCTCTTGTGTTTCAGACGCTGGTCTGTCTGTTTTCATGTTCATTATGATTTCTGCTTGGACTGAAACAATTGATCTTGACTCTGAAATCTGGAAATGCCTGAATAAAATTTAAAACATTAAAATAAAAAAAAATAAAAAAATGTAATTAATTTCTACTGTATGGTGAATTTTAGGTTTTAATTTGAGGTCTCAAAATAATAACCCATGCACACAATTTACTTTCATCACAGGAAATTTTTGCATTTTGCGTTGAGTGTTTATAAAATTCTAGCCACATTTTGGTTAACGTGTGCCCTTTTCTAAAGTTAACACACCCACATTCTTTTTAGTTTTTCTTTTCAGTATTGTTAGACAAAATGTAAATTAGTTTTCTAGCTATTCTAGAACCCGCATACAGTATTACAGTAATACAGTTTTCTAGCTATTCTAGAACTCCAAGCCATTTCCACATGTTTGGCCCATTAAAGGAGTTCCTGGGAGGCCAGAGTTTCCGTCCAATCAAGGCATCGGTGTACTGAGAAAACTTCCCAGCTTGATGGTATCCAAGCTGAATGGTATCCAAATAAGTAAGAAGCAGCGTCTCGTAGATCAGGAATGAACTTTATAACTAAAAACAAAGATTTATGCCATTGAGGGCATACAGTATTTTACACTCAAATAAAATATATGAGTTAAACTAAAATAAATAATGGTAAATCATTTTTTAGGCTAAACAACCTAAACATAACGAAGTACATTACAAACTTCATTGCACTGAAATGGACACAATAATGGCCAGAATCATTTGTTGAGTGATTGAGTGGATGCAAAATAAGGAATAATTTTTAATCAAGTTGGTGTAGATAATAAGTTCTTTAGTTAAATAAAGGTTAAATAAAAGCTTTTAGACTTTTTAAAAAAATTTACTTTAACAATTAGTTTAATAGAAATGTCACCAGGCGGCACGGTGGTGTAGTGGTTAGCACTGTCGCCTTGCACCGCCATGGTCCGGGTTCGATCCCTGGCCAGGCTCGATTCCCGTCTCTGTGTGCACGGAGTTTGCATGTTCTCCCCGTGCTTGGTGGGTTTCCTCCAGGTACTCCTGTTTCCTCCCACAGTCCAAAGACATGTAGGTTAGGCTAATTGGCGTTCCCAAAATTGTCCATAGTGTGTGAATGAGTGAGTGTGTGTGTGTCTGTGCCCTGCGATGGATTGGCACCCTGTCCAGGGTGTACCCTGCCATGTGCCCCAAGTCTCCTGGGATAGGCTCCTGAATACAGGATTAAGCGGTATAGATGATGAGTGAGTGAGTGAGAGAGAAATGTCACCGTAGACAATGATTTTGGTTGTTAGATTTTGCTTATTGATATTCAGTTTATTTTACTGCATTAAGTTTTAAATGCCCTAACCTTTAACCTAAACAGATCATCATTTACTGTTATTTTTTAATATATAAAATTCAGTCCTTGATGTAAATATGTTGATACATAAATATTTATATTTTTTTATTGTACAGTATAATGAGAGAGTTAGAATAGATGTTTATAGGATAGATAATGTATAGATTATCCATTAGACATTTCAGTTAGTCATGTGTCAGACATTTTTAATATTTATAGCTCTGTTATATTAGTCTGACATTTACAGGTTCGGGTGTTGCACATGACATTTCATTACAATATTAAAAGCAAAAAAAAAATCAGATAATCATGTTCCATACTGTATAAATAAACAGTAATATATGTATATTAGAAAGACATTCTTTTTATGGATCAAGTCTTTTTGAGGATGTTTACCTCTTTACCTCTCAGTGAGGAAACCAAGGACGAGGGGGAGGAGACGGAGGAGAAGGGGTACACGCAGACCCAGAACCCCCCCCCCCCCCCCATACTCTGACCTACAGCCATAATAGCTCCGAATAATGAGCGGAGCACTGTCAGAAATGTCAAGCTCACAGAGTTTATGGAGGTGGATGCTGTGTGCGGATTTTTCCTGGAAGGTTTCCTGGATTTTTTCATTTATTTATTTTTTTATAATATTTTTAACCAGTGGTATTCTACTATAACCTGAACTTGTCACTTGTCTATAGAAATATTTTGCTCTTCATCTTAATTTTTTTATCATGAAATTTACTTCAGAAATGTTTAAAGGATTCAGGAAAAAAAAAAAAAAAGAAAAAGTTCCCGCTTCGAAAGTAACGCTAGCTCGTTTGCAGGGAGAAGGGAGGTGGACACTACGATATGTCATGACTAGTAGGCATGGATGTAGTTGGGAGTCTCCAGTGTCAGTGTCGGAGGTGTATTCGTCTGAGAGAGGGGGACGCTTTGTGAATAAACAAAGTTTGTCAGTGGTGCGGATACTGTATAGCCGATGTAGTGTAAGAGAGATTGCAAGAGTAAAAAACGATTTCTAAGCGGATAAAAAGTATGATGTCCTTAATACATGAAAAAAAAAGAACAAAAACAGTCTTATGTTACAGGAGGCAGTGCATAAGTGTCCTTTTTTTGGCCCAGGCTTGAAGATTTCACACCACAGCCCTGCTGACCTTAGTATTGTGTGTTTGTGTGTGTGTGTGTGTGTGTGTGTGGAGCAGGGGGTTGGGTTGGATATTCCCACCCCTTCAAGCTGTCACTGCTATTCTGCGTTAATGTTCCTCCCTCCGTACTGCACCTGCCATGGGCCTGGTCTCGCACATTACTTTGTTGTGCGTGCAACGTGGTGTGTTTTATGATCAGGGAGACATCAGTAAACCAGACACACACACACACACACACACACACACACACACACACACACGCACACACACACACATGGAGAAATAGGGCAGATGGCAGGAGGTCCCCTGTGGTGGCCTCCCCAATTTTCATTGATGCATACACAAGCAAGGGTATCAATCGGATAAACATAATGCGCTATGTATAATGGCTATATGAACACTCATAATATATTATAATACATCCGTGGCATGTATAATGGAAATAGATTACATGTGATAGCAATGTTTACAATTGTTAAAAAAATAAAAAATCTCTGAATTCCACATGGGCTTGAATGATAAAGTGTGTGTGAGGTGTGTGTGAGATGTACAAGGCCTTGACTTCGAGGATATTTCCTATTACGCTTTGTGAAGACAAAGGCTTAAAGATGAGAGAAATGAAACTGCTGCTCGTCTATAAGAGATCAGCATTGATCACGGCAACAGGGATGGACTGTGCCGCGTAGCTGGAGTGAAACCCATTTCGCAGAAATTCGCTTATTTTCCCTTTTTGGAAATCCTGAATTTATATCGATTTCTGACTTATGAGGAAAGAAATAAAAATCGTTACAGCTTCTGTCGGTCGTTCTAAAGAGAGGCCGATTTGGAGATGATTTGCGTGTGTACTCACGGGGGGTTCGCCATCTCTCATTCTGAGAAAATCGCTTATTTATCTTCGTTCTTGCACTTTCTTATCTCTCCCCGTCCGCCTGCTCGCTCTCGCTTTTATCTCTCTGACCCTCGGGTTTTCACAGCCCCCATCCCGGCCTTGTTTGTTCTGCTTTCGGCATCACGTGAGGGCGTAGTGGAAGTGGAAGCGTCTCTTTGATGAAAAAAATAAATGTTATGATCGAAAACAAATAATTGAACAGCACATTAAATAAAGAAACGGTTCAGTGGGAAAACAATGTGTTCGGTGTAGCTAACAAAGAAGCTGCGCTAAATCTGTTATTCCAATACACACCCGATCATTCTGACTCCTGATTGGCCAGAAGGTGTTGATGAATTTTTTAAATAAGATATGGTTTATAGTAATACACTTGTTATCGTTTCTATAGTAACGGATAAAATGTACAGATTAAATATGTGTTTAATCGTGTAGTGTTTTATGTCAGGAAATATTACCGTAACTTTTTTCACTTTCAATGCTTTGTTTCCGGGGGAAGAAACACTGGGGTGTTTTTTCATACTGTGGACTCGGGCACAGATCGGGCACGGATCACCCCATCATCTCATCATTCTTCTCTTTGGGTTTATTGGCAGCTCGCTAACCAACTAGATGCATCTTAGCTCCATCTGCCGTGTCAGATCTTGTACGCAAGTGTGCTCAGGTGCACTGTAAACCCTAATGCTCAAAGTAATTAAACATATTGAATTATTAACTTAAATAATTACAATTAGGTCACCTTAATAGACCTTGATGAGTATTTAGAACTTTTTGGTATTTATGAGTTTGTAGAAATGACATTTTTCAAGTTACCTGAACAAATTTGATATTTTAAGTAACTGTAAGTACTTAAGTAACAGTACAGTAACTGTCACATTAATGTTCCTCCAACTTAAAATCTTTCAGACTAGCGATTTTGTGTCTGACGTCATCAGGGCAATAGGGCACTGGTGGCTCAGTGGGAGGTGTTTTGCCTGCCATGTGAAAAGCCCGGGTTCGATTCCCAACAACTGGATGAAGTGTCTGTCCCAAGCCCAGATAAAATGGGAGGGTTGCATCAGGAAGGGCGTCTGGTGTAAAACCTGTGCCAAGCTTATACTTGTACGGGTCGTCTGCTGTGGCGACTCATTGCTGGGAGCAACCGAAAGACCAACAACAATTTAATTTGATTTGCAACAACTAAAAAAATTGATAATTGCTATTAAATAGTATGGGTTAGGCTACTCAATAATGCAAGTTAAGAACGATTAATATGAATGAGTACAACAAACTCAAAAACTGATAGTTTTGTTTACTTAAAATTGGAAACATCATTACTTAAAAAAATGATGTAACTGATTACCTCAAATTACCTCAGAGTTTTGCCAACTTATTCGGGTTTACAGTGTACAGAACAATATTACTAATGTGAAAGATACGAATCAACCTTAAAAATTATAACTCTAAAATAACGAGACAAAAAATATTGTTAAAATAGATGTAACATAAAATCGATTCACACATGAAATTATTTCAAATGAAGTTTATTTGTATAGTTCTTTAACAATGGACAATGTCGCAAAGCAGCTTTATACAATCAAAGGAAAACTTTCAAAGTAGAACTTTCACCTTCCAAATGTTAGGAGGTGGAGTGTACTGTATAAAGTGAAGCAATCCTGCCTTTGCATCCTGTGCAAAAGTCCAAAAGGTTGGAAAGACATCATTCCGAGACTCAACAACAAGCTAGACAGGTAACTGTAATAAGTGATGTATATTGTCCTCCTCAATCCAGTGAACTGTATTCTCAGTGTGTACTTATACTGTACTGTATATCGGTACTCTTTGCCGATTTGAAATCATTTGTCAAAGACATCGCCGAAGTCTGAGTTGATGACATGTTGTGTTTATTTTTTTTCCTCCAATTATTTCAATTACATTAGAGCCTTTATTCAAATGCAGCATGATGTCCCAAGATAGCGGCATTATTATTAAAATCACCCCAAACACGTGGTTAAAGCGCTCGCCCTATCATCCGGAGATCGCTAGTTCGAATCCCGGGTGGTGCTGTAACCTCTCGCAGCCGGAGGTCTAGAGAGAGCTGATTGGCCGAGCTCTCTCAGAGGGGAGGGATGAGAGGTACTTAGTGCTCCCACATTAATCACGGCTCTACAGCCAATCAGGGGCGTCTGTGAGCTCGCGCAACGGAGGGAGTGGATAGCGCTGTCCTCCGAGTGTGTTACGCCGCCCCCAATGGTGCGCGAGCGAGCAGTTCGAAAAGATGCGGTCGGCTGGCGTCACGTGGTTCGGAGGAAACACGTGATAGTCTTCGGCCCTCCCGGCTGAGTGGTAGTAGTAGCCTTAATGTGGGAGCCCCCTAGTGACGGGGAGGAATTGGACACGACTAAATTAGGGAGAAAATCGGGGAAAAATCCAAAAAAAAAAAAAAAAAAAAAAAAAAAAATTCACCCCAAACATGACTCGGCTGATCGACTATATCTGGAGTACGAGAGAAATCCCCTGAACATTTCTTTTTCTACATATTTATTTATTTATTTATCTTTTTCATTCTCACCATTGATGAGCTTTTAGGAAAAAAGGCATTGCGACAACAAAGAGGTTTTAGCACAGAGATCATTATCATTTTCCCATTTGCCCGTCGTTTCATGCCACATTACCTCACCTAGTTTTCAGCGCTCCTCATTTACATATTCATGTAATTATTCCCTGTGGGTTGAGTTGATTAATAAGCAGCGCAGAGATCAGTAGGGTTTCTGTGCAAACTCTTTCAGGAGGACGAAACTGATTGATATTCCGTCTGTCTGAAGGCTCAGATGAGTTGTGAGAATTTATAGAGGCGTATGAGGCACGGAAGAAAAGCTTTACGTTGCAGATTTGTAATTAAAACTGAAGGGGTGTGCATGGCACAGGAAGGTGCTTTCGCATGGATTATTTGCAAGTAACATGCCTGGCTAATAAATCTGCGAAAGAAAATATTTATAGACTTTTTTTTAACATTAATTCAATTAATTGTACATCATTTTTATCACCAAGTGCGCCAGGTTTCATTATGACTATGAGGTTTCAAAAATCACAGATTTGTTATGTGCGAGTATTTAAAGCAGCTATTCGGCATTTTTAGCGCCCCCTGCTGCTTTTATGGTGAACTTCAACCAGTGTTGCCAGATTTTGCTGCTTTTCAACCCAGACTCTTCACAAAAAATGCCAAAATGCACACAAATAAAGAACAGTTAGGTAGTCAATAGCAGCAACCAACCTAACGCCACCTACTGGAAACGCTCAGCATGGGAGCCCTGGTTCAATCTTCTAATTCATTGGTAAAAAAAACTTCATGACAGCGGGCCAGTGTCTGCGTCTAGTAACCAGTGACATCGAAGTGGGGTTATGTCTCTCTGTTTTGATTTTTTCTCAACTTTCTGCCTAATTTAGTTGCCGCTATTACCAGTCAAGCAGGGCTGAAGACTATCATGTGTTTCCTCCGAACCACGTGACGCCAGCCGATGGCATCTTTTCGAACTGCTTGTGCATGCACTGTTAGGGGTGAAGTAACACACTCGGAGGACAGCACTATCCGCTCCTTCCACTTGCTTGACCTCACATACTTTCCTGATTGGCTGTAGAGTCGTGATTGATGTGAGAGTGCTAAGTGCCTCCCATGCCACCCCGCTGAGAGAGCTCGGCCAATCAGCTCTCTCTAAACCCCCGGCTGTGGGAGACTACGAACTAGCGATCTCCAGATGATAGGTCAAGTACTTTACCACTGCGCCACTCGGGGGCAAGGGTTTTGTTTCAAATTAGCTCATAAAATGCAGGACGTGTGAAAAACCGCAAATGTCATTGTATGTCAATCCAGTCCAAATTTTGTTGACTCACCCGCATCAATTTAACTGACTTGGGGGACGCTAACTGAGCTCATTTCTGGCCCAGAAAAATGTTCCAAAAATTTGCAAAATAATTAAAATCCACTACAGTTTTGCAAATTAGTTTAAATTCTAATATAGTAGTACCTCGGCATACGAACGCCCCGCCAAATGAATTTTCACCTTAAGAACTGAAATTTTGAAACAAATTCCCTCAAAACTTGTTTTTGCATCAATGGAAAGCAAAGTGAAGCAAGTTTACATATGTTTTTGTTGAGTTTTTCTTCTATTTTGTGCAAGAATTAGTGAAGACACAGCACCATGGGTACCGAGAGTGTTAGCAAGGACGCTAACAAGAAGAAAAGGGATTTTGTGTTTGGTTTTTAAAGCAGCTGGTGCCGAGAGGAATCATAAATTAAGGTTAAGTGAGGTTTAATGTCTATTTATTTCATATTTTATTTTATTTACATGTTTTATTTACATGCATTTTCTAAGTGTTTTGATAGTTTGTTGTGTTTTGATGCAAAAATATAATTATAGTGTTGGAAATCGGTAATATAGGTAATATTTTTTGGCTGGCTGGAATGGATTGTCTGGATTTACATTATTTCCTATGGGAAAACGCGCTTTGTGATACGAAATTTCTGAACTCACCTCTAGAACGGATTAACTTAGTATTCCGAGTGTACAGCTGTGAATGTTTAAAATTGTCATTATTATCACATGTTAAAAAATTGACAAACGACGTCTTTAATTCCCCCCCCCCCCCCACCCCACTCATCTGTTTTTTTCCCCTAGTCATGTCTGGGTAATCGTATTATATATTAGACGGAGAGGGCGCCTGATGAAAGCTAATGCCCTGCTGCAGCAGGAAGCGGTGTGTATTCTGTGATAGAGTCTGTCAACACTTCAGCACAGAATAAATAACACATCTCAGCTTTGCTCCTGGGAGAGTGAACACGCTGTCTGTATAAGACGTCTGTTTTAGCGATGTGGCAGGCGCTCGCAGAAACCTGACTCACAAAACGACGCATGTATACGTCTGAGACGCCAAAGGTGACGTGCTGCTAATCCGGGAGCTGTGAGCTTGGGTTACTAGCGTGCCGCATCCAGGTGATGGACATTCTCCATTTGTTTGGTCCTGAGTGACGGATCAGTGGATGTCACCTGAGCATCAGCACTCAGTGAAATGAACTTCTCATGTGTCTCAGCGCACCATATCAAAGATGATCCTGACCTCTCTAGAGACTACGCTGGGATACTACACACACTCTCATCCACACACACACACACACACACTGCAGGAGATGGGACTAACTCAGGCAGAGTGTAGGGATTAAACATGGTATACTCCTCCTGTCATCCACTTCCTTCCTTTTATCTTTGTCCTTGTTCGAGTCCTTGGAAATGGCACTTCCTTTTCTCTCCATGATTTCTCCATTTATCTCAGACCAGCCATAAAGTCACATGCTCACAATCCATGTGTCAGGTTTATCAGATCTCAGCACCGTGCACTGATCCGGCAGGTCGTCCCTGACCTTCCCATGATCCTCTGCCTGAACCGTTCACAGCTGGCTATAGATTCATTTCTTAGATAGATAGATAGACTAACATACAGTATAACATTATCTTGATTTGTCTGTTAGGTCCTCACCATTTCAGAAGGGTCAAATTATTGGGCTGCATCAAGCAAAGACAACAACTAAGGAGAATTTTTTAACGCAGTGATACTGGGTTAAGAATCCTTCAAGACATTCCCAAAATCTGGAAGGAAATTGCTGAAGCTAGTTCTTGCTCCCATCATGCATAGTGTCCACTGTACAAGCCTCTGGAGACAGTGTTATGATCTGGTGTTGCTTCAGTCGTTCAGGTCGAGACTCAGCAACGATATGTGGCAATAAAATGAAGTCAGCTGACCACCTGAATGTACTGAATCACCAGTACATCACATCTATGGAGTTCTCAATCCATATTCCAGGACTCATGAGGATTGTCGTATTGTCCACTCCTTCACAGCGGGAGCTCCCTCTGCGTATCAGTCATAATACTCGTTATTTAAGAGGCACTCTGGCTGAACTGTGCTCCAGATGGCCTCGTGTGTCTTTGACGGCGGCCGTTAGACATGGGCACAGCGCACCGATGCTGTCGTTCAGTCTCTAATAGCAAAGAAAATGGCGTTTCAGACACACTTTAGCTATAAACTGCGTATTTGATGTTATTTATGTAACTGACACACACGCACACACACACACACACACACACACACACACACACACACACACACACACACACACACACACACAATCACACACACGGCTGAATGACTGCTACGTTCACATACAGGTCTCCATTCTGATTGGTCAGAAGGTGTTGATTCATTTTTTTTATAACAGCATCTCTGAGAGTCATGCTGGTTTTTATGAATGCACGTTCATGATTTTTATGAATGTCGTTTCTATAGAAACAGCCCATTTATAGAAACCTGTATGGCGGATGCATAATAAGCTAATATTTATTTTTTTGTCTTATAAATTTGTCAGTTTATATATGCAGAGAGACGGAAACTTCATGCAGACATTAAGTGTGAATAGAAATGTTGATTAGTAATTAATAAAATCGCTGTAATTGCTTTCGTATAAGACAAATTGCACACTGGGTGACATGCAGTTATGGGAAAATCTATTTATTTTTTTTACATATTTTACAAATGTGCCATTGTAGTTTATGCTCTGAGTCAAATGTATCATACTGTATGCTCATTCCAACAACTCATAATTTCCCATTTCTCCTAATTTGTCAAGGCTAATGTCCCAGGGTGTGCATCAGGGTTCTTTGTTAGGTCCTTTGTAAATTGCATTTACTCACGATTTATTAATCAAATATAGGAGTGCACCAAGGTTCTCTATTAGGTCCTTTGTGAATGTCATTTACTCACAATTTATTAATCAAATGAAAAAAGATTTCAGAAGGGTTTCTGAAGCTGTCAAGATTATGAATGTATATTTATAACAATTGATGTTTGTACAAAAAAGAGAAAATATGGATGTACAAATGTGGGAATTACTTTTCTTAGGGATATGCTTCTTGTGTTTGAGAATCCTACAGGTAGGTATGCACATACTGTAAAACCACACATCATAGTATGACAACATATACAGTGCAGTGAGTTCTTCTTTTGGCTGCTTCCATTCATTTGGTACGCTTTTTCCCATTTCAATCCAGGTTTGGGACTGGCATTAAGGATCCCTCACCCTGCAACCCAGTGTCTGGGTTATGGGTTGGCGCGTAATCGAATCCTACAATAGATAAAATAATAGTGTGTGTGCGTGTGTTCATTGAGATGCCTATGTCAAAATGTTCCTGAGATTTATTTTTTAAGGTTTTCTGATATCCTGTGAAGGTTGTCCATAAAACAACTTCCTCCTCATTCCTTATAAGGTAACACTTCCTATAGCCCATGTCCAGATGAATATTCATGCAAATGGTTTGCTGGCTTGTGTCTAACCGGAAAAATGCTAATGCGTTTCCTATCGTCTGTCTGTCTCCAAGCCTCCATATGACGTACATGTTAATGACTTTTGTTCTTTTGATGTGCTGGACATACGTGACACACAGGGCACCCAACCAAAAGCTTAAATATGCTCTGTTTGCTGATAATAAACAGAGAACTTCAGACAAATCACACTCGCGCTTGTGTATGTCCCTCTCTCCCGGTTAGGAGCCGGCCAGTAAGCGTGTCGAGGCGCGGCGAAACAAAACAAAACAAAATGACATTACATCATCATTAGATGTATGGATTTAGACAAAATATCTAATACAAAAATGACAACAGTTATAGGTTCTTATAATTTTTTTTTCATAAACCCGATCATCTATTTGTTGTATCGAGGCCATAATCAGTTAATAATATGGACTTAAAGAAATTTAATACACGCCCTTTGTGCATACGAATTTGCACATGTGGTGTTTGCTTCAGGTTTAGTAAAAATTATTTGTTTGCCTTAACCTGGTTCTGCATGTTGTAGTTTTAAGATAAAAAAAAGCCCATAATTCCATAATTATTGAGCCAAACCTGCAAAACGCAGCACTTTCATCGCAAACAACAACAACAACAACAACAACAACAACAACACTCGCCCATGGCCCCGTCAGTAAATCAGTGTACACATTTCCCTGGGTATTTGAATTCCTATCCGCAGATGTCACTCATACTTTTCCGCCGTCTCTGAGTAATCCTGTTCACGACGAACGCCTCCTCAGAAGGACGAGTACAGCGTGTGCTTTTGGCCGAGCACGATGACGCATACGCAACTTCTGCTGGTGCCTGGAAAACTCTGATTAATATTTAATTTTGAACCGTGGGGTGTTTTATAAAGGCGCAGTGTGTTTAGCTCTTTAGAACTTGACCGCATGTAACAGGAAACGCTCTGGGAAAGCAAAGGAAGTCATCAACCCGTGTTAGCACACAGCTATTTTAGGAAGCATCTTCATCGTCATCATCATCATCATGGTGGTTCGGGGTTGATGTAGATTCAAAACTGAGAGGATGAATCAAAGCCAGCGCAAGTCTTGCCAGGATTTTGATTTAAAGACGTGAATGTGTTTGTGTTTGTGTAATTTGCCTCTTCCACCAGCGCTCATGAGGGATGTAGTGTGGGAAATCTGGAGACCTTGTTACCCACGGGCTTGTCTGATCTACCATTGTATGTTTAAAAGGAAGATTTATGCTATCTTTTAGTTTATATAAACAGTTTCTAATCACTAGTGAAAATTCTTTGCTATAAAATGTGAAAAGATGCAGAACAAATGTGAGTTGGTGTAGACAGCAGCGCATTTTTGTTGTTATTCTTTACTGGAAATTTCCATAGTATTCACATGTATTCACATAATTCAAAACATTCAAATTTAGTTATGGATCGAAAAAGTATTAGCAGCAAATTGTTATGATAAGAAATATAAATTTTTCTTACATTATACAGCAACTTTTTTATACGAACTACACAATTTTTTTAAATATTTTTTAACATTTAATCAGTTACTAGGAACACAAACGGAGCTCATCGATAATGAAACCAACTGGATATCTTCTATCACAATATTAATTTTACATTTCTGTATTGCACAGAACTTATTTATTTAACATTTATGTATCAGTAGATTATAAATATTCCTTATAAATAAAAATAATTTTTTTCTGTTTTTTTTTCTGTTGATTAAACATTACATACTTGAAACATTGTTATAGTGTTAAATTGACAATTGTCAAAATTATAAGAAAATATTTTCCATTATAAGAGTACTGACTAAATTTTGTTACAAACACACACACACACACACACACACACACACACACACACACACACACACACTGTATTTTCCAATACAGAAATACATGAATTGGAACACATTTCTTTGGGATTACAAATATATTAAAAGTTAATATGATTAGCATTGTGAAATGCTAACATATCTTTATAATGCACGAGCAGTAAAATTTTATTTATTTATTTTGCTACATCAGACATGCTTTTTTTAATTGTACATATCAGTGAACTGCAAACAGATATTTGAGCAGTAAAGTTGAATATTATGCTATAACAGCACTCACCGTGTTTTAGAAGAGCAGTTTTATTCCTTTTACTCCATATCATTTTGTAAAGATTGCATTTTTCAAATAAATTAGTGGCCCATGATTACATACATTTATATATGTAAGTTCCACTTTAATCACAATATTACTCAGCACCTCCTGACCAATCAGAAAGCTTTAACAGAAACCAGAATAACCTACAGATCTGAGTGAAATACGTCGGTTATTATTTCATTCTCAGTTGTTGTGTTTGTTGTTGTTGTTGTTGTTCTAACAGGTTCACTTCTGTATGAGTACAACAGTCTGATTAATTCTTGTTATTGTGTGTTTGTGTGTGTGTGTGTTTCAGGTATTTATGAACAGACATTTCTTATACAACTGCAGTGCACCAATCCTGGATGTGAAGATTGCCTTTTGTCAGGTGTGTGTCCCATACAGGTAAAACAAAAGGTAGAGTATTCATTCACTTCCATTCTCCTGCTTCATTGTGTGTCAGTGTGTCTCTGTCTTGAATATGTCTGAGTTCCAGGGTTGCCAGGTATCAGCCTAAATACATCTAATAAGAAACGAAAAAGAAAAGAAGACACAAAAGACTAGTACAAACAATGTTAGCCTGTCGTAACAAAAAGGTAATTTTTATTTCCTCTTTTGACGCTAATCAGACAATAATCAGAAAAAACTATGTGTACAGTTTTGATTCTCATGTTTTCTCGACTTAATGACTTCACTACAGCACTGTAGCTCACCTAAACACAAATCATTACTGTAACCTCTTTATAACTGTTCTGTGCGCTCACACTTCCCCAGTGTTTGCTATCGACAAAGATCCCGAGCACACTGATTACTGATTACACTGATAATTCTTATTATTTGCTTTAAAATAAAATCGCTTTCAGGCTTGCAACTGTCTAACCTCCTGCTACAAATGTACATTTTTCATAGAAAAAGTAAACCCTGGCAACCCTGGTACTGGTTATAAAGCTACAATGATTATAACTTTTATTTATTTTAACAGTTGAGTGTTGGGTGTGAAACATCCAGCACATATTTACACATATACAGTTAGAATATACTGTTTCTGTAAATGTAATACAACTTTCCGAAAGAAACATTGGTCAAATGTGTTTCATTTAATTGAAATCAAGGTTTAAATAATAATAATAATAAAAATAATAATAATAAAGTTCAGAAAAGAAAAATTAGATTAATATTTATGTAAACATTGATGTATTGATTCTTGCCGCTTAACATTTTACACAATTAGGTAAAATATGCCCAATCAAAAACAAAAGAGAAAAGATAAATTCTCAGTAGTATCTAACATGCACCTCTTTGTGGATCTTTTATAAGAATTTTACAATTTCTCATTAATACTGCATTTTATATATATACACACACCTAAAATGAAAATCTAGATATCTTGAAGTTTTAATTGTCCTGCTTTAATTCAGCTTATCAAAATACATCATAATTATCAGCTTTCATATCTGAAGCTCATATCTGAAAAAGTCTTAAAAACAGATTTATTTATTGTGCCGTCCGCCTGCAAAGCCTAGACAACTCACAGCGATCGCTATCTCTCATCTCGCGCCGACACTCATCATCCTTCATTGTAACACTTTTTCTCAACCCACTATTAAGCTCCTCTTAAGCCAGGCATGGGAATTTGACCAGAACCTTTATTAGGAAGCATACTGTAGATGTGCATGAGCTACTTTATTTTCTAATAATTTTTCTAAAAAAATAAATAAATAAATAAATAAATAGAAACAAAATGTTGTGGGTCGGGCAGTCATGTGTCTTCCCTGGATGATTTACATCTCGATTTTATTTTTATAAATTTTATATAAAATGTGTCTCCTTTGAACTATTGCAGCAGATATTAAATTAAAAAAACGTACATTTTCATGTCACACAACCACAGTATGACATGCCGTGAAATGTTTATACGGGTGTCCGTGACCTAAAATAGAAAGATTTCACTACAATGAAAAGAATTGCACTGGAGAGAGAGAGAGAGAACTATTAAACTTAAGATGAAATAAAATTTAAAAACATTAGCGTAGATTACACAAATTTGCAAAAATTACAAAATAAAATAGAATTCAAATAAAAGTATATATATATATATATATATATATATATATATATATATATACTGTAAAAAATAAATTGTAAATTTTACGGTAAAAAACTGGCAGCTGTGGTTGCCAGAATTTTACCATAAAAAATACGTTATTGCACTGTAAAAAAATAAGCCGTAAATTTTACGGTAAAAAAATGGCAGCTGTGGTTGCCAGAAGTGTACCATAAAAAAAAGGTAGCAACATTTTTGGTTGTACAGGATTATACTTATACTGTATATTTCTATGGATTTTAATTGTTTCTTTTTTTTCGAGCCTGGCCAGGAATCAAACCCACACCCTGGTGGTGCAAATCAACGGTGCTAACCACTGTTGTTGTCGTTGTTGGACTTCCTTAGTTTCCCCGCGTCCCCTGCACGACTTGCACTCCAACAACGACAACATTTGTGTAGCAAGCACAGTAGTGTAGTGGTTAACACTGTTGCCTTGCACCGCCAGGGTCTGGATTCGATTCCTAGCCAGGCTTGAAAAAAAACAAAAAATTTAAATCCATAAAGAGTGCAATTCTGTACAACCTAAAAACATTGCTACCATATTTTTGACGATAAACTTCTGGCAACCACAGCTGCCGTATTTTTACTGTAAAATTTACGCTTTATTTTTTTTACAGTGCAATAATGTATTTTTTACGGTAAAATTCTGACAACCACAGCTGCCAGTTTTTTACCGTAAAATTTACGTTTATTTTTTACAGTGTATAAAAAATATATTACATAGGATTTACAGAATTTTAGAAAAATGTAAATGTAAATTGTGTGACATAGAAGGGTGAAATAACGGTGTGTAGGTGTGACAGCAGCAGGATGATTGAAACATGGTGTATGAAATGAAATGATGTGTGTGTGTGTGTGTGTGTGTGTGTGTGTGTGTGTGTGTGTGTGTGTCAGCCGCAGTGTTATTGTCCAAGTTACAAAGATATACTTTCCTCACTGATGTTCCGTCCGTCAATCCCATCTGCGTAACACTAGCCTTGTTGTAGTTTACAACAAATTCTGGACCGGGAATTTTTCAGGTTCTGAAGTTTTTTCTTAAAAACCAACAGAAGCAAAAACTTATTAATTACTTAAGCAGTGCTTAAGAAATAATTCTCTCAGTTTATAACAATAATGAGTGATATATCTGCATTTGCATTTTTTATTAAAAGAACGAATGCTTCAAGGTGTATAGGATTTTTACGTAATAATGATCGCAACCCGCAGATGAACAGATTCGAATATGGAATTGATCCAAACAGATTCAAGGTCACAGCAAGGTCATCACTGTGTGTATCGAGTTCTGCTTGTTCTCTGTAAACATTTCTAATCCCTTACCTAAACACTAACTTAATAACTAACGTATGAATTCGCAATGCCGGAATTTATGTCCTCTATACGTGCTCTCTTGCCCTTCAATTTGAGATAGCAGTTAGCGAAAATGTGAGTTAGTCAGATTAAAATGAGTGAAGGTACTGAATTAGCGCTGGTCCATCACAATAACGGATGAGTCCCAGGATGGAATGTGCTCTCTCTCTCTGTCAGCAATCATAAACCCTCGGGAGTGTTACTGCACAACTGCTGAGCCTGTTAATCTGACTTTTATACGCGACTTACCCGCGGAAAGCTCTCTCATCACAAAGCGACACTCGAGCATCCATGTGCTCAAATCTATCTATCACATAAGAAAAAAAATAAAATAATAATAATTAAACCTGCTTCACATTAACAGATTTAAAGAAATCATTGTGAATTACATGTGTGTGTGTTTGTGTGTGTCTTGTTGTTGTGTGCTTATGATTCTGCGGATGCTGGGTGACCTTTGTCTTTGAAGGCCACATCAACACCCACATGTGTTGATCTATATTTCATGCTTGCGGTTTATATTTAGTCGCTGTCCTCCAGCTGTCCTGATGATGAGTTCCTTTCCGTTTGCTAACAGCTAACACTGTAACAAACAGTGGATAATGAACTAGCTTTCTCGTTGTTGTGTGTTAATGCTGTTTGTTCACTGGGTCTTTGTCTCTCTGCGTCGCCTCATTGATCTGTTCATCACTCATATACTGTACTTGTACAGAAAGCTTATCAATTTAACTGTACAGCAACATACTGGGGAGTCTGAAAATATAGGGTACTGGAAACTTAGGTTCCTGCAGTCTCTGTAATGTAGGAACGAAGAACTCTTAGAACACAAGATCTAAGAAACTGGACATTGGGGACATAAGACATTTGGACATTTGTGTGGGAACATCAAGCCTAAGAAATGCAGGAAAGGACCAGGGCAAACACTTTAGCTTAGAAAACCGTACAGTGCTCAGCTACAGTAACGGTAACGGGACAAAAACTAAACTACACTATGCTACACCAGTGGGGTCTCTGAAGTATAGTTTTAGAAACAGGAAAGTCATCACGTATAAAAAGAAATGTCTTGAGTTTCACACTACCAGTCAAAAGTTTGGACATACGGCCTAATTCCATGGTCTTTGGACTACAAAATGCACAATAATCTCCTTTGAACAGTTGATATTGAGATGTATCTGCTACTTCTGCTCTGTAAAGCTTCATAACTGCTCTAATCTGAGGTGCTGGTTGTTAATTGGTAATTTCTGAGGCTGGTAACTCTAAATGAACCTTTCCTCTGTAGCAGAGGTAGGTTTGGTCTTTCTTCCCTAGGAAGGTCTTCATGAGAGACAGTTTCATCATGGAGCTTGATGGGTTTTGCAGATGCACTTGATGATACTGTTCTTGCAAGAACTGTTCCAGAACAGCTGACCTCCATGTCTCAAAAGACTGTTGTTGACGTTGTTGTTGTTACTTAATTACCAAATGTCATAAATATTATTTCATAGTTTTCTATGAAAACTTATCATTGTTGCCTAAGTTGCCTCAGCTGATGTCGTGGCCAGGATGCGTAGCGCCCAGTCAGCCCAGTCAGCTTTTGCCAGTATGAGGTAGTGCCTCTGGAAAAAGTGAAACATTAGCCTCAAGACTAAAATAAGAGTTTTCAATGCTGCCTTCATCCTGATCCTGCTCTATGCATCTGAGACCTGGGCCCTGCTGGTGGGGGAGCTCACAACTGAGATGGTTTGGCCACTTGGTGAGAATGGACCCGTCACAAATGCCCAATAGCTTGCTCCAAAGATGCAGTTAACTTGCTCCAAAGTGCAGCTAACATCACCCATTCGGCACACTATCGAAGACTGCGCAAAATGAAACAAATGGAGAGTGTTTCAGGAAGATGTATATGTCCTGGGCGCTACAGTGGTAGCGAGGGTGCCGTACAATCTTAGGAGCCACTTTTCTGGGTCTAGAAGGAATGATCTGATCTGATTTGACCTATTCTACGTAGTTTCTATAATGTTGAAGATAGATCCAAACTTTCATCCAAAATTTTGACTGGTACCTTGTATACCTTTAGTATAGTATACCGTTTATTTTGTAATGTTGATGAAGGTTTCTTTCCCTTACAGGGTTTTGGTAAACAAGTTGATGTGTCTTACATCGCCAAGCATTACAACATGAGCAAGAGCAAAGTGGACAACCAGTTCTACAGCGTGGAAGTCGGAGACTCCACCTTCACGGTTCTGAAACGGTACCAGAACCTCAAGCCCATTGGTTCTGGGGCTCAGGGAATAGTGTGGTGAGTACACATAGCTCTCGTTATTTCTATCACATACTTGACAAGCTTTCATTCACTCTCTCTCTGTCTTTGCATGTAGTAATAGTGAAATTTAACATGACATGTAGCAGGAATAAGGCTGACTTAGTATAATATTTGACATGTTAAAAGAGCTGACACTAGTAATATAGAACCATAGAACAAATGATCTTGCAAACATTAGACTCTAGAGATTTTGATTCTTATAAATAGAAACACTTTGACTTTGACGTTAACATACAGATTATCATGGAAATACTAGACACTCTGAGCTTAAGGTTTTTGGTGTGTAAGACTTTGGTTACATAGGGCTAAGATACATTATACCATGATGTACCTTGTGGAAGCCTGGGAGTATTGGACACTGAGAATACAGCTGAACATACAGTATGAGTGTAGGAAGATTAGATTCTGGAGTTATAGCTATTAGGGTCATACAGTACCAACTTACAAACAAAGAACTCTAGAAACAGTACAGCGTGAACATTGAGCCCTAAAACATAAAAAGATGGACATTTAAAGTGTAGGATTCTTATGACGCTTATGATGCCTATGTGTCACGGTATGGGGGTGTGCGAGGCATAACTGCAAGAGTCCAGGTTTTAAAGGATAACGATGTTTATTAAACCAAAAGTCAGGGAAACACAACAAAACAAATATACTTTATAAGAAAACTGAAACTAAAACACGTATACAAACACTAACTAAACATGCAAACATTATCGGGGAAAATTAACAGACGCAAGACCAGAAACTCAAAGACACCAACCTATTTATAATAAAACTAAAAACCAACTCGGTTCAGGTGAGCGCCCCCTGGTCACCTGACCGAGTTGCCACATGGGAACTGAAGTTTAAACTAAACAGAACTACAATCAAAAACACAGGGCGCTTTGGCGCCCTCTAGGGGTTATCCCTGACATAACCCCCCCTCAAAGGGCGCAACTCCGGGGCGCCACAGGAGGTCCAGGGCATCCCCCCCAGGGTCCAATGTCCGCCCCTCTCACCCAGAGGCTGGCACCTTTGTCCTGTGGGCCAGGTGGCTTCATGCCCTCGTTGAAGTAGGGCGGCGGAGACGGAGGAAGCTCGTCGTCCTCGGTGACGCAGGGCGGCGGAGGCAGAAGAGGCTGCTTGCTGTCCTCGGTGATGCAGGGCGGCGGAGGCAGAGGGAGCTCGCCGTCATCTGTGACACTGGGCGGCGGAGGCAGAAGCATTTCGCCGACCTCTGTGATGCTGGACGGCGGAGGAAGAGGGAACTCGCCGTCCTCAGTGACGCTGGGCGGCGGAGGCAGAAGAATTTCGCCGTCCTCAGTGACGCAGAAGGGCGGAGGCAGAAGAATTTCGCCGTCCTCAGTGACGCAGGGCGGCGGAGGAAGAGGGAACTCGCTGACCTCGGCGGTGCGTGAAGGCGGCGGAGGAAGAGGAGGAAGCTCGCTGACCTCGAAGGCGCCATGCAGCGTCGGAAGCTTGCCGTCCACGAAGGCATAGTGCAGCGACGGAAGCTCGCTGAGCTCGGCGGCGCAGTGCAGCGGCGGCAGCTCGCTGTCCACAACGAAGGCGCGGTGCAGCGGCGGCAGCTCGCTGTCCACAACGAAGGCGCGGTGCATCGGCGGCCGCTCGCTGTCCACAACGAAGGCGCGGTGCAGCGGCGGTAGCTCGCTGTCCACAACGAAGGCGCGGTGCAGCGGCGGCAGCTCGCTGTCCACAACGAAGGCGCGGTGCAGCGGCGGCTGCTCGCTGTCCACAACGAAGGCGCGGTGCAGCGGCGGCAGCTCGCTGTGCTCGGCGGCACTGTGCAGCGGCGGCAGCTCGCTGTGATTGGCGGCACTGTGCAGCGGCGGCAGCTCGCTGTGCTCAGCGGCGGCAGCTCGCCATCGACGAAGCAGCTACGCGGCGGAAAGATGAGCTCGCCGTCTTCGTCGTCGCTGCCGAGCTCGCTTTCGTCGTCGATACTATACAGCAAATAGTAGCGCTCGCCTCTGTCATCGTAGAAAGCCATGTAGTTGAGCTCACCGTCTTCGTCGTCGCTGTAACACGGGAAAGGAGCTGGCAGGTCTGGACCTTCCTCGAGGCGCAGCTGCATCAGCATTTCCTGGAGGTCAGCTACCTGCTCCTGCAGGTTACGGATGCGCCCTTCATTCCCTTCAGCGCTCCGCCCGACGCTGCTCCAGTCTCGCTGGGAGGCTGCTCCCGGCTGTGCATACCGCCCACACGCCGTTCCTTGTAGCCGCACGCTGTGGGGTGCCCCTTCCCCCCGCTCACCTCCGAAACTAGACCTCCTGGTCTCTGCCTTCCGGCCGGTGCGGGGACTCATGTCACCCCGAGCTCCGCCACCTCTGAACAGCGTGCGCCGTATCGCCAGCCGGCAGCCGTCCCAGTCACGCTGCCGTCTTAGCAATGAAATATGAAGAACACTAGGTTCTGGAATATCAGGCCTTGGGAACATGCCTTAAAGCATAGGAACTTAAGAACATAGGATGCTAAGATGCTAAGACCCTGGGTGCAAAACTAAAACCATATGAGTACTCCTGGATATAGAAAACTGGGCCATTCTAACATAATGGTTTGGCATTTTGAGGACAAAGAATTTTGGGAATGTTCTAGAATTAGGAAGGTTAGAAACTGGAACACTGGACAATGGAAAGGTAGGAATTCTGGAAATTTTTCTTATGGCATTGTGAGGGTTTGGCACGTTGAGAACAAACTACTCTATGAATATTTGAAGATAGAAAATGTAGGAATCCTGGGAATGTAGATCATATATGGGAATATGAAGTACTGGGAACATTAGACTCTGGAATATCAGGCCCTTGGAACATAGAGTCTTAATGCATAGGAACTTGAGAAGATCACGATATAAATGTTTCTGAAAGAGTGCAGATCAGATTCTAACATTGTGAATTTCCCCATTGGTGGGTCAATAAAGGTTTATCTTATCTTATCGCAACTTATCTAATGCAATGTGAGGGTTTGGTATCCTGAGAACGAAGAATGCATCGAGTACATTGCGTGCTAGAGACATAGGAACTCTGGAACTTCAAAAATTGTAAGATCTTAGGGTTCTAGGGACATGAGAAGCAGCGGACATTGGACATTGGGAAAATGGATGCTTTGGAGCCCTTCTTAACATCCATGCTTGAACTGTGTTTTAAAAACTGTACCTCAAGGTTGTGTTTTCCGGCGCTTTGGAGCAGAAAATCAAAATGCTGCTTCAACAGTTTCTCTTTCGGCCGTTCCACACTTTAGCAGTGTTTAACATAAACTGCCTCCCAGCAGTCTGCTAACAAACACCACGTGTTTACACATCCCTGCAGGGCGGGTGGTGCTATACAGGGTCTGCTTCAACAGATGATGAAGATACAGAGATACGGCCTTGAGAAGAATGACGCACGGGTTGTAATGGTAACTCGCATTAATTGGTGGTTTTACAGTCGGTGTGAATAGAAAAGTGCAGAACGTTAGCATTGTTGAGGCTGCACTTGCATTTTTTTTTATTATTTAACAATGTCTGAAGCCCCCAAAGTTCCTTTCATGGAGTCGTGGGAAATATGACTCGCTGTTTTTCTGAAGATGTCCGTTAGGCAGATGTCAGATGCATCCTCCTCCTCGTCTTCGTCCCTCCCTTTTCTAGCTGTCATGTTGAGTTTCTCCCTTTGTCCTTTTCCAGGCTTTTTGGTGGTTGTGTGAAGCAGACGCGACAGCTAATGGAGTGGTGTGTGTGTGTGTGTGTGTGTATATGTGTGTTCGGTTGACTGCTGCAACTCAGCCATAATGTAATTTAGGCGCATCTCCTCAGCCCCGGTCACATGACTCGGACTGGCTGCTAGATTATTCCAATCATCACATCATTGAGAGAGAGAGAGAGAGAGAGAGAGAGAGAGAGAGAGAGACAGAGAGGGAGAAAGTAAGGGATACACAAAGAGAGAGCATTAAGGATAGGAGGGGTATGAATAGAAGGTGAAAGAGGGACGGTTCAGTGATGTTAAAGATGGAGACAGCTGAAAGGAGGGAGGCTGAGAAAAAGAGACAGAGACAAGGAGAGACAAAAATATACAATGTAAGATAGGCGAAAGAGAGAGAGAGAGACACACACAAAGAAAAGGAGTCAGAGAGACACTACATAAGAGAGACAGAGAGACACACAAAGTAAGAGAGACCAAAAAAGAGAGAAATACAAAGTAAAGGAGACAGAGAGAGAATGATGCAAAATAAGAGATACGTAAAGAGAGATGTAAAGTAAGTAAGCGAGAGACACAAAGAGAGTTGAAGAGAGAGACAAAGTAAGAGTGACAGAGAGGGAGACACAAAGTAAGAGAGACAGTGAGGCAAGACGCTAAGTAAGACAGAAATACAGCGAAATGAAGAGTGAGACAGAATAAGGGCGACAGAAAGAGTGGTAGACATACATAAAGTACAAGAGACAGAAAGAGAGACACAAAGTAAGAGAGGCACACAAACAAAGTAAGAGAGACAGAGAGAAAGAAAGAAAGACAACTAGAGACACAAAGTAAGAGTGACAAAAAGAGAGAACGACACAAAAAACAAGAGCGACAGAAAGTTGCACCACTCATGCAACACATGACAGATTAGAATTAGATTTCACAATAAAAAGACATGAACCTGAGAGTGTGTACATTATTACAGTATTAGACTAAAATGCGAAATTGTTAAGATATCGCAACATGAATTTGACACGGTTACAGACACTACAGATGTTTTAGCTTTTTAAGCTATTGAAGCAAAAGTTTTTAAAGGGCATATCATTCTAGGAGCTTACACAATTTTAGCAACAAGAAAATAAAGAAATATGAATCATTTTTGAAAAGTTTGAAGCGAGACAGTATAACGCTGAAAAATGGCTGTTTTTGGGGTTCATATAAAATCATCTCTCTTGACTTGATTGCAAGATTGGTCACGTTCATGTTGCATAAACTTCAGAAATGCAGTAGTTGGACACACACATCGGTATTGTATGTATAACATTAAAGAAAAATGTAATAAAATTTTATTTATACTGTATTGGTGTGTTTATTTATACACACCAGTACTGTGTTTTGGCCGACTGCATGTTAATATAACAGGATCAAACTTCGAAGTCGTTAAATGCAAATTGTTTCACAATTTTCTAGTTTTATATTTTAATGGATTAAGAGTTTTTGTCGTGTTTGCTCAACATAATGCGTAACGCTTCATCCATAAACGTACAAGTGCAGCATCGTCTTTGGCATCTTCCCACTCCTTTCTGATGGGTCACTCTGCAAAAAAAGCAACAAAATAAACAAACAACAACAACAACAAAAAAACCGACCTTTTTTTCTCTGAAATATTCTGCTGTTTCCATGGACACCGAGTCCGTTTCCTTATCCGTCTCCATGTCGAGGTTTTGTAGCTATTTTAATTGAACATGAATTGATTAACCTTCTGTTGTTAGTATTATAATTAGATGGAGTAATGACCTTTAATTGTTTTTTTGTTTTTTTTCCTCAGGTAACATGTAAATTAAGAAGGATGTTAAACAACATGAACATGATTTGATTTAGCTCTTGGTGTAAAAAATTAATAAAATCATAAATAATACACCGGTGTGCAAACTAGGAGTGAGCGTTTCTTTTGAATCTAGCACGGTTTTGTCACTGGAGTATACGCGCGAGCGTGTGTGTAGGTGTATGCGCGTGTGTGTGTAGGTGGGCACATTTCCTGCAGTGTACATATTCAGGTTTGTGTGTTTCAGAGTGCGAGTGAGTGTGTGTAGAATACACTCCAGAATTAGCAAGTCACACAGTTAGCCATCTGCTGCCTGACATGTCCTGCAGAGCGCCGGGACGCTTTCTATATGCCACACAAACATGCTGCAAAACAAATCACAAGTAAACATTATACATTAAAATAAACATTTATTAGAAATACGTTGTTGTTTACAATTAAATCCGAACTAAGCGCTATATAAAGGTCTTATTTTTGTGTCCAAGCTGTCGGGCGTGGCCATAATACAAATCACTAATGACTAATGACAGTATGTACTGTAGCTAGCTGGCTAGTGATGCGTCTGACGCTCGGTGAGAATGAGGTTGTGGTCAGGGCTCTGTGCCTGTGAGGAGACAACTCAAGTTCTTACCATGTCTTCATGAATCTCAAAGAAGTTCTAGACCATTCTGCGTGTGGACAACAAAGAACCACCTATGGGTGTAAGGCACCGTCACACTGAACCACGTTCCCATTACTTCAATAAAAATTGGGTGAACGCAGTGAGAACTTCTAGAACTTGACAGGAACGCAGTTGAAACAACGGAGGACGTTGAATTGTCTCCCTTAATATGGAGCTACAACATTTTTTTGGACAAAAAAGCCTGGTGAGGACGTGGATGTAGCAAGAAAAAGGAAGAACATAATGAGGACACATTAACAACATCATTGACTTGTTGTACGTAACTAACACCTCTTAGTTGCTTATTGACGCTCTACAAGCATGACGGGAAAGATTGGACAGCCTTCTGACTGACTGAGCTGTCATTGGGATGTCTCACAGCGCCCTCTTGAGGCTGGTGCTACAACCATGGAAGATCCATGTCATGTTATAGAAGACCTCATTAAGTTCATATTATGTTATTCTTGTGCGTATGGTGCGAATGCAGCAGGTTAATAGAACATCTATGTCAAGTTCAGAGAATTTAGTATAAATTAGTATGGACGCAATCATAACATAGTAAGCAAGTAAAAATAAGAGCGCTGTAGACACGTTGAGAACCTGACAAGAAAATAATATGAACGCACATATTTCCATTTTTCCAAAATGTATGGTCTTCGTTAAAGTGTGAGGGGAGGGGGGGGGGGGGGGTGTGCTAATGATCAGGGGTGCATATACTTTTGGTCACATACACTCCAGGGTTCATTTTACAGAGGATGCTGGTGTCAGCAAAAAAAAAGTTATTAAAACAGTTGTCCAGAAAATTGGTTTTGGCTACAAATGAGATCCGACGGAGATTACAGGGAATAGTGCACTTATTTATTTATGCAATATCATTAAATACAACATTGAAGAGAGTGCGAGAATGTCAGTGTGATTTATTATAGAGTGTGAATATATAAACGCACACACTCACACACACACTTCATAGCTGGTGATTCTGCATTTTCGACACTCTCGCACCGTATCCCCGTGTGGCCAACACGCAGACGTCTGACTTTAATTTTCCATAATCCTGCCAGACACGCGGGATGCTGCTACCACTGGCTGTATTTGCTTTTTGTAATTGAGGAGAAATTACTGCAGTATTCTAAAACTAATGGTACTGATCTATACAAAGGCTCTAAGTTTTAAGAGTTTGGATGAACAGAACAGAAAAAGAACATTTCAAACACTTTTTAGATGATCTCTAAAAGCAGAATTCTGATACAACGCTCATTTTTTACTTTTTATTTAATTTCATTTCCGTCACTCAGACCTTTTTACCCAATTATTTGCTTTCATATTTGCCTTTTCTATATACTTACAAATAAAACATCCACCAAACACCAAAATCAGGATTTTCAATTACACACCAATATTAGAAAAATCCCTCTTTGATTTTTCAACATTTTGTTGCAACCATCAAACACCAACAGGCACTAACTTTTCATCATCCAGCACCAACATTTAACAACAAGAACCAACATTCAGCTGTAAACACCATCTGAAATCCAACTTACACCCACCATCTACAACAAACACCAGCATCCACCATTAAACACTTAAAACATTTATACACCACATTCACATCATTCATTACCATCTGTCACTGATGTTTATTAGAAATTAGCAGCAAACACCATCCAACAAACAGCCAACACCAACATCAGCATTTAACACCTATTTTCAGTATTTGTAACATTTAAAAACGAACACCGTTAAACATCAGAATTCACCATTAAACAACAATCACCATCACATATCATTATACAATTTTAAACACCAACATTCACACTATAATACCAGCATACAAGGTTAAACACCAACATATAAACCTATAAACCAACATCCACTAGTAACCCACAAGAAATGCCATTAGAAAACTATATTCACTATTACTCAATACTTACCATTAAACACCAACATTCACCACTAAACAACCATTAAATAAAAAAAACTGTAAATTAAACCATTACATATTCCTACAATTACTTACCAACATTCACCGTCAAGTGGTACTCACTATTAAATACTAACCATCCATCTATCCATCTGAGGACCCTCTGATTACCATTGTATTTATTCCCATATTAAAACCGTGGGCAGGACCTTCGATCATTACTCACATACGCATTTACTACGGGCAATTTGAGAACACCAATTAGTCTAATCTGCATGTCTTTGGACTATGGGAGGAAACCACAGTACCTAGAGGAAACCCACCAAGCTTGAGGGAAAAAATGCAAACTACATGCACACAGACTCCGAAGCGTTAATCGAACCCAGATCCTGGAGGTGCAAAGCCAAAGCGCTATCCACTACACCACCGCGCCGCTTCTTAAATACCAACATTCACCATTAAACATCAACATTTACATTAGATGACAAAACATACTACTAATCCACCATTTAACACCAATGCTCACCATTAAATACCAACAAATGAAATTAAATACCAACTTTTATCATTATATATCACGATTCCCCTTTTAACACCAACACTCACCATTAAACACCAACATTCACCATTAAACACCAACACTCACCATTAAACACAAACATTCACCATTAAACACCAACACTCACTATTAAACACCAACATTCACCATTTAACACCAACATTCACCATTAAACACCAACAATCACCATTAAACACCATCACTCACCATTAAACACCAGCACTCTCCATCAAACACCAACACTCACCATTAAACACCAACACTCACCATTAAACACCAACACTCATGATTAAACACCAACATTCACCATTAAACACCAACACTCACCATTAAACACCAACACTCTCCATTAAACACCAACACTCACGATTAAACATCAACATTCACCATTAAACACCAACACTCTCCATTAAACACCAACATTCACCATTAAACACCAACACTCACCATTAAACACCAACACTCACCATTAAACACCAACACTCACCATCACATACTAACCAGCAAACAACATTAAATATCAACACTTACCATTACAAACCACCTCAACATTCACCATCAAACACCAACAATCAATACACCTGCAGTCGCCAGTCAACACTGGTCGTGTCCATCATCAGCTTTCCCTAATAGACACCAGTATTCTACATAAAATACTAATAAGACATGCACTCACAGTTGATGATTAAACACAAACAGCTAAATCAAACACTGACTCTCTGAAGGTGCTTATTGTCTTTATAATTCATGCAGTGTTCCGTGTATACACACAGTGTTGTTACGGTTCACACCGAGTAGCGCAGTGTGTTGGTGTGTGAGCTCATATCAGTTCATCTTAGTGTTCGAGGAACAAACTGAACAAAAGTTGAAATCTTTCCTGAAATAGAAATAAGTTCTCCGCATACAGCACGAGGTCAGAGACAGGCGGATTTTCAAGCATGGATAGAAAATAACTTCTCCCTGTCCTCTAGCGCCTCTCTATTAGATTACCTCACCATGTCTCCGTTCACTTTTTTGAATGTCTGAATGTACTGTATATGGATTTTTTTAATACAGAAAGTTCCTGTAGATATCTGTGTGAGCTAGTTTACTAAATACAGCCTAAATAAGAATTATTATTCTTGTAAAAGCAAAAAAAAAAAACCTGAAAAGAATGTCGTCTTTGTATATAATACTATTTGTTAATAGTTATGCACTGAATTTATATTTGTAATTCTATAAGAATTTGTCATTCTTATTTCATGGTTTTCGCTGGTTTACTTGAATGTTGCTTGCACTGAACACATTTCTGTGAACTTTCAAAGTTTGATGCTAAGCTAACAATCAATGTGTGTGTGTGTGTGTGTGTGTGTGTGTTTACAGTGCGGGATATGATGCTGTTCTGGACAGAAATGTGGCTATAAAGAAGCTCAGCAGACCTTTCCAGAACCAGACCCACGCCAAGCGTGCTTACAGGGAGCTGGTGCTCATGAAGTGCGTCAATCACAAAAACGTGAGTAAATCTTCCCTAAAAAATATGTCGGAAAAAGTTTTGGATTAAAAAAAAAATGTATCAAATGAGGTGGTATCAAAAAGTTTCAAGACTAGTTTTGTGTCAGCCAAGAGACGGCAGCACTCATAGTCACAGGGAGCACCGACCTTCATAGGTCAGTGTGCCAAAAGACATCATTCTATGTACATCGGGAGCTGTGCAACCGGTGCTATTCTGAACAAAGAGCGAACGTGAAATTCTGCCACAAAGACGTATGACATGATTTGGCGACGAGTCGTTCGAGGTGGTTTGAGCAGCACACGCGCTTCAAAGGTGGAGGAAAATCACCGAAAGACAACGAGAGATCAGGAAGACCTTCAACGAGGTCAATGTCTGAATATGTCACAACCATTCTCCAACTTGGGCATGATCAACTTGTATGTCATACGGAACAGTCCAGACGATCCTCACGTGTGATTTGAACATGCGTCGTGTTGCTGTGAAGTTCGTCTCCAGGCTGCTGACCCAGGAACAATAGGAGCATCGCGTCAAAGTCTGCCAAGACCTCCATCAGCATTTTGTGGAGCTTCATGTCGAGGATCGTTACCGGTGATGAAACTTCACAGTCCTCACAGTTGTTATCTTCATGATAGCGAAGTCTACAATAGCGAATTCTACTGCCAGGTTTTAAGGTGTCCGAGAGAGAACATACACATTAGTAATGTTACTCCGTATCTGAGTAAATACACATGCGTATTTACATTCTCCAATACAGCAGGTGGCAGTGTGCACCGTGTTAGTTTGCGACCCATCAATAAACACAAAAAGGTACCGCTTGCTTTTCTGATTCTGAACTGTGCCCAAGTGCACCCTATAATGCTTGAGCAACATCTTTACAAGTGGACTTGAGCACCCTACGCTGATCCGTGTCCGGGAACAGCACAGTGTTCACATTACGCAAATGCGATCAAGTGTACTCAGATCTGTGACTCAGCTCGGAGTGTGAAAGCACCCTTAAACACCCTTAAACACTAGTGTGCTGCGTGAAGGACGTCTACGGAAACAAGCTTTTTAATGGAGCTTTTTAATGGAGCGCCGTCTGAATACCTGGATCTGTGGCATAAACATATCTGTGATAAACAGATACAGATAGAGAGACAGGGAAAAAGAGACAGGGACAGAGAGATGCAGACAGAGACAGAGAGAGAGATACAAAGACAGACATACTGTAGAGCTATACAGGGACGGAGAGAGATGAGGAGGAGGAGGGAGAGATGCAGAGATAAACAGAACGACAGAGAAAGAGAGATAGAGAAAAAATGAACATGAAAGAGACAGAGGGGCAGCCAAAAAGAGACATGAATGGATAAAATGACTGAGAGACAGAGAGAGACATGAGAAAAATATAAAAATCAAGCCAATTTTGCATGCTTTTCATGTATGATAATTCTCAGTACCATAATGCATCTCTCTCTCTCTCTCTCTCATGAATCAGCAGTGCCCTTGACTCTCAGAGCAGAGAAACAATAAAGACGGAATAGCAAAAAGGACGCTATTGAACTTAGGAAGAGAATTTTTTCACCCCCAGGTTCTTTGCACTCACATTTTACTAACTAGACCTCTCTCTCTCTCTCTCTCTCTCGCTCTCTATTTCTCTTTCTTTCTCTTTTCCTTTTTCAGATCATCAGCTTATTAAACGTTTTCACACCACAGAAATCTTTAGAGGAATTCCAGGATGTGTAAGTACACACCAGAGACTTGTGTACCACACACACACACACACACCTTCATGTCCTAGTGTTGGAGCACTCTTTCAGTCTCATTGATAGACACCTGAATAATTACATAATAATCATTATTATTATTATGTATTATTAAGTCCAACAGGGCTATTATAAAGCTTTAGTTCAACTAAACCTGTGTTTGTGTGTTTTTGGATTAGTGTGTTTATTTTTCCATCGTTCATTAGCATGTGTGTCAGTGTGTGTTGGCGTCGGCTCTCAGCCTTAATCAAGAGCGCGATCGATCGGTGTTGGTAATAAACAGGATCACACGGTGGACAGAGAGCGCGGCGAGGAAACGTCTCTTCTCTAGTCAGCGCTCAAAACTAATGGCTTCACCAGCAATCGAACGCTTAAACCCACCATGTTGGAAAACACCTTAATTGTTTAATTGGACGATGCTAATCATGGTGAAAATGCTAATCATGATGAAAGCTCTAGTTCTACACAACGTTCTAGGTCCACAAGGCTGCCATGGAAATGTTTAAACCTACAAATTTACCACATTTATTTTTTATATTAATTTATGAGTTATGAAATGTCTAGAATCTCAAAAAAAAAAAATTCAGCTTTAACTCAGTAACACTTTTGAGACAGCACTGACACTGGGGACTCCTTCCCTAAATTTGTAGTGATCATGTCTTATAGACACGACGTACCCCATGTAAGTTGTTAAAAAACAAGTGCATTAATATAAACACCTTCTAACCAATCAGAATGGAGAATTTAGCATGTAAAAAGCATCTACTGCAAAACTACGAGGGGCGTTCAAGTCAAAGCGGGACTTTTGATTGCAGAAAGTTAAATAACAGAATATAGAGAAATTGTCTCTCTATATAATCTCCTGATACACTAATGCCCTTATCCCAGTGTTTCACTAGTGCTTGGACACCATCAAGGTAGAAAGTTTGACATTTGTGTCTCTTCTGCAAGACGGCGACATCGATTTTCAGGGATCAGGTGTTCCACTTGCTGAATGTTCACGGGAACGACTGCAGTGGACTCCGAGCCACCTCAGCTGGGATCGTCATTCGCGCACATTCTTTAAAACGTTTGCACGCTCGAACACCTCTGGTAATTCTAGGCAAATAGTGTATGCTTCATTTTTGGCCAAGTTTTTAAAAACCAATCAGTGTTACTGCTGACTCGGTCGCCAGCGTTAATCAGCAGCTCTTGGTGTGAGAGGATGTACAGATCGTCATTGATCGCCAGCGAGGGCTTTGTGCTGAGATACGGACGAGAACGAAGTCCAGACAGCCAGAAGAGATTGGCAGCGTGTTATAAATAGATAAAGTAAATTTTTTTTATTTTTATGGATGTCTGTCTGCTATAGGTACCTGGTGATGGAGCTGATGGATGCCAACCTATGTCAGGTGATTCAGATGGAGCTGGACCATGAGAGGATGTCCTACCTGCTCTACCAGATGCTGTGCGGCATCAAACACTTACACTCGGCCGGCATCATCCACAGGGTGAGGGAACCAAACCTAGAGGTCCATTTCAGCGCAGTGAAAAATTCTAACCGCGTCCAACAATATGTTTAGGAGCATTTCACACCAGACATATAGATTTTTAAAGATTCACCAGACGTATAGATCTTACATCACACTGGCCCACATCAAAGCCCTCGTATGTTTGACCTTATAGGCTTGTACAATTTCTGAATGTTACTTTGATTATCCATAAAATTTTTTTATAAAATTTAATTCATTAAAATTCATCATCGGACACTCTTTAAAGTTCTCATATTCGACTGTTTCTTTCTTTTTCTTACTAAAGTATGTGTTAATGCCCCAGGCTAAAAGAAATACCCCTTGGATAATTGACACCTCAAATTCCTTTACTTCACACCTGTTCCAAACATGCCATTTCAGTGTTTATGTAAATGAGCTACTGCTAAGCCACGCCCCTTAGATAACAGCAGAGCTCAGCAACAAGCTAGGGAGGGGCTCTTCTTATATGAGGTTCAAAAACTAATTGGCTTGTTTAAGTCACAAAAAAAGGGATAAAAAATGAAGGGATTTTTTTTTCAGGTTTCGTTTGTTTACACACGCTGAAGAACTGTTTGAAAGTCTAATAAACAATGAGCGAGCCAGTTTTTCATAAAAACTGAAAGAAGGAGATCCTCTTGAAAATCACTTAATGGAGGAAAAAAAATCCCTGAACCTACTGTATATTTAAAATAAAGTTAAATTGAATTGAATTTAGGGTAATCTTACGAGTAGCAGATAATACAGTTACTAGCGCTAGAGCTAGCAAAACTTCGGTCGCTCGCTGTCTAGCTTTAGTTAGATCTTTTTTTCCATTTTTCTTTTGCAGGATTTGAAACCTAGCAATATCGTGGTGAAGTCAGACTGCACGCTGAAGATTCTGGACTTCGGGTTGGCGAGGACCGCCGGGACCAGCTTCATGATGACCCCGTATGTGGTGACGCGGTACTACAGAGCCCCGGAGGTCATCCTGGGCATGGGGTATAAAGAGAACGGTAGGACACAGTCACACTATGGCTAGTTTCTTATGTGTGTGTGTGGTTGGCTCTGTGTATCTAATGGCGGTTTTTGTATAGATTTCCTGTCACAGTCAGCCCTCCAGAGTTCTCACTGCACTCCGGAGTTTAATTAGCGGACTAGCCGTTAGCCGCCCCCCCGAGCGTCACTGAGCTCTCCAAACGCACTAATTATTTCACTGAACAGATTTAAAGTAATCAGAAATCTGTCTCTATCGCTCCTTTTACTGGTGACATGCTAATGCTAACACTAATGCTAACCCACTGATGACTTGCCTATGCTAACTCTTCATTTCTCCCTCTTTTCTGTCTTCTTCATGCTTCTATGCCTGCAGTGGATATTTGGTCAGTCGGTTGCATTATGGGCGAAATGGTGCGCCACAAAATCCTCTTCCCCGGCCGAGACTGTATCCTTACACATAAAAAAGGTTTTATAAGTTACGTGATACGGTAGGTGATGCGGAAAGCTGACGTCATAAAATGGTTCGGGGTGTGCGATAGATTGTTTCTCATGTCAATTTACTGTATGTCCACTGTAGTTCAAAGAAGAAATTGCTTTAATTAGCTGGCGAATTTAACACACAACATACTGTGTGCTTTTTTATTCATTGAACTCAAAGGATTCTGATTGGTTAAGGTGAAGAAATGACTAACTGCTATGATTGAAAGTGCTAACGGGAAACCGCATGTAGCTATACACGGATCAAAATATAAAAAATCTTCTTTCATAAAGTAGTTGCTGCTGTGGTATAAAAGAAAATAAAACATTTGATGAACTGATGAGTAGCATTTCTACTCGGCTAGCTACTGTAGCTTCCTCGATCTTGCTAGCGAGTTACAGTACACGGCTGACATTAGGACTCTAATGAGCTTCATGTGATTTAAATTCTTTTTAAAATAATTATTTGTTATTTAGTATATATTTCTTGTCTTGTGTGGAGAACTGAATCAAGCCTTAAACACTAATGTTTTCAAAATATTCAATTCCATATGAAGGTAAGCTCAGCTGAACTTTATCTGCTGCCCGGCGAGCCACATCGCTAACGCGACTGTTTACATACTGTGACGTAAAAGACACCTTTAAAACGACTAACGCATCTTTCCGTCCATCGTAGCATAGGTCAACTCGCTGATTCTGTGTTTATGAGTTGAACGAATTGTGCCGTTGGATAGACAGAGAACAAGAGCTTTAGAGATCTCTGTCTTTAATCCCAGCAGGAAGAGTTGTAATGACATTGTGATGATCTCCAGCCATGCTACAGTATAGAAGGGCATTGAGAGATTGTTAAAAGAGTGACCCAAACACAATCTTAAAACAACAAAATAGTAACCTTTATTTGGCGCGTTTATCCTGATTAACATCCGTTCGCAAATACTGGTTCAAATACAGTATTCAATCAGGCAAAACCTTTAAATTTGTAAATTAGGTCTCTTAAGTTTCTAACTTTAGGGATAAGAATTCTGATCAGAGATTGAGACGGACACAACAGCTTTCAGCACACAATGTATGTATCTCATGTCACGCATCTTTTAATGCTGTAATGTTATTATTTATACTTTTAATGTTTTATTTTCTATTAGAAATATTACCGTGAGCTGCGTCTTAGCTACCAAATTACTCTTGTGTAATATAGTGTTTGCATCACATCCTCTTTCACAGAGCACATCTCAGAACTTAAGCATTTTTTGGATAGCTTTTTTGGATTCTTTAACGGTCAACATCATGACCCCTAGTGGTCTCATTTTAGGCACGCAATGCTCTCGCTACAGTGCCTGGAGTTTTATTTTATTTTATTTTTTTTACGATTTTTCATCGTTATCCCATCATCGTGTAGTCAACGTTGTTCCAACATCATTTCAAACTTAAAGTCATTCTGAACTGAAAATACTAATAATACCAATACCAACAATTCCTGCTGGGAAGTCTTACAGATCAGCTAACCTTACTGTAGCTCATACCACTTTCTCCGGTTCATTTGCAAGGACTCACTTAAGTATGAAACAAACTTAGTTGTTCTAAATGGACTGGCATCTTTATATATTCCTATAGCGCCTCTAACTCTGCCTCATCACTTACATACATAGCTAACTGATCAGATTTAATCCATTTAGTGTTAAAAGTGTTACTCCAGAGTCACGTTAGCTCACTGCGAGTTCATTTAAAGCTGGAGTCTTTTTCGGCGCTGCTGCTTTTGGCTGTGTTTTTTTTTTTCATCTTGCATCAGCTACCGAAGACAAATGATTTTGTCAGATAATTTTTTTTTCCCCTAACATGCTGCACTAAAAAAAAAAAAAAACTGACCAAAAGGAGAGGAACTGGCAACACAGGGAAGCGTGTACAAGCTGAGTCAATATCAAGGGACTTTTATTAAAGGATAACTTTAATATTTTCATTACCAAACAGATAACAGATATTGTTTTCTGATACAATATCAAACATCACTTTCAAGTAAACGCAATTAAATTTTATTTACATAGTACTTTTAACAATTGTCATTGTTACAAATCAACTTTAACCACTTCAACCACTTTGTTGCGATTGGTCGCATGTTTCTGGTCCACATCTTGCTTTCTTTTTTTTTTTTCTTTTGCGTTTACACCCTGCCGTTCGATGTTTCTGTTCTTTCTGAATGTAGAGTACATTTTTCTTTAGCAATTGTTGCCAAAACTAGTCCATGGTTATAATTTTCTGACTGCACCTTTAATATTTGAAAAGTAATATTCTCTGTAGTGGAGTAAATCCAGGCCACTCGCTCGCCGCCTATTTCTGCTGTTTTTTTGTTGTTGTCATTGTTGTATTTTCACTGCAGTTTGCTTGTGCAGCGGAGATTACTAAGGGGTGGAATGTGTTAATTACGGTCCTGCGTGATTAGGTAATTGCAGAGGCGATACGACATAATGCAGGATTAATTGTGAGTGTGTGTTTGTGTGTGTCGTGTCTCTCTCTCTTTCTCTCTCTTTCACATACACACATACTATATATACACAGTATATATACATAGGAGCCCAAAAACATGTATACATACTCCAATATGAAAAATATACGGCTCCTTTCTGACTGTCACATGATAACAATAGTCAACGACGTTGATGACGTCAACAATAGTGCAACTACCGGCATCTTTAGAGGAAACATAATACTGCACATTGCTGCCATAATTCAATTCGAGTTTTAAAAAAAGAGTATAGATAACAACTGTTAGTGTGTATACATTTTGGTTCCCTCTGTGTATATAGAGATCACGATTCACGTATCGATTTTTCAAAAAAAAAATTTTTTACACTTAAAATAGAGATGGACCAGTCAATTGGTTCAAGCGCTTGCTAGTAGAAAATCGTGTGCACTAGAAGCCCGTGTGCCTGCGATGTAACCCGCTCAACCCACATGCTCTCTGTCAAGTTGAAGTTTTGAGCCATTGGAGGCTTTTCAGGAGGTAAAACATCGCTGTGACTTTATAGTCCTACAGGTGGCGCACTCTGAACTATTCACACATTTTCATCATGTGTTGTAGGACTGAATTATTTGCTAAGTTTGTTTAGAAATTATGATGACGGTGGATGACAGAGATACGCGCTGCACAGTAACAGTAAATATTTAACTTTTGTATTTGAAGTTACTGTAGTTTGTAGTGTTTAAATGCTGCTTTTGGTTTTTAACTGAAAAAAAAAATGTTATAAGGAACTGGCTACATTTAATTACTCATTAAACTTTATAAAGGATTAAAAGAGTGACACAATCAGGGAAAAATGTAATATCAATGAGGAGGTGTCTGGTGTTTCCAGTCCCTAACACACACGCGCGCACACACACACACCTTCCTCAAAGCCGTTCATCATCACATTGCTTTTCTAAAGGAATATTTATGATTTATAGCATCTGCGTATTCCGAGTGTCATCACTTTCTGTTTGTGTCTGGGTGTGTACACATGGAATTGGCTGTATTTTGTGTGATGATAGTTAGTTTCCTAGTTTGTCTGTTGCAAAACAGCCCTGCAGACAGACAGTGAAAAACAAACGGGCGCTCACACATCCGGTGACTGTACTGGCCACAAACCCTACGAGACATGATTGACTTTTCACTTTCTGGTGTGAATGAGGGTTCAGCGCTGTTTATCCCAGCAGGCAGAGGAGGTGTGTGATTGGCTGCAGTGTGTGTGTATGTGTGTGTGAGTCAGTTTCAGTCAGAAGGCACCACTTCCGATCAAGCCATAATTTGCGAGTCTGTCTGACGTGCACGCTAGTCAGTGATAAATCTGTGTGTGTGTTTGTGCTGTAGTTGACATGTGGTCTGTAGGCTGTATTTTTGGAGAGTTGATAAGAGGGAGTGTGCTGTTCCCCGGCACCGATCGTATCCTTCAGATGCACTCCATCGCTATCGCTAGCAAGCTGTTTAGCTTATGTTGCTACCTTGCTGACAGACAACTGTTAAGGCTTACTAGTTTTAGTGAACACTTTTATGATTTAGTTATTACTACCTTATTTTTCTTTACCACTATAAATCGTACCTAGGTACATAAGATAAACTACTCTACTTTTATTTCTGTACCTGACACTTATAACTTAAACTATGGAGAGATCGGTGCTAACTGTCAATATACGTACCAATTGTAGCTATTTTCATGTTAGCTTATCTTGTCTCTTAACCTCATTGCAACACTAGCTAGATAATTTAATACAAAGTGATCTAGCATTAAAAAAGTTAGCAGCTAACTAGCAATATACCGTCACTAACAGTCAAACTATTTCTTCATAATAAAATATGGTATTGGTGCTAAAAGGTGTCAGTAAAAAAGTGAATTTTCAGATAGGATCGTATAGCACCATTGTTCGTAATACTTAATACCTCTTATCTCCTGATCCATGCTCCGTGTTTTGTAAATACTCTATGCATACACATTTATGTTTTTATCAGAAAAAAACAAACACAATTCTATGCCCTTTTATGTCCGTAGTGTCCGTAACCTTTTTGAATTAAAAATCTTTCAATGATCTTAGCTGTCATTCAGAAGAAGCTTGGCCAATTTAGATTTCACATGAAAAGACATAAAACGGAAAAATTGTATTATTCTAAAATGCTAAATTATTTTTTTAAAGATATGGCAACATGAATTTGACATGGTTACGGACACTACAGGTATTTTGTTTTTTAAGCCTTGACCAAAAACCAATTCATGCAACAATTTTTACAGGTCATATTCTTCGAGAAGCTTGCACAAATTTTAGTATCAATATTCATAAAGAAATATTAATAATTTGCATTTTAAATTATTATTGTTCGAAGTGAGACACTATGAAAAATGGCCATTTTTGGGGGACATACTGTAAATCAGCTGAAGTTAGCAACTTGAAATATTTAGGGAAGCAAGATTGGTCACTTCCATGATGCATAAACTTCAGAAGTAGCTTCTCTGGCGACACACATTTTCTGTATTATATGTATCACATAGAAAAAACAAAACAAAAAAAAAAGCTCAGCACCAATACTGTGTTTGGGCCAAATGCTAATCAACATTTTCTGACCAATCAGAAGAGAATTTATCTGCTATACTGTATATCGTAAGTTCATTGTTTTTAGGAATATTTGGGGTTGATTGTGTATTTTGATGCAGCTAGTCCAACTAGTATAGCTAGGTAGGTGTTTTAAAGCCCTAGGTAAATACAGGTCATGTGACCATGTATGAAAGAAGAATTTATATAGTAGAAATAAAACAGACTAAAAACCTTAAGAATTTAATCACAGAGGATGTGAGGCTGTGCCATTTAGCGTCACTTTAAAAGGCAAACTCGATTAACTGCTTAGAATTACGTGAAAGACATGATGACGTCTGTCTCCTTCCATGCAATCTGTCTGGTGCCTTTACCAGACTGTGATGGAGAGATCGAGAGAGAGAGAGAGAGAGAGTGAGTTCCGGCAGGATGAGGTAATGTGTTCTCGGATGCCCGTGTCATCTGCGGGATCATGGGAAACCAAGATAAAAAAAAAAAACAATTAAAAAAAACATAGTCATGTGACTCCCCAAGGGGAACCACGCTCCCTGTAGCCACGCTCTTCTTCTTAGCAACGTATATTCTGGCCTTCTGTTGCTAGGCATCCACACACATATGCACACGCACACACACGTCTTTGTGTTTCTGCTAAGCAGACATGTTTGTCACACCTCACCAGAAATCCGCCATTTAACAGCAGCAATGTCAGGTGGAGGATTTCTCCCCTAATCTTTCTCTCTCTCGCGCTCTCCCAGTCTCTCTCTGTCTCAATTTTTTTTCCTTATCCTTCTCTCACTCTGTATCGGCCCCCTCCTTCACACACACACTCTCTCTCTCTCTCTCTCCCTCTGCTCCAAATTGAAAGTCCTGAAGGATTCTGAATAACTGTCAAAGCAGAAACTCGACAAAAGGTCTCTCGTAAAAGAGCCAAAGAAATTAGCAATGCAGATGAAGCCCAGGATAAATCTTACAGAACGCTTCATTTGGGCCAGTTTATGCCTGCATGGCATCTACCACGGCTACAGCATCAGTCCTGGGCCATTCATCCACCCTGTTTATATGCAAATGTTGAGTTTGTGCCCAAGACATCCAGACCTGGTGACCACAAGGTCTTGGAAAAATATCCGTGGGACGCCTGGAGTTCAGTCACAATGAAAGTTTTTATTCACAAAGCCCAAGCCGTGTGGTTACAGGGAGTACGCAATAGGTTGTTGGGCAATGATGGAAGGCCCTAAAGATATAACCCTTAACACCATAAAATCTGAGCTTTTGGGGATCGTGGGTGTTCTTTGGTGGGGTTATGTCCTCAGGAGCTGACTTAGATCTCGTGGAAGAGTCAAGTGAAGAACAATCCTCCAGATGATGCCCAGATGAATAATACCCAGACCTACCATGGAGCCAGGCCAGGGGATGGTGTCAACAGACAGGAGCCTAGTTTTGTTGCAGCCACCTTACTCGGTCATGCTCAGCCCGAATCAGCTAAATGTAGCCATGAACACCTTGCCCCTGATGGTGTTTAAATACTTTGGGATCTTTCAGGTCAGCAGCACCAGTGTTCACTAGTCTCTGTATTAGTCTGTGGTGAAGCAGGAGCCCAGATTTTGGATGTTCCTATTTACCAGTCCAGCTCTGTTCCTATACTCACCTTTGGGTATTGAGGTAGGTGTAGTCACTGATAGAATAAGGTCACAAGTCCAAGTGACCCAAATGAGGTTCATTTGGTTGGTTGCTGGAGTCTGTAATGGGGCGAGGAATAGCATTATCCAAGAAGGCCTGGAAGTACAACTGCTGTTCCTCGGAATTGAGCTGAGTATGCCCCCTGGTGGGCTCCCTGGAGAGTCTCACTGAAAGACAACTCCAGGGCGGACCTAGGGTCCGCTAGAGAGATTATTCTTAAATATTGGCTTGGAAATGTCTGGGGATAACCCCAGGAGGTCCTGGAATCCGTGGGTGTGGGTAGTCTGAGTTGACCCACTGGCACTGCAACCCTTGGCAGGAAAAGTGGAATGGAAAATGATTTAATGAATAAATGAGTAGGTTTCTATATCAATCCATCTATATTTGTCTGGTTAGGCTAAAAAATGTAATTAAGATGAATCATATTCATTTTTACAGTATATAGTACACGGAGGAGAAGAAATTCTATATAGAAGAAGTAAAGGCAGTGAGTCGACCTGAACAGTCCTGCTTGTAAAGGTTTGATGTTTGGGGATTTTGCTGTTTTTTCCCTAACTGTGGTACTGCTCAGACATCGATCAGTGGAATAAGGTGATTGAGCAGCTTGGCACGCCATCGCCCGAGTTCATGAAGAAGCTCCAGCCCACAGTGAGGAACTATGTGGAGAACCGACCTAAATATGCCGGCCTCACTTTCCCAAAGCTGTTCCCCGACTGCCTGTTCCCTGCAGACTCAGAGCACAACAAACTCAAAGGTACTTTCGTGTAGTTATTTGTCTCCGCTTTGTTTACTATATGTCTGTCTGTCGGTGTAAACACTCATTTCTATCAGCACTTGTATAATAAAGGACTCCTAACACTAAGTCTAATATAAAAATTTTGCATATTAGTCTAATTGTTAATGCCCGTTTGTTATTGAAAGCGTAATGTACATTATGTACATTTAGCACTGAAAAACTCATAACCATTCCATCAGAAATTAGCATTATCATACTGTCACTTCATAACAGATATTATGAGAAATTATATGAAAACAGCAGATTGTTTAACATTTCACACGAAGGTGCTAGGAGTTGATTCAAAAGAGTTGATGTCTTCATCCTAAAAAGAGAGAATGAGAGACTGAATGCTTCGAATCGATTCAATACACAAATATGCAACTCATCCAACACAGCAATAAGTGCATACACATTGATCAGCCATAACATTAGAGCACTCAAGTTTACACCCATATGGTGTAGGTTACCCTGTAACCCCTCAGGATTGGGATCTGGGATTTTGGCAGCCAGATCAACAACCTTGAACTCTTTGCCTGCTAAGCTCCATACTCAGCAGTAAGCTGTGGTGGACTGGGTGTTCTGGTGTCTTTCTACTATGGCCAGCATTGACTTTGGCTTTTTCTGGGATCAGACCAAATGGGCTAGACTTTGATCCTCTTAGCCAATGATCCTGTCACCAGTTTACTGGGGTAAAAATATTGATAATTTTTATTTCCTTCACCTGACAGTGGTCATGATGTCATGGCTGATCGGTGTATATCTGATCTTGGATAACGTACGAGGTGGTATCAATAAGTTTCGAGTCGCAGGGAGCATCGACCTTCATAGGTCAGTGTGCCAAAAGACATTGTCCTATATACTGTCATGTGTCTAAGGGAGGACGTACAGCAAAAGCGACCGGATACAGTATGTGACCCGCGCATTTTCAAACTGTTTGATACCACCTCTTGTAAGTCAGTTGTGAAAAGGCTGATAGCATTATTACACTAACTGTTATTATTGTTGGTATTATTGGGTGTAGATAATACTCTTATGCCATGTCCTATAAATGATCAGAAAATGTCAGGCCTGATTTCCCATTAAACCTAGTTAATATTGTGATAGTTAATTAATTCAAATTATTTAAGTGAATCAACAGATCAGTCTAAAATAATAACTGAAGACACATTTCTGAATAGGCAGAACAAACATAGAGATACAGGACGTGTGTGAGAGGTGTGTGTGTACTCCAACATTTCTCTCTGTGTCTCTGCAGCGAGTCAGGCCAGAGATCTGCTTTCTAAAATGCTTATCATCGATCCTGCTAAGCGGATATCAGTGGACGAGGCCCTGCAGCACCCCTACATCAACGTGTGGTACGATCCGTCTGAGGTGGAGGCGGTGAGTATCAGATCCACTCAGCATTATTGATCAGTAAACCTGGAGTCATGCGTAGCTTGGTTATTTGACCCGATGCCCTAAAGACAGAACAGAGTGGGATGATTTCGCATAAACTCGCCCACTGATACACATGCCAGCAGGACAAAAAATAATACTAACACAAATATCTAGCTTTATTTAAAGACATAATGCTTACCCATGAGCAAAAGTGTTACTTTATTCACAATCAAGATTGATAGACTTTTCAGATTAGGTTTCTATTACATGCAAATGGAAATGCAGATAGTTTAAGGATTTCTTTTGTCTATAATCTAATGCAAGCCACAGTGAAAGTGAGCTTTACTGAAACCAAGCTGAGAAAGTGGAGATGGAGAGAATTTATCAGAGCCAGATATATATATACACAGGGGTTGGACAATGAAGCTGACACACTGGTCAATTTAGTGTTGGAGCCATGGTTTCATGGCTAAATTTGAGCAGCCTGGTGGCCAATCTTCATTGATTGCACATTCCACCAGTAAGAGCAGAGTGTGAAAGTTTAATTAGCAGAGTAATAGCACAGTTCTGCTTAAAATATTGTAACGCACAGAACATTATGGGTGACATATCAGAGTTCAAAAGAGGACAAATTGTTGGTGCGTGTCTCGCTGGCGCATCTGTGACCAAGTCAGCAAGTCTTTGTGATGTATCAAGAGCCACGGTATCCAGGGTAATGTCAGCATACCACCAAGAAGGACGAACCACATCTAACACGAGTAACTGTGGGCGCAAGAGGAAGCTGTCTGAAAAGGAATGTCCGGGTGCTAACCCGCAGTGTATCCAAAAAACATAAAACCTCAGCTACCCAACTCACTGCAGAATTAAATGTGCACCTCAGCTCTCCTGTTTTCACCAAAACTGTTGGTCTGGAGCTCCACAGGGTCAATGTGCATGGCCGGGTTGCTATAGCCAAACCTTTGGTCACTCGTGCCGAAGCCAAACGTTGGTTTCAATGGTGCCAGCAGTGAAAATCTTGGGCTGTGGACAATGTGAAATATGTATTGTTCTCTGATGAGTCCACCTTCACTGTCTTTCCCACGTAACAGAGTTACGGTGTGGAGAAGCCCCAAAGAAGCGTACCACCCAGACTGTTGCATGCCCAGAGTGAAGCATGGGGGTGAATCAGTGATGGTTTGGGTTGTAATGTCATGGCATTCCCTAGGCCCAATACTTGTGCAAGATGGGCGCGTCACTGCCAAGGACTACCGAACCATTCTGGAGGACCATGTGCAATCAAAGGTTCAAACATCGTATCCTGACGGCGGTACCATGCATCAAGATGATAAAGCACCAATACACACAGCAAGACTAGTGACAGAGTGGTTTGATGGCCACTGTGAAGGACTTGTACTGCACCATACTGATGAATTATTGTGGTCTAAAACCAGGGGTTTCAGTTTCATTGTCCAACCCCGATGTATATACAGTATATCATTTCATCGTGTCGTAACTTATCGCTAACAAGGATCCTCGCTAGCAACCTTGTCGTGTGAACTCCGGCTTATTCATTATAATGCATTATCACTTTAATGATCATACACTTAATAGAAATCTAACAAAAAAAATTAATCTCATCTGTTTGACTCTTCTCTCCCCTTCTCCACTGTCACACTTTCACTGATGAAGGCCAAAGATCTTCAGATATCAATGGTAAATAAAAATTTTTGGTCCAAAGATTACGCTCTGCACCCACAGACCTCTCTCATCTAGACCAGATTTATAGAGTACTTTAAATATCTGTACATGTCAAACAAATGGAGTGGAGTCTCAGAGAATAAAGTAAAGCAGCAAATGTGTTAAGCAATAATACTGCCCCCTATGGGGAATTTAGGTCCATGCCTGTTTAAGTACTCATAACATCATCCTTGAATGGCTGGTTGCCATGGTGATCATGAAGGTATGCATAGCAACCATTAAAAAAATGATCATCAGTTGATTCATGTCAAGCATATTTTACTGAAGGTCATTCTAACTAGATGGATTGAAATATTATAAGGTGTTTTTTTCTCTATATGTAATCTTTCTCCTAGAAGATCATAATGCGCCTTTTAATTGTTTATACCATCAATTTATGACTCCTACTCTGACTCTCACTAACATTAAAAAACAACAATCAGATATTTTCTCAGATATATTCTTAAAAAAATCTCTATCCAACACCAAAATTGACCATATTTTTCTTTCAAAGACACCAGCCTACCAAACACTGATATTCTCCATCAAACTTTGACATTTATTTATATCATCAAACACATATATTTGATCAACTTTAAGACATTTCCACAACAAACACCAACATTCTCCTAAAACACCAGTCTCTAATATTCAACTTCTCTTTCAAACACTACTCTTCACAAGACTAGCATTCAATACCAAACGCCAGCGTCAAACACCAGCAATCAATATTATACAACATTATTCATAAACATATACCTACATTCACCATGACAATCCACTGTTCACCAAACACTATCATTCACTATCAAACACCAATATTCACCTTTGATCATCATATTGATCATCATATGCTACCATTCACCATCCGTTGCCCAATGTGCCCAGCTAGACATAGATGGAACCACACACATTCACCATCAAACACCAACATTCAACACTAAACATCATCATTCACCACAAACACCAAAAGTTAACAAAAAGTTGTTTCATACACCACCATTCACTACCAGACACCAACATTCACTATCAAATATTAACATTTGATCATCACATGCCTTCACATCTCCATCAAAATAGAGTATTTTCTAAACACCAAAATTCTCCTAGAAACACCAGTATATAGTTTCAATTGAAAATAATGACATAACAAGGTCATACATCAACATTCAACAAGCAAACTTCAACTGTCGAAGATTCATTATTAAAAACACCAACATTCCCCACCAAACACCAACATTCCCCACCAAACACCAACATTCCCCACCAAACACCAACATTCCCCACCAAACACCAACATTCCCCACCAAACACCAACATTCCCCACCAAACATTCAGCATCAAACACCAACAGAAACATCCAGCGTCAAACACTCTCCACTAAACACCAATATTCAACATCAAACACCAACATGCAGCATTAAACATCAACATTCAGTATTGAATACCAACATTCATCATCAAACACCAACATTCAACATCAAACACCAACATTTCCACCAATGACCAACATTCTCCACCAAATACCAACATTCATCATCATACATCAACATTCAGCATCACATACGGTACCAACATCCAGTATTGAACATCAACATTCCCCACCAAACACCAACATTCAATATCAAACACCAGCATTCAGCATCAAATACTGCACCAACATCCAGTATTGAACATCAACATTAACCACCAAACATCAACATTCAATATCAAACACCAACATTCATCACCAAACACCAACATTCATCACCAAACACCAACATTCATCACCAAACACCAACATTCTCCACCAAACACCAACAGAAACACCAAACACCAACATCCAGTATCGAACAGCAACATTCCCCAACAAACACCAACATTTAGAGTCAATCATTCAATATAAAGCAACAACATCCACTATGCAATATCAACATTTGACCATCACACACACATTGACCCCAAACATCACAATTTACCAGCAAATACCAACATCGGATTATCACACACCATCATATATTCCGATTTGCTATCCAACACCATATACCATCACACACCAACATTCAACAATAAACAGAAACAAATGCCAGACTAACACTGCAGTTCATGGGCACATGTCCAACAACCATTCACCATTAAACACCAACAGTAACCCCAAACAAAAAAATAACCCCAAACACTACAATTAACACAATCTACAGAATAATAAAAGGCATGGGTTGTGAAAGATGTACCTACTCCTAGTAGCTGATGCCTTATCTTTGTGCCAACTTTATCTGGGTGAACTTGAGACATCACAAGCCTTAGTCTTGTGTGCCAACAGAAAGTGGGCGGGGCTGTGGTGGAACAAACATATTCTACAGGAGTGATTTAGAAAAAAAATCAACTGTTCATTATTCTTTTCTCAGCTTGTTTAATTATTAAAAAAAAAAAAAGACAAACCAGAAAAACAAAGACCCTGACTCTGACCTGGCTCACAAGGTCACTTATAATTCACAAATGCACTGTAGAATATGCCACATAATCAAGTTTGCAATCTGCAAACTTAAGCCCTGCCCCTTATAAACCCAGAGGGGTATTTGCATTTTATGTGCTGGAATGTGAAAATTCATAAAGTGCACAAAAAAAAACCCATCTAAAAATGTTAATTACCAGTTTAGAAATTGGTATTTCTATTCCAAGGAATGCAATTAAAGTCTTTTTTATTATCAGTTTACTTAAATAAAATGACCTTTGCGTCTTATTCATCTCTTCTTCCTCTCGTTTTAGCCTCCTCCTCAGATCTACGACAAGCAGCTGGATGAGCGAGAACACTCCATCGATGAGTGGAAAGGTAAACCCCTAATCCGCTTGAGATTCAGCTGCGCTCCTGTAATCGCTCGGAGAGCGGGTTAATCACCCTGGAATTTTCCCCACGGAATGTTGGGAAATAAATCTCTGATGGTTTTTAATCATGCTATAAAGCATTATGGAAGAGACCTGCACATTACCTCTGCTGACGCAGCATGAAATAATAAGAATATTACACAGTAAATTTTAGGGGTGTGATGGATCATGGGGTTTTGATGCTGCATAAGGGGATTTTGTTAGTGTGATGGCAACCCTGATGAGCACAAAGTGAAATTATATTTTGTGCATATGCAAGAGTTTTTCCATTCAGAAATGGCCCAAATATAACGACAAACTGTGGCAATGAAATAATTTTGCACACCTATGGCTACATTTTGCTGTTATTCCATGATTCACCGTAGTGCAGTGAGATTCGTTATGGATGATGGATTAACCGCGGTGCGTTACACCGCTACTGAATACGTATTAGTGCAAGATCCAGACACGGGAAGATAATTATCAGCTCTTTTCGTCACAAGTGAAATTAGCTTTAAGACAATGAGGACAGGTTCAGAATTCCACCTCATACTCTTTTCATGAATTTCTCTTTATAAAAAAAACTTGTGTGTTACAAAATACAATGCAATACAAAAGGTGTATTACAGTGATACCTCGGGCATACAAACTTATTAATTCATTATTAATTAATTCAATTATTAATTCAATTATTAAGCCTTTAGAATTTTTGCCATAAGAACTGGAATTTTGAAGAAATGTAAATCGGCATTGGGGAGCATTTTCGGGAAAACAAATCAAGATGAACCAAATGCCCGGCTAAGTTGGGCGTACGTCCAGGAGCCGTTCAAAACATGTCTGCATCAGTGGAAAGCCAAGCGAAGAGAGTTTTACCATTTTTTCCACATTTTTTTTTTTTTTTTTTTTTGCATTTTATGTAAGATTTGGTGAAGTTATAGCACCATGGGTCCCAAGAATGTTATCAAGGACGGTAGCAAGAAGAAAAGGGAGCCGCTTTCAGTTTTCTTTTTAAAACAGTCGGTTTAGTGAGGTTTAATGTCTATTTATTTCACATTTTACATGTCTTTTCTAAATGTTTTGATTGTTTTTATATGCTTATAAAAATATGATTATAATATTGGATATTGATAATATTGGTAATATTTTGGGAGACTGGAACGGATTATCTGCATTTACATGACTTCCCATGGGAAAATGTGTTTCACAATATGAAATTTCACCTTAACGGATTACATTTGTATGCTGAGTTATCACTGTATTTTATAAAATATTAAAAGATTGCACTAGCGCCCCTTTTTTTTTTATCCTACTCGGGTTGGATAAATGAAAGAAGGATACTAACAGTGGGCCTGAAAAGAAGAAATACAAACACATTTTTAGACTAAACTGCTTTTTGAAAAAAAAATATTACACGATTATTTGGAGCCAATACACGGTAGGTGAATTGATTTCTCCTCTCTCTCTCTCTCTCTCTCTCTCTCTCTCTCAGAACTGATCTATAAAGAAGTGATGAACTTTGAGGAGCGAACGAAGAATGGTGTGGTGAAGGGACAGCCTTCTCCTTCAGGTACTCTCACTGCATAGCCTAAGCTCTCTGTAAGTGCTGCTTCTCACGCTCCTACTCTTTACCATCCCTCCATCCTGTCCATCACATCCCTCCCTCCATCCGTCTTCTTGTCAAGCAACGGCTACGACGGTTTCCTGCACTCAGAATAAACCAGAAGATTTAAAACTAGATATTAAACTTAATGATATAAAATAACAACAAACCATTTTTCAGTCTATTGGTTTCTTCTTTTAGTCTCATGTGTTTTCTGCATGTAGGAAACCCAGGAGTCGTTTCTCATGTCTGAAGCATGCCAGACGTTCGTGAATTAATACCTGAACACACTGATGGCACATTAATTCATTATTCCTATATGAAATAAACTGAGTAAATGATGTGTACAATGAGTGTAAGGCTTATGGGATGCATCTGTAACATGGAACGCTTTAAGTCTCTGTGTAACATGGTGCTGTTGAATTATGTTTTTCTGATTGGTCAGGAAAGTATTTTCTATAACATCACAGAGATCAGAAGTGCAGCTGGAAGTCGGTGGTGGGGATTTATATTAATGTGCTCGAAAGAACTTAATGCTCATCATTATTCCTCATCACACTGCCTGTGCAAATAAAAAAAAAGATTGGACTTTGATGATCATTATAATAAATGAAATAATTGTAATTGCTATGAAATTGCTTGGTGTAAGAGGAATAAAACACCTCAGGACATGGCATGACTGCAAAACCTTCAACGTGCTGATGGTAACAGTATCTTGGTAATTTACGTATATTATGTTGGTTAATTTGCTCTAAACATACACCCAGTGTTGTGTGTGTATGTGTGTATGTGTGTTTCGAGTCGAAGAATCTTTGTAATGGCATACGATCTTACATTTTAATAAAATTATTTTCCTAAGTAAATCACAGCCGCAGGCATAAGGGCACAGCGCGAGTACTGAAGATATCACAGCAGTGCTTATATCCAGCACAACAGCACCACCTCGAGTGAGATATTGCATTCATCCAACAGTTCCACAAACACCACTGATTATCAACAGATTATGATTTGTTTCTTTATTTAACCAGTTATTTTGCTCCGCGCAAACATATCCTTCTACGCCTGGAGGAACGAACTAACTGCGACTGGCGGAGCTGGTGACCGACAGATAATGTAATTAACAGGGGTTAAAGTAGTTTTAATGGATTATAGGTAACATGGTGCCAAAAGGTGAGAATAGAGTAAACCATGTAGGTGGTGGACAGTCCTGAGAAACTTACCAGATTTACTTTATATTTCCATTTATTACACTTCAGGACACCAGCGTCGTTAACTTCCGGGTTCTGAGGTCGAATCCCAAATAGCCAGTGTACGCTAGTTTGTGCAGTGCCTTGTCATACACACCAAGTAGTGCCCCTTGATCAGGGGTTAGAGAGGGACTTGTGTAAGAAACTTGCCAGCTTTGTAGCCATAAATAAAATAACACATAAGTAAAAGAACCGATTACTAAGGATGTGTTTTAAGGTATAGATATATAATATCTATATCTTAAAAAATGACATAACGTTATCAGATGTGTGTTGTTGCTGAAAGTGCTTCTGTGACTGGGTGTGAATGTTGGTGTGGTCAGGCAGCTGCTCTCTCCTCAGTGCTGCGGACTGTACAGACCGACTCTCACCCACGCTGAGACACACAGTTAGTGTCAATAACCACTGGACAACACCTGGGACACGCCCAGTCATACATATAGTTACACCTCACAGTGCCGTTATCAGCACTCGGGGAATAACGCCTCTCGTCCAATCAGATCACTCGGTTGGAACTAACTGTGGTATAATATTAATTAATAAAAAATAATAATTTGTACTCAATGATGTGCAAATCTTCATTGACTGTTCCTCTTTATTTGAATAATGAGTTAAAATCGTATTAATTATTTAGTCAGCATGAGTGTTTATTGCTTATATGTTTATTTATGACCTCCGGTTCTTTTTTCATATTTTTTTTATTTAGACTTTGTGACAGTACTGCATTCATTTTTTCCCACATGTTTTCCGGTGTGTTTTAGCTCATTTGTATTAAAAACATCTTTATTTTGATCAGTACCAGTCTGTGTTTTCCCCACATGGCCCGAGGAGGGCGGTGTTTTATTGAAGACGAATGCATTATTTCTTGGCTGCAGCGCTGCAGGAAAAAAAGAGAGAGAGGGAGACAGACCCGGTGTCTGATTGTGCGGCTCGGATGAACTTCACATCCGTCCTCGTTCCTGGTCTCGTGCTCCCGGGATTTCTGTGCATCATGATCCGGAGGCTGCGTGAGCACGCGAAATCTCATCATGCAGAGTCTCTTATTTGGAATCCTCACATGTGTGAGTCACTCTCGGCTTCTCAGGCTGAGTCTCACTCTGTGCTCTGTCTCACTCTCACACTGCCCGCCCCACTCCCGTCCCCCTCCTTTAATTAAGCAGATGGATGGTGCTTGTGCTGAGCCGAGCAGACGCATTGCAGCTCGACAGCTCCGGCGCGGCTGTATTTCACTGCAACGTTTAAGCTGAAACTGAACTCACTGCTTGATTGAGCAGGTCATCTCACGCACAGCAAAAATGGATATGTACATTTTTTATGACGTGTTGTCGTGTTTTTGATCTCTTAATTTTGATTGAATTACTTATTTCAAGATCATATCTCATTATTTTGATTTAGCAGTTTCACCTGTTCAGTTTAGAAACAAGTAATTTCAATAGTCTTTCTTATTTTACTTATAATATAATATAACATTAAACTAGATTATATTGTATGATATAATATGATATTATATACAGTTATTTTGGTCTTCCTAAACGTAATCTTGGAGATCAATAAAGTACATCTGTCTGTTGTTAGGGAATTACAGATGGTCGTGAGTGCAGATTGTTTCACCTTTAATATCAGAAACTTGACGTAAACAATTTCCAAGTGACCCAAGTCAGGAAACAGATAAAGAGTTAAGAGATCTATGAACCACATGAACAGGACTAAGATAGAATCGTATAACAAAGCAAAGCACTGAGTCAAAACCGGAATATGTTATACACAGAGAATAAGGCTTGGCAGTGACTGGTGAGAGCGACACATAGGGCATTACTTTTTTTTATTTTTTCCCTAATTTTCTCCTAATTTAGTCGTATCCGATTTCCACCCGTCATTAGGGGGCTCCACATTAAGCCTACTACCACCAGTCGAGGAGGGCCGGAGACTATCACGTTTCCTCTGCACTGTTGGGGGCGGTGTAACACATTCCACAACACCGCTTCCATGATTGGCTGTAGATCCGTGATTACAGTGACAGACTCCCGTCCCACCCCGCTGAGAGACCTCGGCCAATCGGCTCTCTCTAGACCCTTGCTGTGAGAGGCTACAGCATCCTGGGAGTTGAACTAGCGATCTCCTGCTAAGTTACTAGCTATCTTTGATAGGGTGAGAACTTTACCACGACGCCACTCAGGTGCCTTGCAGTTGACTGTGTGAGCTTGTCAGTGTCCTTAAATAAATGTTGTTTGTATGTGAGTGGAGTGAAGATGTTCAGGTGAGACTAGTTAGCACTCATATGCAGGGGATCTGGAGTTGGGATGTGTAGTTCCCCTCGGTTGTTCTTGTAGCTAATTATTCCTAACATCTATCTACTGTATGAGGGGTACGACAAAAATTATATCTGTATATTTTCAGGTTGAGCGATACACACAGTTCGTTCTGACCGAGTAATCTGATTGGACGAGAGGCATTCCATGAGCGATGATAATGAACGATAATACCACGAGGACATTTTACTATATGTAGCACTCAGCGTCCCAGGTCCCATCTTAAACAACACGCGGTCCCCACTATTTGGGATTCGAATCCGGAAGTTAGCGGCCCCAATATTCTAAAGAATAATAAGAAGAAATATAAAGTAAATCTGGTGAGTTTCTCAGGACTGTCCACCACCTCCATGGTTTATCCTCCTCACCTTCTGGCTACAGTGTACCGCTAAGAGTTTAACACTACTTCCAGCTAGGTGAGACGCTTTTTAGCACCAATACCATGTTTCGGACGACAGCATTGTAAGTGCTAGCTGTAGTACGACATGGACTCGGTATGTATCGTTTCTCTCTCTGTGATCACTCGGGAACTCTGTAGGATGAATAAGTCTTTCATCAGCAGAACACTTTTTGGGCTGTGAAGACTTCGCACCACGCAGTATAACAGACTCTTGGTAATGAAATTAACAGCACTGATTATGCCATACAAAATCATGTTTTCGACATTGTTTTTCCTTTTTCCGCTTTTAAACACTATTGCGGAAAGGGGGGGGGGTATGGCAGGGTGTTGCCATGTAACATGCGACATCAATCTATGTCGTATTGGATCTTTTTTTTAATTTTATTTTTTCCCCGATTTTCTCCCTAATTTAGTCGTGTTCAATTCCTCCCTGCCACTACGGGGCTCCACATTAAGGCTACTACTACCACTCAGACGCCCCTGATTGGCTGTAGAGCCGTGATTAATGTGGGAGCACTAAGTACCTCTCATCCCTCCCCTCCGAGAGAGCTCGGCCAATCGGCTATCTCTAGACCTCTGTCTCCCTGTCCAGGGTGTACCCCACTTTGTGCCCTACGTCTCCTGGGATAGGCTCTAGGCTCCCCGTGACCCTGAATACAAGATTAAGTGGTATAGACGATGAGTGAGTGAGTGATATATTTTATTTTATATCAGGGGTCAGGGGTACACCCTGGAGTGGGTGCCAATGCATCACAGAGTACACACAGACACACACACACAAATGTCTTCGGACTGTGGGAGGAAACCGGAGCACCCAGAGGAAACACACCAAGCACGGGGAGAGAACATGCAAACCCCTCAAAATCTCATTATTTAGAATTACCAACATACGATTACGAGACAATAATGAGACCATTTGTCCAAATATCACAAGTTCTGACTTGTTTGTTCTTGAAGGCCTGAGCCCTCGAGGAAGCTTAGAGCTCTTGATCTTCTGCGTCTCCTCTGGCGTCAGTTCTGCCCCGACCATTGACCCGAATAAACGCAGACGCTTGTTTAACGCTCCCAAACCACAAACACATGAAAACATTCTCAGAGACTCCTCTCCTCTTTTGATTCTTACTACGAGCCGCCGAATCCAGAGCTGAAATCACAAATGGCAGATTTACGGCCGGCTCAGGGGCCAGCGTACGCACCTGCTTTATTCTGACGGGATAGAGGAAGAGGAGGGGAGTCTGTAGGATGAAACATGGGGAATTGGTTCTGGCTGATTTGATCTGATCTCGATCCTGCTTAAACCCGATTTGGGTTTAAATCAGACTGCTTGAGTGGAAACATTTTCCAAGAATATTTTCAGGGAAGTAGTTTCACATGTAGCTTTCTGGAGCTTTAGCTCAGCTGTTACATGTATATAAATTTTTTAGATTAACAAAATGAGATTATTTAATCTTATATATTACCTTATAAATATTTTTGACTTGGAGACAATTTTTTTCCCCTACTAAAAATAACAAAAACTTAATATCCCTAGGGCCTCCGTTTTATTATCCGGAGATCGCTAGTTTGATTCCTGGGTGATGCTGTAACCTCTCACAGCCAGAGGTCTAGAGAGAGCTGATTGGCTGAGCTCTCTCAGAGGGGAGGGATGAAAGGTACTTAGTGCTACCACATTAATCACGCTCTACAGCCAATCAGGGGCGTCTGTGAGCTCGCGCCAGCGGATAGCGTTGTCCTCCGAGTGTGTTACTCCGCCCTCCAACGGTGCGTGAGCGAGCAGTTTGAAAAGATGTGGTCGGCTGCCGTCACGTGATTCGGAGGAAACACGTGATAATCTTCGGCCCTCCCGGCTGAGTGGTAGTAGTAGCCTTAATTTGGGAGCCCCCTAGTGACGGGGAGGAATTGGACACGACTAAATTAGGGAGAAAATTGGGGGGGAAAAAACAACTTAATATCCCTTTAATAATCTGACATTAATTCACACGGTTTGGTGAAGAGGAATTACTGTTACCATCCCGAACTTATTGTTTTCCTACAATCATGTCTTGAAGTCTTTATTACTTCTCAGATCACAGAACTTTGTCTATACTCTCAATCGTTTATTTTTAAAGACACCTTGATACATCATACTCTTATATTGAAACTGTGGAAACGTCTTTGAAGTTAGTTCCTGTTCTTTCTTGCGTTACAGCATCACAACGTTATTGAGACGCAAAAAAAAAAAAAAAAAAAGCAACTTGCTAAAAAAATCTCAATGATGGGTAACAAATCACTGAACCTGGAGACTCCTTACGTGGGTTTTAAACATGCCCTTACAGAAGGTACACATATCTGTTATGTACTGTATATGACAAATTAATCAACACCTTACATCTGACCAATAACGGTCCAGAATTCAGTAGCACTGTCGTATAATGAAACTATATCAAGTGAGGAATTTATTCAAACTTAAGTACATCATAAAAAAACTAAAGAATAAAGTGGATGTACACACATTACACATTGAATGAACACATTACGTTCATGTGACTATTAAGCATGGCTAATGTTCTTTAAGATTTTCACCCAGAACAGCGACTCTCTTTACCACTCTGCAGTGTTACTGGTGATACTGGGCTTAATTCACTCCCACTGATTTACTGACCCATCCTTTGATCTTTATCTTGCAGCTCCATCTAGTGTCTCTGTCGTGTATCAGCACTCAGGAAATTACCATTTTAGACTGATCTGGGGTCTGCAGTCAGATAGCTCTGTAAGAATAATGCTGAGAGTCTTGTATGGGCGTGAGACATTTGTACTGCTTTCTAATGTAATAATATAATACTGTGTGAATTCCTTCATGTTTAGTAAATGGGTTTAAATTTGTGTGGGTAATATTTGATGCATCGTTTAATTAAATCAAATAATTAAGTCAAATTACGTCTTCCTCTGTCCACAAAGGGGGACGAAAAGTGTGACTTGTCCTCTACATCATCATTTATTTAAAAGAAGAAGAAAAAAATCACTTCTTTCAGTACATTCTAAAAATTGTCTGGTTTAAAACAAAATGGCAAGAATCAGGAGTCGACTCTTTTAATAATAATCCGTCTTTATTGACTAATCGAATTTACTGAAGCTAGCCAGCTGTGAGGCGGCACGGTGGTGTAGTGGTTAGCACTGTCGCCTTGCACCGCCAGGATCCGGGTTCGATCCCCGGCTAGTCCCGTCTCTGTGTGCATGTTCTCCCTGTGCTTGGTGGGTTTCCTCCGGGTACTCTGGTTTCCTCCCACAATCCAAAGACTTGTAGGTTAGGCTAATTGGCGTTCCCAAATTGCCCGTAGTGAGTGTGTGTGTCTGTGCCCTGCGATGACCCTGAATACCGGATTAAGCAGTATAGATGATGAGTGAGTGAGCCAGCTGTGATTAGTTTCTGTTGCTCAAACCAGGCACGTTGGATATTGAAACCATACAGAAAAGTCCAGCATTTCTCCAGGACGTTTATTTCTTAGAGTGTACTCAGAGCCATGATTTTTAAATGTCTGCCATCTTGTACTTCTCAGTTGTCTTGTGACTTATTGCCATTTCAGCCATTCATCACATCACTGACACTTACAGTACACTGTCACAATTATTGTGTTTGCGATCATAATAAACCTACAACAGTCAAATAAGGGCGCTCAAGTGGCCCTTCATTAAGTTTAAATACTTACAATACCAATGAACACAATGACCTACAGTTAATCAATCACAGTGATATTAGCCAATAGCGGTCACCAGTGCTCTTGTGTATGTGGAAGGTGGGAGATAGCATGTTCCTCCAAGTGTGTTTCTACATTAGCAGTGGAAAAAAACAATAGCAACACAGTTTCGCGCTAATTTTGCCATAACACTGCATGACGATAACAAGACGATGACGAGACGTCACCCAACCATGCGTGTCCCTCCTCCCTCCACCTCACGATTCCCTTCTGTCTCGTTACGTTTTAACCATTTCCGTCTCTCCACTCCTTCCCCGTAGCACAGGTGCAGCCGTGAACAGCAGCGAAAGCCTCCCTCCGTCCTCGTCCGTCAACGACATCTCGTCCATGAGCACCGACCAGACCCTGGCCTCCGACACGGACAGCAGCCTGGAGACCTCGGCCGGGCCGCTTGGCTGCTGCAGGTGACTAACCGCCTGCCTGCGCAACCCCGCCTTCTTTAGGAGGTGATCTGAATGATTTCACAAATCAAAGAAAAAAAATTACGAAACGAGAAAAGTAACGCCTATTCCGACGCCTATCCGATCTACTACTCTGCAAAAAAAAAAAAGAAAGAAAAAAAGATAGCAGTCGCTCAAATATTGTAATCCAAGAGACTGGATTCATTTTAAGCATAAATTTAGGAATAACAGGAAAAGAAATAATAAAGCCTGCATTATTGCTCAAAGCAAATGGAAAAAAGATGCTGATGTATGTGTATATTTATGAATCCCTCACTAGTTGCTTTGCTTTATACTCCCTCCATATGGCATCTGATAATAATGGAGAAAAAAACAAACAAGAAAACGATGTAATGCTTACAGAGGCATCTCTGTAAAGTGTAATATGTTAATACGTTAACCTGGATGATCCTGAGTAAACCTCAAGCTTTCTGTGCTCCTTCGGTCGATGTGGCAAGGTGGGCTTTCGTCTTTCTCGCTACTCGAATAAGTAATATACCGTATAAATATAATTCCCCTCGTTATACCACACTTTCGTTTGTACTGGAGTTCTTTAACCAGTGGGAAATGACCTCAAAGATGATGATTTTTTTTTCTTTAAATTTTTTACTGGGTGTGAACGTAAAAACCCCTCGATCTCATGTATATACTGTATGTAATTCTGTACAGCTGCAAGGCATGAATGGGACTGACGGCCAGTATCGGGAGTTGTCTTGCGCACCTTGCCACATCCCTTTGCCGCTTTGACCTTTAGTTGCCCTTGCCTGTAGTCTTCTTGCATGATCAGAGAGGAAGAAAAACAAAAGCAAAACAAAAAAAACAAACATTAATATAAATATAACCCAGTATATTTGTATACCATGTGATGAAATGGAATCTGCTGGAAGCTGCGAGGCGAACGGGAAAGGGTTTTTACGCTGGCGGAAGTGGTCACGTGTGCGTCCATGTGTTCTGCAGGAAGCCATCGCGAAGGAACAGCTACTGTCACACATAACACTCCCATCAGGGTTGCCAGAGTTGCAAAGTTTGACCGTGCTTGTAGGAAGGCGAAAAATCACAAAGGTCACAAAAACAAACAGACATGATGTACATGCAGACGTCTACGATATATGCAGGACTGTACTGTATGTGAGGTCGAGATATTGCTTATGTTGCAAGAAATCAAGAAAGAACGATTGAAATGAATCTGGCGATTTTCAGCTACTGCACAAAAATGCGCGCGCACTATGGTGAACGTGAAAACTGACTACAACCGTCTTGTGTTTTTGTGATTTAAAAAAGAAATAAACGTACTAGGGCTAAAAATGTCAACCTGGCAACCCTGAACTTCATTCTGTTCGTATTTTTTTTAAGTTTTAAATTGCTGAAAGAACACAGTACGTACATCATACATCCGCAGTTTCATCGTACTTGCTGATTTGCATGCCATTTATTTCCTTAACCTCCGACACCTCCGATCGGTTCTCTTACGGCTGTTGCATGTTCAGGAAAGGGCTCCCCCCATCCCCCCCCCCCCCTCCTCAAAGTCTAGCAACTTCGAAGTGAATGCTGTGTCAACAATACCTCATATCTCGTAGCTTCGTATTCAGATCATTGCCATTTTGCATTCTTAGTGTACATCTGTCTAAACCACCATCTTTCTCTTGCATTTTGTTGTCTGAACGGAATCCAAATGGACTTACTACCTAAACCGAGGAATCCGAAAGAAGTGGGCTTTATTTATCGAGCGCATGAGTTTGCCTGAATTCGGGTAGTGCCTTTGAAATAATGCAGTTTATCTCTTATTTATCGGAAACAACTCCAAGAGCAGTAAAGCGTGGACGAGGTCCGAGCGAGGTTGCACAGGCGGTGGCTTTGTCACAATTTGAACCCTGCAGGTTATTCCGAGTTGTCGTACGTCGGCGGTGCCTGGTTTGTCGGGTCTTTTCCTTCTTCTAACCTCTTTGTCTAAAGAATGCACATAATCACAAGATCTCGAAATACCATCCCCTTCCTTGTCCTATTAAAAAAAAAAAAGAAAGAAAAAAAGAATGAATTCTGACCTATAATTGTTGCATTTCTAAATAATGTCTTGTAAAAAGAAACCTCAAGCTTTACTCACACGCCTGATGTTTTTGCTTTTCAGTTATAGGTTAATGATAAGCCTTATTAAATAATAAGTACATGGTAAAATGAAATGGATCGTATAGTTTTCTTTTTGTTTTGTACCTGTACTTGTCTGATTTGACCTGTGTACCAAATCATTTTAATAAAGGAATGAAATGCACACCTTTTTTTTTTTTGTATAATTGTTAAATTAATTCAGGCCATTTCTGATTTCAAATGGTGATCATTTCTTTAAACTGTATTTCCATTGTATATGGTATATTGCATTTACCGTAACTGTGTCATAAAGCACAACTGAGTTTTGTACGGGCCCTGCTGGTGACATCACTCCTTATTAAAAAAAAAAAAAAGCATGACTATGACATATTAACATGTGGAACAAGACCGTTAAGTCACGATCAAGTAATATGAGGGAACAAGATGATTGTCACCATGATGATTGAGATAATTATTTCATGGCCATGACTTATTAAAGTGAGAAATCAAAATACTTTCATCATGGCCAGTACATACTAATGCAAGAGAATGAGATACTCAAGTAGTAGCCGTGATACAGTAAAATAAGGAAATGAGAGAATTATGTCATGGCCGTGACTCAGTAACACAAGGAAAGCATGGCCCCTACTTATGAGATCATTATTTCAAAGCCTGAATCAGCATTATGAGATAAATAAATGGCACTACTTTATAATGCAATGTTAAGTTGCAGCCACGAGTAACGTGATGGAACTAGATAATTATCTCATACACATGGCTTAGTCATGTGAGGGAACAAAATAAATAATATATGGTCCCTACTTACTAGTGCAAGGGAATGAGATAATTGAGCCATGGCCATGACTTACTAATATGACAAAAATCAAGATAATTAAATCCACTACTTACTAATGCAAGAGAATGAGAGACTCAGTTTGTAGCCATAACATACTGGAGTAAGGAATTGAGATAATGAAGGGAAGTTCCTAAATAAATCATGGCCACTACTTTCTAATGAATGGGAATGAGATAATTATTTCAAAGTCATGACCTAATCAGGTCCAGTAACATCAGGCAACTAGATAAATAACCCCTAGCTGCTACCTGATAATTTAGTGAAATTAGATAGCTATCTCATAGCCGTGATTAAGTATTATAAGGGATCAAGATAAATAAATAATTACCAATATTTTATCATTTAAGGACAATTAAGTTGTAGCCTTGATTTAGCAACGTAAGAGAATGAGATAATTAAGTCATTTAATTAGTTGCATGAGGAAATGAGATAAATAAACCAGGGCCACTACTTACACATGCAAGGGAATGAGACAATTCTCTCATAGCTGTGATTTGGAAACACAACACCATTTAATTAGATAAATTGGTCATGGCCACTACTTAGCAACTTGAGGGAATGAGATTATATTATGTTCCCATAAATTAATTAACGCAGGGGAACAATATAATTAAGTGCAAATAATGAGATAATTTTTCCCTCAAACCTGTGTGCATGCATATACAGGACTTTACGGTAGACACCAAACCTTTTCATACGTTTAACTACTATTGTGTAAAGCAATTCATAATAGAATGTGCATGTTACCTTCTGCAGCGTCTACGCTACTAAACCAGACAAATGGCAGCTTCTCCCCCTCCAAGTGTGAAGTGGTTACCGTAAAGCGCCGCTTGTATGTACACATGCACCACATGATGATTATACCTTATTAAAATGTGGCAGTACAGTGCTTATTTTAACATGATGATCTTTTTCTGAAGCATTACTAAATCCTGGTCATATATATATATATATATATATATATATATATATATATATATATATATATATATATATATATTTATTTTTTTTTCTATTAAGTAAGGATGTCACTAGGGAGGAGCTCCATAACATTAAAGGGAAATTTTAATGGCCCTAACATTGAACCCTGAGGAATACCTACAGTAATGATTTAAGCCTCGGTTTATTTTCCTTGTTGTACTGTGCATGTAGAAATTCTACACTTTTAAAATGAGGAACAGTTTGTGTCTAGCTAGCCACAGCTGATGTTATTGAACTTTTAAGTGCAATAACAAAAAATTTGTCTAATTAAAACAACCCATTTCATTTTATTCACCTGGAAAATTCCTGACCGATGTATCATTAAAGACACAATCTGGGTTCTTTTTTTATTTTGGGCTTTAACATTTAACAATGATTACTCAAATGTCATAAATATAGGTAAAATTGCATTTAGAGGACAAATTTAATTAGCCCCGATATTGAACCTTGAAGTACACCTAAGAAAATAATGACTTTGTTTGCCTTTCTCTTTTAGAAAATGTGTGTAGATAATGTATTGTTAATTCTCAAGATAAAAAAAATCGTAGAGGCCAACCAAACAACTGTAATTGTCTTATTTCTGAAGTGATTTTTATTTGTACATTTTAGTGGCATAAACAGTACTCAGTACTAACTAATTGCCATAATCACGTTTAAGAAACCTCACCAAGGCTGAAATTTTTAATAACAAAGCCGAGCATTCTTTAGCACCATTGACGCCATCGCCATTGAAATTATTTTTATTTGATAGTTTTTATTTCATGGCCAACGAAAGACTTTTTCAAGTTTTCTGTTGTAAATACTGACACTTCAATCTCTGACATCAAAACACAGGCGTTGTCCTTTTGCTTTCACTCTTTACTGAAAAAGAAAAACACAACAATGTGAACATTATCACACTGTGACAGGTTCTGAGAGGTCTCCAGGCTATCAATAAAACACTTTTACAACAGGGTGCACACACACACACACACACGCACACACACACACACACACACAAATTCACAACATATAGTAGCGTTTGTATTTCAATTGTAACTAGTTGTAACCTGTTCTGTTGTGTATTCAATTTGATTCGCTAGATTAGGATGAGACGAATGTGGTGCGCTGTCATGTACTTTTTTATTATCTGTTTTCAAAAACATGACCTCAACATTCACACACACACACACACACACACACACACAAATAAATAGCATTAATATCTGGTTCAGAAACAGGGTTGCATTCCCCCCGCCAAATCTTCCAAATCTCTTCAAAATGGTGCCACACACATTGATTCATTCTGTGCTAAGGATGCAAATCTGAAGATTCCTGTAAAATGTTAAGAAATATGTGTCACATGTCTAAAAAACCCTGACGCAAATTGCTCGAAACAAACCTGACTTTTTTTTCCTTGTATGTTGGTGTTTATTAGAGAATGTTTGGCCTGAATTCTCAGAATATGGGAATTGTAACTTAAAATGTCTCTGGAAACTTAATTACAGTGTTGTGGCTAACATTGAATGTCATCTAATGTATGTTTTTTCTTTTCTAATTCATTACATTTTAACTCTATGCTGCTTTACATTCATTTCAGAGAGAAAATGAGCATATGTTGCTATTTCAGGCATGAAAGAAATAAAAATTAGTTGTCATTGCACTGAATTAAGAGCTGGTATTATTAAAAAAAATACACAGACACAATTGGCTTCATTGTACCTTCAGGTGCTTATCAGTTGAACTGGAAGGTACCGTTTGTCTCGGGTTTTATTTTCTTGGTTTCTTTTCCACTGAGAGCTTTTTAGTGCTGTGCTGTAAAGTTGGATTTTGTTGAAACACACATTAAAACTCAGAAATGCCGTTTGCAATGTGACTGCTACAGCTAAGCAACGCAAAGCAAGGCCAGTCCCACTTTATATTGTCTCTCTATATAGATATATATATATATATATATATATATATAGTTGCAAGCAACGATAAGTGGGCCCAAGCACCCAGTGCCAACGTCACCCAGGCACACCAGAAAGAGAATGGGCCCAGTGAGCACATGCATTTAAACGGGATATATCAATACCATTATTACATACCTTTAGAATAGGGGGAGTTTTATGTCAAGACCTTCAAAACACCCCGGATGCTGGGGGAAAAAAAGCATCACACTATGATGTCACTCAATGTGTTAATATAACGTCCACAGAATGTTATTAACCACTTTTCGGCATAAGTTTAAGGCATTGTCATGGTGTCATGTCATGTCTCCCAGTTTTCCTTACATTTTGAGCATGTTATGATCCTCAAAAAGCCCTGTATGTTGGGGGAAAAATTCTTAGAAGAACAGGAGGAAACTATACATGTATATTCTGTATGTGGCAATTGGCAATCAAATTCCATCAAAACTGTACAGACAGCACTAATCAGTGGTATTTATTTTATTTATATGTTTGATTTGAAGGCTTTTTTTTTCAAGTTTCACTCATCATGATCAATACACGCAATAAAGTGACTAATTACAGACAGGAGTTGAGAACTCTTCTAAACATGCGGTTGTACTGAGAACGTAAGAACTCTCATGATGATGTAAAGATTGAATTGATTTCATGGAAAGATTCTCTCTCTCTCTCTCTCTCTCTCTCTCTCTCTCTCTTCCACTCTTTCTTTGCTGTCAGTGAGCCGGTCTTCTAGGATTTTAAGATTTGTAAGACCGAGGAATCTGACAGCATTATTCATTCTCTTGTTAAGATCCAATAATTATACAAACACATAAGGGGACAATAAAGAAAAAAGAATCAAGATAATGAAAAAGACAGCATCACGAAATGCTGTTCGCACTCGGCATTTTAAAGTTATTCTATGTATAAATAAATATATGTATGTGGTTAAAAAAAATAAACACTTCCTTTGACCCTGGAATTGAGGGATTCCTTGTCTGAATTTATTTTGTCACAAAGTTTTGCTTAAATTAAAAATCTCCGCTGAATGTCTCACACACAGTGGTTTGCAAAAGTTTTTATATCCCTTGAACCTTTCACATTTTACCATGTCACAACTACAACTGTAAATGTATTATATGGGATTTTACTGTATGTAACAGACCTACACAAAGTGGCACATAATTGTGAAGTGGAAGGAAAAGGATAAATACTTTTCAGTTTTTTTTTACAAATAAAAATCTGTAAAGTGTGGCATCCATTTGTATTCTGCCCCTTTTACTCTGATACTCCTAACTAAACACTCCAGTGGAGCCAATTGCCTTCAGAAGTCACCTAATTAGTAAATAGAGTCCACCTGTGTGTAATTTTATCTCAGTATAAATACAACTGTTCTGTGAAGCCCTCAGAGGTTTGTTTGAACATTAGTGAGCAAACGGCATCATGAAGCCCAAGGAACACACCAGGCAGGTCAGGGATAAAGTGGTGGAGAGGTTTAAAGCAGGGTTGTGTTATAAAACAATATCCCAGCTTTGAACATCTCACGGAGCGCTGTTTGATACGTCATCCAAAAATGGAAAGCGAATGGTACACCAAGCAAGCAAGCCATAGACGTCCACCTAAGCTGACAGGGCAAGGAGAGCATTAGTCAGAGAAGCATCCAAGAGGCCTATGGTAACTCTGAAGGAGCTGCAGAGATCCAGAGCTCAGGTGGGAGAATCTGTCCACAGGACAACTATTAGCTGTGCACTCCACAAAATTGGCCTTTATGGAAGAGTGGCAAGAAGAAAGCCAGTGTTGAAAGAAAGCGATGAGAAATGCTGTGCTGAGAGTGGTGCAGTGGGATTTCGCGGTGGTGGCACGCAGAGTGGCAGCCTGGGCCCAAGTAGACAGCAGCTCCTGTACAATTTCCTCACGCTGACTCTCCTCTCGGGGGATGGCCAAACCGGCCCCTCCCAGCTCTCTCTGTGAGGGTCATGATATCCAGCTCTGTGCGAGAGCTGAAGACCACGACAGCTCCGCAACCCCGCTCCTTCACACCCCTGCAGAAGGGGAGGCTATCTAAATAGTGAGCGAGGAGCGATATTAGATTTGGGCGCACAGGTGCACACCGTGACGCCCTGTACTTTTGATAATTACGTCAATTTAAATGTGAATACTTCTGTATTCTGTATTACTCAAATACACAAGGCTTTTACTTTTACTTGAGTATTATTTGCCCTAACCCTATCTGTAAAATGCAGAGCTCAGCATGGTTCCAGGACTAATAAATCTGTAGTCTAAGTATTTATTCCCATGTTTACACCCATGGTAGGACCTCCGGTTAACATCCATACACACTTATTCACACACTACAGGTAATTTGGGAATGCCAATTAACATAATTTGCATGTCTTTGGATTGTCAAAGGAAACCAGAGAACCTGAAGGAAACCCACCAAGCACAGGGAGAACATGCGCACAGACCCGAAGTGGGAATTGAACCAGGACCCTGGTTCAAAGCGACAATAGAGGTGCAAAGCAACAATGCTAACCACTAAGCCACCATGCCTAATAAATGTTTAGTTAAAATGTCATGAATAAGCTCTGCTCTTTTATCAGCACCTAAAATTACATTAATAAGCAAAATCCATTTAGACTAATTACCATAACAATTTGACCTTTTAATTATTATTCATTGGTTTTTATGTTTTTTTGTTTTCCCCCATGCTATGATAATAAGGCTGTTTAAAATGTAAATTGGTCTTGTTCTCTTGGTTTAATTAGCTCGTGGGATAAATCGAGGAAGAATGACTCAGACCATCTGTTACCCTTTACGCGAACTCAAAAAAAAAAAAAGCATCGCGTCATGAGTGCTGTAATTACAGCAGAATGCCTAGCAGAATTCCTGCTCCCTTATTATTCAAATAAATGACAAAGAAACACATCATAAGCTCTCAGCATGGACGCTGTTCACAAAACTCGACTTCAAATAGATTTAATGCTCCTTTTTAATGTTGAATAATAGTCCAGCAGAATATACACCGATAAGCTATAACATTAAAACCTTAAAACATGAAGCCCAATATTGTGCAGGTTCAATTTCATCTCAGGGAACACGAGCACAAGGAAACCCGCCAAGGGCTGGGAGAAGGTGCAAACTCCATAAACACAGACCTGAGGTACCCAGTACACTACCGTCCTGCCGGTTCAAATACTGTATATCAAATGAATATATCTTGAATACACAGTGACTGGCAGGAGCCACAGCCAATCAGAAGAGAGAGAGTAAAATGTAAAACAAATGGAGTTTACATTGATGCCTACTAGTGAAGGTGTCAACAAAACTATTTGGAAACTATTTGGAGATGTTGGTTAGTTTGCCTCTGGGGTTTTGGTTGTTTGTATAAGGCTGTTTGATTAGTTTAAGGCTGTTTGTTTGACCTGTTCTAATCTTTTTGCTAACTAGCTAGTTATACGGCTACTAGCTAGAAATACACAAAGCGTTAACTTCACCTAACTTTCCAGCTTTTAACTAACTAGCTAATGTTAAGTTGCTAGGTCATTCTGAATGTTATGTGGTGTTAGCATGAGCACTGTATTTGTTCAGGCAATTGATGGTGGCAGATAAACAACAGGCCCTTGCTAAGTGTTTTTGGAAGTATTTTTTTTAGATATATTACTGTATGTGTGTCACACAAGATTTACATAATGAAAGATTGGCCTAATGAATTTTTACAAATATTTTGCTTAGAGATTGTGATGTTAGAAAATCCTAGCTCCTGTTGCTTTGAACAAGGCTTGTTTATGCACTTGATTGCATTTTCATGCCCAAATAAGCCGAAGCATATAGGATTCCTGCCCATGGCTCCTTCTTTCAACTAGAAAAAAATCCCTTCCCATGGTGTTAACGAAGCCTATTTTAATTTGAATCGTTTTATTGCCTCCAGCGGGATGGCGCCATCTTTTAAGCCTTTTCCCATTCAAAAAAAAAAAAAAAAAAACAGAAAGGAAACAGAACTCAAGCCAAAGAATACACAACAAAGGACTATCCTCGCACAAATAATATGCCATTATGTACACTTGGGTTTGTGTTCTTTGGATTAAACGTGGCGTGAAAATATTCCTGGATCCGTTCCCTTCTGTAACAGCTCAGAGAGGAACTTTCAGGCCGATCATTCACTGTCAGGCTGCTCTAAGCCTATTATCTGTGAGTGAAAGGTGCAGAGAGAGGTTTTTTATTTTTTTTTCAAGACGATGCATTCCTTGGGTCCTGAACAGGCAGTGGGAGAACACGCTCCTCTTTGATTTCTTGGATGAAAAGATGACTGGTTCCCTTCTTTTTATACAGTTTAAGTTGTGGTGTTTTTTTTATTATTGGTTTTTGAATGTGCAGTATGTACAGTACATATGTAATTGAGCATTTTAGTCTTATTTGGAGGAAACATCAAAGAGTTTTCTTTTCAGGGCTGGGGATGAGAAGGCAGTGGGCCTGTGGTTGTGATGGTTTTGTGGAAAAGAGTGCTAAAACTATTAATGAGCTTTATCAAAGTAGTATATATTTTTTTATTTCATTCCTGCCTACTCTTGCAGGGGTCTGATCAGTCCCACTCATACAGAAGGTTAGACCAGTTTCTCTCACTCCTACAGAAAAAAGTGATGAATCCTGCTCACTCCTACAGAAAGTCCAAGCAATCCTGCCTGCTGATATTCAGTCCCACCCTAAGGATGAAAAATCTGGACCACTCATACTTACACGAATTTGACCAATCCCACCCAGTCCTACAGTTAATACACCCAATCCCATCCACTCCTAAAGAAATTCAGACCAATCCCACCCACTCCTGAAGAAATGTAGACCAATTCCTACCCTCTTCTGAAGAAATTTTGTCCAATCCCACCCACACCAGAAGAAATTCAGATCAATTCCACCCACTCCTGAAGAAATTCTAACCAAGCCCATCCACAATTGAAGAAATTAATACTAATCCCGCCCACAACTAAAGAAATTCAGACCAATCCCTACACTCTTCTGAAGTAATTCTGATGACTCCCATCCACACTGGAAGAAATTCAGACCAATCCCACCCACATTTAAATAATTCAAATCAATCCCACCCACAATTGAAGAAATTAATACCAATACCACCCACGCCTGAAGAAATTCAGACCAATCCCATCCACTCTTAAAGAGATTTTTTACCAATCCCACCACTCCTGAAGAAATACAGAGCAATCCCACCAATAATTGAAGAAATTCAGTCCAATACCTATAACTCCAGAAGAAATTGACAAATCCCACTCACTCCCAAAGAAATTCTGACCAATCCCACCCACTCCTGAAGAAAGTATGATCAATCCCACCAACACCCGAAAAAATTCTGACCAATCCCACACACACCTGGAAAAAATTCTAATCAATCCCACCAACTCCTGAAGAAACTGACAAATCCCACTCACTCCCAAAGAAATTCTGACCAACCTCACCCACCCCTGAAGAAAGTAATGTATGACCAATCCCACCCACACCTGGAGAAATTCTGACCTTTCCCACCCACTCCTGAAAAAATTCTGATCAATCCCACCAACACCTGAAGAATTTCTGACCAATCCCACTCACTCTTGAAGAAATTCTGACGAATGCGACCCACTTACACCTACAGACAATTTGACCAATCCCACCCAGTCCTAAAACATCCAACCTGTCCTGCTCACTCATGAACAAAGTTTGACCAATCCCTTACCACCGGGAAGAAAGCTGTAGCATTTTACCAAGGATTACACACCACATGAAGCTCACCTCATGGTAATTACATTAGCACATTCCTTCCTAACGTTTACCACAACTGAAGCAATTTTATAAGAATTGATTTCCTTCAATGCATGCCACAATCATTAAGTCTAACGTCCGGGTTAGATTAGAGACACTGAAGCTTTCAGAAAGATGACAAATTTCGACAGTTGCTTTTTTCCCCCCCTAGCTCAGTCACTCATCTTCTATACCACTTAAGCCTGTAAAATGGGGCGGCCTGGAGCCTATCTCAGGAGGCTTAGGGCATGAGGTGGGGTACACCCTGGACAGGGTGCCAATCCATTGCGGTGCACACACATACACTCACTACGGGCAATTTGGGAACACCAATCAGTCTAATCGGCATGTCTTTGGGAGGAAACCGGAGTACCTGGAGGAAACCCAGTAAGCACGGGGAGAACATGCAAACTCCATGCACACAGAAACGGGAATCGAACCTTGCCAGGAATCAAACCCGGACCCAGGAGGTGCAAGGCGACAGTGCTAACCACTACACCACATTGCCGCAACCCCATAGCTCAAAGGCCCTAAAAGCTTTCCCTACAGTATACGAAATTTACGTTTTAATGCCTTCTGACATGTAGTAGAGGATACCATTAATATAAACCTTTAACTACTTTCTACAAACATATACTTTGGCCTTCCATGTAGCTCATTATGGCTAATGACACAAAACAGAGTCTCAGATTTAAATAATTAGATCACATAATTTAATTTGCATTGTACAGAGTGTCTGTGGCTACAGCAGGCTCAATAAAGCATTGAGTACAAATTGAAAATGGAGAGCAATAAAATAAAATGCACCTGAAAGCACGGACCGGACAAAGAGAATCCACACAAGCATGAATCAATATGATGTTTTGCCGGTGGGCATGTGCTGATTATCAGGACTGTGATAAATCACAAAAGTCAAATTACATTACATGGTCATTCTCACTTCTCCATTGTGTTGTTTTCAGTCAGAGCAGTGTTTGCTTTTCTGTCTTGTCGGAGGACAGCTGTTTGGCACATCTCACACTTCATCTCATTTTTTGGATGCTGTTTGAAAAAATGTTTTGAAATGTATCCAAGTTAATAAAGATGCTGTAATTTTCTGGGAAACTAAAATATGCTTCCAGCAACAAACAAAAATGTTCAAACATAGAGCCGCATTTGTGAACGGTTTAGAATTTTTGAATGAGTCACCAAGGTGAAGTATTCAGTATTGATCCCAGGTATGCAGTGAGTAATGAGCCTGACTGGCTCTATCAGAAAATAGCATTGATTTATGTGTATAAAGGATATTTTACATATCGTAGCATCAAATTATATCTGTATCTTTTCCAGTCTGTAAGTATGACAAAGCTAATTCTGTGCCTCCTGAGTCAGTGAATCTGTTCAGCCATGACTGTGATTCAATTTACTGACATCCATCTGGTCTGGGATTGAATCGGTGAATCTTTTGGCCATTACTGAGATGCACTTCAGTTGCATTGATTGAGCTGTGCTATGAATCAGCCAATCTTTCAGTCATGACGGATTTGCTTCGCTCATGGTCACTGGGTCAGTGTTTATGAATCTGTCATGACCGAGATTCTCTCCTTTGACTTTCAAATGCAAATCTGTGAATCGGTATGAATCAGTAAATCTTTCATATATGAGAGAGATTCGCTGCTCTCTCGTTCAACAGGTTGGGGTTCGAATCAGCAGATCTTTCAGTCATGACCAAGATTTTTCAGTGTCACATGCAGTGAATGAACATTTAAGTAATAAAACAAAAAAAATTAAACTGTATTGATTTCTGATTTCTGATATTTGTGACCTACATCAGTACCTTTTAGTGCAAAATTAAATACACAACTAATGTATACATTTTGTGATAATTTGATTGATTTTTAATTCCAAATTACATACTTAAATTTGAATATCAGCACAAGCCCAGTTGTTAACCTACAGTATGGCACTCAATTTTACTGTTAATATTTCCCAGTAAAGAAAGGCTGTCATGAAACCTACACAGTGTGTACTAGATGTTATAAATCACGTACAAGTAGGTATTTCTCCATCCTTTTGTTCATGGGCCAAATCAAATATATCTGAATCCACAATTGGAGCCAGGAATAAACAGCATCAGCTTTAGTTTCAGTACCATATTGGCCAGAAGAAAGCTAAGTGCAGGGGGTGGGGGATACACAGGGGGGCTCACTTTTATAAAAAAAAAAAGTGACACATAATTAATCCTCAGTTTAAATATCCGTCATTAAAATATTTCAGGTTGCTTTTTATATATACATCTGCTTTGCTTCAAAATTGCTTTGCTTTATATACACAAGAGTACACAAGGACACAGAACAAGAGACAAGGACATGATTTGGTTGGATCACATAAAGACGTGACATTCTTGGTTCTTCTTCATGTAAAGCTCTAGTCTATTTAAAAAAAAAGCTGAATAACCCATAATGCAATAGTTCCTTCAACACATCCTTCTTTGGGTAAAAAAAAAAAAAGTCTCAAGTCCAAACTTCACTTCCAAAGAACCTTCTGCTCCCTTCTCCATTGTTCTTGGATCCAAATGGTACATTCCAGCTCCCCAACCTGTTCGCCCACTGTTACAATCTTATTATGCCGTCACCGGCTGGTCCAGTTTTCACATTTTGGCTCGGTGGGCTTTCTTTCTGAGAGTTTGGTCACATTTTGAAGCCTACACAATCCCAGATTTCCACATTCATGTATCCAGTTGTTGCTCACTGGATCCAGATGGTGTTAGCCCTTTCCGGTCTGCGAGGATCAGCGGTCAGATCTCCGAAGGTGGAGAAGAACTGTTCCATCTCCTTCTGCAGCATCTCGTTGCGCTTCTCTGCATCGTCTTTGGCGCGCTCGGCATTACGCAGTTTGATCTCGACCATGGTGTACTTCTTGCGCTCCTGCTCCAGCTCCTCGTGCAGGTTTACCATCTCAGCTTCCAGCTCCACGTTACGAAGCTCCAGACTACATTATTTCAATCAGGAGAGACATTGGTTAAAAAACTCAAACAGTTTTTAAAGGGTCTTAATAGGCATGAACTAGCATTAGTAGTCTTACCTCTTTACCCTGGCTTCATACTCGCTCTTTTGTTTGAGCATCTCTTGCTTCAGACTGGCCACCAGACTGTGGAGGGCGCTGTGTCCACTCACAGGGAATGCCACCTCGCTGTTGTCACTGCTACTTGTCCCCCTGCTGCCTCGACCTCTACCATTGGCGTTGGTGTTAGCATTAGCGTTGCTCCTCTCTCCCTCATCCAGCAAAGGGTCCTCAAAGGTAAACTCCTGTTCAGGGCAAGTAGTCGTGGACGAGCGACACGATGCGGAGACGTCCGGCAGCGAGATCTCACAGGATGACGTGGACCAGGTGGCGCTGTCTACACTCTGCTTGTCCTCGCAGCTGTTGCCTGTGCAGGGCTGTCCCGGGGAACATGGTGTCTGCTGAAAATGAACATTATCGTACGTCGAGAGGCGATTCTGTTGCTGATCTGCATCACGGCCTTTGACCTCGCGCAGTGTCACACACCCGGGAGGAGACCAAAGTCCATTTCGGCTATTTAGGCTCCCGTTAACAATGTCTGTGCTGCACACACCCATCCTGACTCCACCATTCTGCACACCCATCTTGGTACCGGGAGATTTAAGCGCGCCAGTACGGCGCATCTGTAGCGTGCCCGTACCCATCAGGGTCGGACTCTTTTCCTCCGCTGAGGATGATGACGAGGAGCTAAAGGAGCCATTGGTGACGATGCCACTTCCTTTGATGAACGCTGGGTTCTTCTTTACCGTCAGAGGCGGGCTTCGGGTCACTTCAAAGCGTGGCACAGCAGGAACGTTCCTCGGGCTGCCTGAACGAGGTGATCCGTTGTCCAGAGAGACCCGTCCGGGAGAGTCAGGCACCTCCCACGTGCACTGACGCACGCTAGCGGTGTTGTTATTTTCTTTATTTTGCAGCTGTCCTGTGGTGGAGCGTTTCAGGGGATCATTGTTGTTGTTACACGACTCGAGAGCACCGGGGCTGTCCTCGTCCGGGGGGAAGAGCGCCGCATGCTGGCCGATAAGAGCGGCCATGAGCTGCTGCACCAGAACTGCACCTACACACACCAAAGACAAGGTCAAAGCAAAGACAAAAAGACTAAATTGTTGCCCTTTACCCTGGTGGGTTTAAATCCTATTCTAAAACTTTTAGTTTTTGTGAGCATTAAGTTTACTTCTACACCATGTTACCTTCCATTATCGCCACTGGATCCTCGACATTGGCCCTCAGAATATTCGGACCGAAGACAGTAGCCAGGTTCTGTACGCTCATCTTATTTACTCCTGAGTAAGACTGCACTTCATCTAAGAACCTGAAGGAAAAACATAAAACATTTTTTATCAAAAGAGAAAAAAAAAAAGTTAAATTATTTAAAATATATTTAAAGATAGATACCTGCATATGTATTTTAATAGATTATAGTTGACTACAGGTAGACTTTCCACTTGTCTCCTTAATTCCTTCATTCCCTGAAAAAGTGACAGAGATTGCTTTAGTAAATCTTTCATATTTCTTAAGGTCTACAACATATGTTTTTAATTCTGTCAGCGACAGTTCGTTTAATTACCAGGGGTGGGGAGAATAAACCAAGGAGGTGGTGGACAGTCCTGAGATACATTTATATAAAGATTTACTTTATATTTCCACTTATTCCACTTTAGAATATCAGCTCCGGAGTTGAAATAGACAAATAGCATTAAAAGGAAAGCTAGTGCGCTACGTATGTAGGGTATACACACCATGTTGCGCCCTTGATCAGGGGATAGAGAGGGATTTGGGATAGAGCTCTGTGTTAGAAACTAGTTAGCTTTGCAGCTTGGCTTAGGCTTAAATAAAACAACCCAAAGGCGATTCAGAAGGACTTCGAAGTGACTACTGCATAGACGGCGTGTTGTTTAAGACGACATAACGTTATCAGATGTGCGTTCTTGCTGAAAGTGCTTCTGTGACTGGGTGTGAATGTGGGCAGCTGCTCTCTCCTCAGTACTGTACAGACCGACTCTCACCCATGCTGAGACACACAGTTAGTGTCATTAACCATTAGTAGAACTCCTGAGACATTGAGTGATGCATATGTTTAAATGTCCCAGTGCTGTTACCATCTATTATCACCGCTCATGGATTACTCGGTCAAAACTAACTGTGGTGTAAAGTTTCTTATATCACCGTGACCTCAATACTTGACAAAAGTTCAAATCTATACTATTATATTAAGTAACCTATAAACTTATAATATTAAGGTTTTGATTTTGCTTTATACATTATGTACTGTATTATCGACAGCATGGTAATATGATTTTTTGAGGGCTTGTATTCGCAGGATAAATATTCAATACCGAACTTCTTCCATTTCATTATTATTATCATCCTGTGCATTTATCGTGCTAATGTAAGATGAAAGACAAAAATCCATAACTTGCAGGTCTTGTTTGTCGGACTGAATTGCAGGTTCAATAACATCATTTCAAAACTTTCTATAATCCTTGTGCTTTTAAACCTCTATAGGGCACGTTTCAACAAACATGAGGTAAAAGAAAAAGGAAGCGTTTCTTCATGGACTTGGGCTAGTGCACTTTCATTACGTGCGCGCTCTGAAACACTCAGGAGCCTCGGGCAGGCCGAGCGAGGGAAACACAGCGGGAAAGGGAAAGGAGAAGCTAAAGGTCTCTGTGAAAGAGAGCATTTTCATTTTCCAGGGTCTAAAGCCCTGGAGCGAGATCAGGATAGATGGAGAAGAAAAAATGACGAGACTGCAGGGAGTGCGACGGCGATATGCTGAGTTGTGTGCTAGTACCAGGAACGTGCGAGAGAACGAGAGAACTGAAGTGACATGGGAAATATAAAGAATATTTTAGTCAAATATATAAAATCATTCGTAGCTGATGGATCATGCATTAAATTAAATACTCCTTTTGTAGTACTGATATAGTAAATGTTATAAAAAAAAGCAAAACTACTGATCTGTTTAGACATTTATAAGCCTTAATGTTATGTGCTAGCTCATATGCGCTCCTCGGCATGTTTAAAGATGTGACACAATTTACCCCATCTCTCAAAAGTCAACATTAAATGTTCTTTGATTTCTTAACTAGCATTCTAGAAGATCAGGTTCAAATTAGTTTCGTTGTCATCTTAGCAAAGCAAGCTAACCGCACTCAGTACATACTCTAAAACATGTGCAGCAAGGATCTCTGCTACTTCCTTCCAAACGTTATTAGTCTTCATAACATCTTCATAAAGCTAACTTTTTAGGGCCTCCGAGTGGAGCAGTGGTAAAGTGCTCGTCCTATTATCCGGAGATCGCAAGTTCGATTCCCGGGTGATGCTTCAACTTCTTGCAGCCGGAGGTCTAGAGAGAGCTGATTGGCCGAGCTCTCTCAGAGGGGAGGGATGAGAGATACTTAGTGCTCCCACATTAATCACGGCTCTACAGCCAATCTGCCACTTGCGTGAGTCTGTGAGCTCACGCAAGTGGAAGGAGCAGATAGCGCTGTCCTCCGAGTGTGTTACTCCGCCCCCAACGGTGCGTGAGCGAGGGGTTCGAAAAGATGCGGTCGGCTGGCGTCACGTGACTCGGAGGGAACACGTGATAGTCTTCGGCCCTCCTGAATGAGTGGTAGTAGTAGCCTTAATGTGGGAGCCCACTAGTGACGGGGAGGAATTGAACACGACTAAATTAGGGAGAAAATCTGGGGAAAAAAATACCCCCCTCCCCTCAAAAAAGCTTACTTTTTATAGACAACAGGGTCCGACGAAACCAGAGAGAGAGATAGAAGTAAACAGCGATTTAGGGATTGCAAACTAATTGCAGGTTGGAACTAAGAGGGAAACTGAAATAGTGTATGGTTTGTCGCATTTGGATTTTTGAATTTGTCACTTGAGAGCATCATAATGAGTTCTCATGGAATGTGGACAAAAAAATGAATGCTGTCAATATCAATGCGGTAACGCATGTGAGTAATCAAGAAATTTCAACGCATTTCTATTTTCTAACCATATGACCAAGTTCGACCCTAATGGCTTTCCAGAATCGCTGTGTGTGATAACGGCACATTTAATGCGGATACTCAGACGACTGAGGAAACATCACCATGTGTGCTGAGCGGCAAGTTTCATTATTTTGAAGAGATTGAAGTTTGTATAGAAGTTTTGTGCTCAATTGACCCTCAAGGGGAACTACAGTAGTTTACAAGAATACATTAACTATAAGCTGTGGGAGTGGAGGCTAAGGCTCTAGGTTGCTGATTTTTGGATCAGAGGATCCGAGTTCGAGCCACACCTGTCACACCCCATACTACCCAGCCAGTTCGAGAGATCTGAATGTTTGAGATATTATAACACTGCATAATCGGTTTCCGATTAATGCAATGCATGACAAACTGACAAACCAGTTTGTCATGCATTGCATTAAACACACATACGTTACAAACACCCCCTACTTTTTCACTTTATCGCTTGCCAACGTGAACACGGGTGTACCCAGCCCTAAGAGTGACACTCACGGCTTCCTGGTCCTTGTTAAACAGTTTGGTGCAGGCCAGGAACTCGTCGTACTTGTTGAAAGGGATCACCGGTTCAGGAAGCTCCCTCAGATAGAGCTTGAGCAGAGACGCCACGGTGTGCACGTCGGTGTTACTGCACAGAGAAACAACAAAGACTACAATTATGATCAAACATTTAATCAAGGAAGACAGAGGGAAATAGAGGAGGTGATAAAGTGGCCATATGGTGCACGGAATTATAATAAATGCTCCGAATAAGATTTCTCATAAGTGTGAAACGGCTTACATCCCTTTCACAGGGTCTAAATAGGAACTGTTAAGTATGCAGCGTTTCTCTTTGGCACTAAGGCTAAAAAAGTACGCAAACGGACAATCTGCTGTCAGGATGAGAAAATCTTGACCTTGTTAACATTAAACCTGGGATATCAGTGTGAGAAAAATAACAATCTGTCAGTTTGATTCATTACTAGTGTATGAAAGAAAACCAATAACAAGAATAAGAAGAATTTTTAGAAAATAAATCTTTATGCGTTTCCTTCCTTGTGTAGTAACCATTTATACAACTATACACAAAGCTAACACAACACTTTACTGCTAATGGTTGTAGCGCTAATGCACAAGCAAATCCGGTGCTTAGATCTCTATTAAATACAGTATATAAAAGCATTAGTCCACAAAAGAAAAAAAAATGTAATCTAATTTTGCCTAAATGTCTTGCAGAAAACAATTGATGCACTCAGTTGAAGCGTCTGACTGCGCCGTGCCAGACGTGAAAGTGGCTGAAACTGCACAAAATGTTGACACACTGCAGACATCAGCATGGAGATTTCTAAAATTAGGCTCTCACATGCTGTTCCTGAAACAGCCATGTTTACTGGAAAGGCGTAAAACTGTGACAGCTCCTGGAAACCAGAGATGTAAATGAAAAAGAGTTGTAGGTAGCATCTATTTTTCTGGAACTTAGCGGTTTGCGTTTATTGTGTGTAGGAAATGCTTGCAGCCACCATGCACTACAAAATGGGTACTTTTAGAGAGTTTTATTAAAATTTTATCTAATTTAACCATTTAATATTAGTAAAGTGAAACTGAAAGAGCACCTTCAACAACAATGACTAGGGAAACCGCTACTGGCCCAGCAGGAACCCATTGGGGCAACATTGGGACGACGTTTGGGCCATGTCAAGGCAATGTCAGGACAATATCAGGACAATGCTGGGACAATACCGGGAAAACATTAGAGGACAACATGAAGAAAACGTTGGGAAAACCTCGGGACGACATTGGGGCAACGTTGGGAATTTATTTTAAACAAGTATCAAATATTATTTCAGAACTGCTAGCTGTGTTCTGTTTGCTAGCTGCTTCTTTAGCTGTCAGGATTTTCTTCATTTTCAGTGTTTTGATATTGGAAGTGTTCTGGTGTCTCACCCGTCGAAGGCAGGTTTCTCTCCGCAGTCGAAGGCTTCCTGCAGCTCTTTGACGAGGTTGGCCTGCCCGGGGAGCCGGAACAGACCCTCCTCCTGCAGTCCCCAGCGTCGGATAAAATCCACACACTGCTCCACCAGCATGGGGGCCAGCTTGTTCCCGTACCGGCGCTCGTACCGCACTGTTTCCTCCAGCTTTTGACCGAAAATACCTGAAACAGTAGAAGTGTTGCGTTGAAATCGAAATGTTCTGGATACATAGTGTTATTAATCAATTAGCTGGAGCTGGAAGTTTGTATTTCCAAACCACAATAATCAGAATTCCATCATCTGAATTCTTACTACAACAACTCTTGGGTTTTTAATATTTACCTAACCAATGTCATGTTGTCATTTGTCATATCAAACAAGTATTACCAGTTTTCAAACTGTAGCCTGTTGTGGAAAACACTACGTCTAAAGCCCCCTAGTGGGAGGGAGAGTGAAGGAAGAGGCTTAAAAAAGTCAGATGCTACTGATCAGATGCAGCCCTGGCTTTGTACATGGGAAACAAATAAAGTGCTGCTCCTTAACAACGCCATCCCAGCCAAGGGGCACCAGGGGGCGTTTATACTCGAGGATTTTGTATATTAATATTATGCAGCTAGCCTAAACGCCCCCAAATCGCTCCCTGACGGTTTGGGCCGGAGCTTTTAAAAGGGCACTAAAGGGAGGGGTGTGCTTATTTGGATGTTAGTTTAAAGGAGAAAATTGCTTCATCCAGTATTACTGACTCCGCCTTTATCTAGTGTTATCAACATGAGTTTCATGGAGGACGACCACAAGACCTGTGCAGAGCTTTGTTAATCTGTATTTAATTAATATTATATTTCCAGTAAAATCTCAAAAACATTTCCTACGGAGCGTCAGAGTGGCGCAGTGGTAAAGTGCTCGCCCTCTCATCGCGAGTTCGATTCCTGGGTGATGCTGTAACCTCTGGCACCCGGAGGTCTAGAGAGAGCTGATTGGCCGAGCTCTCTCAGAGGGGAGGGATTAGAGGTACTTAGTGCTCCCACATTAATCACGCCTCTACAGCCAATCAGGGGCGTCTGTGAGCTCACGCAAGCGGAAGGAGCGGATAGCGCTGTCCTCCGAGTGTGTTACTCCGCCCCCAATGGTGCGTGAGCAAGCAGCTCGAAAAGATGCGGTCGGCTGGCGTCATGTGGTTCGGAGGAAACACGTGATAGTCTTCGGCCCTCCCGGCTGAGTGGTAGTAGTAGCCTTAATGTGGAGCCCCCTAGTGGGAGGTATTGGACACGACTAAATTAAGGAGAAAATAGGGGAAAAATCCCCCCCAAAAAAGAAATGCTTGTTTTTTTTGTTTTCATACTTTATTTGCCATGCCTGTTGGCGAGTGTGCTCAGCTTTACTCTTCTCGGAACCTCTCTAAGATCACACAACTTTCCGAAACAATTATCACCCACGATATTCTCACCTAAAAGCCCGTTTCCTCTACTCGACTTTACTTTATCTGAGGTCATGCACACATGATCATTTGTTCTTTTGAAATCTCTGAAGAGCTCGAACATTTTAAAAACTCTTTGATTATCTTTATCTCCCACGGTGCGGCAAGTGACAAACTGTCCCTTTTCTTCTTCCCAGTGATCAGAGTCTTGTATTTCAAAAGCACTTTCAGATGTGGCGAGAGTGTT
>CM059212.1:30777169-30939669 GCA_030347435.1 Clarias fuscus
CAGCCAATGCCCAAACCCCAGCCACTGGAAGCGGTGCCGGTCCCAAGTCCGGATAAAATGGGAGGGTTGGGTCAGGAAGGGTGTCTGGCATAAAACCCGTGCCAAGTTGTGTGTGCGGACCTCACTGATGGGAGCAGTCAAAATAACAAACTTAATCTATTTTTAGCAAAACAGACATACTGTATCAGTATATATATATATATATACATATATATATATATATATATATATGAGTCTGGAGATCAATTTGAGGGCGGTGAATTTGAACTGCCTGGACCGGTCGTATGCTGTATGTTCAATACTCGTATTTATACTGTATCCTCACATCACCTGGCTATCATCTGCGTACATTGACTAATCAGTGATTTTTAAATAAACCGTTAGAACATGGTGTCACTTCCTTTTCAAATCCATGACGAGGAAAATGATTTCCTTCCACAGAGATGTTTTTGACCTGAGGAATTAGGGCAGATAGACATGGGAAATCCATTTAAAAAACGAGTCTAAAGGTTTTGTCTGGAGGTTATCAAGAAGCCCAGACGTCTAGACAGCATTTTAAACATGACACACAGTGTTTGCTTTCCATTAGCGGGCTATGAGTCAGGGAGGATCCGAAAAATGGCAGAAATGCATTTCCGGATGACGTTAGTTTCATAGTGTCCCAGAACGTTCCAGATCATGAATTAATTATTTATAAATTCTTTAAAATTTATTTATGTATGCATTTGACAAAAAAGTGTCCCAGACAAAATGAGAAAGAGAGAGAGAGAGAGATTCTTAAATATTAGCTCCATTGTAATAAACACATTGTAAACCCTAATGGTCAAAGTAATTAAACATATTGAGTACTGTTAACTTAAACAATTACAATTTGTTCACATTAATAGACCTCGATGAGTATTTCGAACTTTTTGGTATTTATGAGTTTGTTGTTGAAGTTAGCTGAACAAATTTGATATTTTAAGCCACAGTAACTGTCTCCTTAAAGTTCCACCAACTTAAAATCTTTCAGCCTGGTGATTTTGTGTCTGACGTCATCAATGCACATGTAAACTGCTCACATTAAATTGTTTTGATCAAGATGGTGGATGCTGTAAGTATAATCTTTACACATCTGGGAACCCTAAAGTTGCCAAATAATAACTGATATGTAACAAGGCACTGGTGGCTCAGTGGTAGGTGTTTCGTTGCAAAACTAACAAAACTCCTGTAAGACACTAAGAAGGGCTAGCAACTCCATCATACAAAGTTCTTACATAATAATGTAAATGCAGATAATCTGTTCCGGCCACCCAAAGATATTACCAATATTACCATTTTCCAACACTATAATCATATTTCTGCATAAAAAAACTATCAAAACATTTAGAAAAGACATATAAATGGAGTAAAATATTAAATAAATAGACATTAAACCTCACTTAACCTTAATTTATGATTCCTCTTGGCATAGGCTGCTTTAAAAACCAAACTGAAAGCGGCTCCTTTTTCTTCTTGCTACCGTAACAGGCGCAAACAAGTTTTAAGCGGCTCCCAGATGTACGCGCAACTTCTCCGGCATTCGGTTCGGGTCGGTCCATTTGCTCATGTGCAAAAAATGCTTTGTATGCCGCAGCAAATCTCTTACAAAATTTCAGCTCTTAAGGTAAAAATCCTTAAGGCTTGTATGCCGAGGTACGACTGTACCTAACTAGCTAGCTAAATAACCACTGGAGGATATTGTTAACAATAAGCAATAAATTAATAAATAAAATACATCACAATACATCACTGATTCAATTTTTTTCCTCACCGTTATTCTTTCATTATTATTGTTATAATGACATGTATTACAATATTGCTATAAATAGTAGCTGTGTTTGTACAGGTAAAGGAAGGCTACTTGAATGTACAGTAAATCCAAAAGCAAAGAAAAAAAAAACCTCCACCAACATTCATGAGCCTTTTTGACCCCCCCCAACCCCCCCTCTCCCACACACACACACTTCTCTCCAGGCTTTTTCTCTGCACACTACTCCTGGACTGCTCTGCCTCTGTGATCTCTCTAATCCAGCTTCGGAGGAGCCACTCCAACACTCTGCCCTGAAGCACCTATCGACTCGCTCTAACTGCCCCACCTGACTCACACACATTGATCTGCACTGCCTTTCATAATGAGCTTGGAAAAAAAATCCTCATCCTCTGTTTTCCTTGTTATCTCCTTTGCTACAAAAGATGCAACAACTTCTTAAAGTGTTTTATTCCTCTGACGCCACAGCAAATATTGTAAAAAAAAGGTTCCACCTGCCAAAGAGATTCGGCTTGTTATTGAGAAAATGTAACGCCTACGATATTCTGCTCTTCTGTCAGTCAAGTGCAGTCATGCTTTTTATCCATTGATAGCCGTTCTGTACAAATAATCACATAAAAATCTAAATCGCTATATGAACCCGTGCAATTTTTGCCCTAAGAGCTACAATTTTGCAATACAAAGCATTTTCAGCATAAAAGTTAACGAACCGAACACGCAGCAGCATTTAAAACTTTTTTTGCGTCAGTGGAAAACCAAGCGAAGCAAGTTTACATATTTTTTTGTGGTTTTTTTTTGCATTTTGTGCAAGATTTAGTGAAGACACAGCACCATGGGTCCCAAGAACGTTATCAAGGACGGTAGCAAGAAGAAAAAGGAGACACTTTCAGTTTGGTTTTTAAAGCAGCCAGTGCCGAGAGGAATCATAAATTAAGGTTAAGTGAGGTTTAATGTCTATTTATTTTATATTTTACTTTATTTACATGTCTTTTTTAAATGTTTTGATTGTTTTTATATGCTAAAATATGATTATAATGTTGGAAATTGGTAATATTTTTGGAACAGATTATTTACATTTACATTATTTCCTATGAGAGAATTTTGTAATACTAAATTACTCTTTAAGAACTCGCCTCCGGAACAGATTAAATTCATATAATTTTGAGTTGATAAATTAATTTTTGCAAACTGTAAGGGATAACCCCTAGAGGGCGCCAAAGCGCCCTGAGTCTTTTGTTTGTAGTTTATTTTGTTGTATAAATGAAGTATAAATGAAGTTTATACTTCATTTCCCGTTATACATCTCGGTCAGGTGACGTGGGCGCTCACCTGAACCGAGTTGGTCATTAGTTTCTTTATAAATAGCTTGTTTGAGTTCTTTTGTGTTGTCTTGCATCTGTTGATTTACACCCGTTAATGTCTGCATGTTTAGTTCGTGGCTTTCAGTGTCTTTATACGTGTTTTAGTTTCGTTTTCACTTCAAGTATTCTGTTTGTTTGATTTTCCTGTTTTCTTTAAAATAAAAACATCGTTTCCCTTTAAAACCTGGACCTCTGCGATTATGCCTCACACCCAAGTTCATGACACAAACATCCTGTTAATAAGATTCCTTGTGTCGTTATTTGCTGTTAGCCTTTAATAGTGAGGAACATTTTATAGTTAAATATTGCCTTCTAAATCATAATTGTAATGTGTGTCAAAATAATCACAATGCAATTTTTTTAATCTAATTGTCTAGCTCTAATTTATAGTTATAATAGTTAATGTTGTGTCCATGAGACACAGCTACAGAAACTCACCGAGATTGTTGATAAGATGTAGAATTTTTTAAAATGAAATAAATGAATCTTCTTGTAGCTTGACGATGCTTATATTTCCCTTCACTTATCTGAACTGCAGAAAGGTTTGTGTTGTACAGCCGAGGGAAAAAAGGAGAAATGACTCGAGGGCCACCTCGTAATGTGCTGATTAATCGATTATACAACCTTTATATACAGCAGTAATCACCGTAGTAACAAGTCATATAAACTCTTATATCTCAAATAAGCTCTTAAAAGTTTGAGAGAGAAGAGGAGGCAATGAGACAAATGACATTTCTGCTGGTTACAGTGTCATTTAATTAAAATGTATTTATTAAAGCAGAGATGAGAAATCTGTCAATGTCTCGACTGTGTAATTTTTCATCTCGGCTCTTATTAAATCATTTATTGTTTGTAGGCGTTGAATAAAATAAGTTTAAACACTTCGGCAATAAAACCCACATTTTTGTCCATCGTATTGTCATTAAATGGACCTGTTTTCATCTTTCACTGGAACACCCGGGCCTCAGGAGCCACCTTCACCTCTACACCATTTACACCTTTAATTAGAGACTTTCAATTCTTTTTTTTAAACCACAGGTGTATTTTGCAAGCAAACTATACCTGAGAAAAAATTAAGAAAAAAAAAATTAAGAAAAATTAAGCACATTATTGAACTGTGTTCAATAATACTTTGTATAATCTCTGTACTTTTCATGCATTTAACTCATTTTATTAAAACCATAATTTGACTCTTTATATATGATGCATATTTATATAATGTGAGCCCGACAACAAACTTGTAACCGAGCATTAACGACTGTCCTGCACTCGATGCAGCTCTCCGGGTCACACCACCGTTCTTGGTTGTGCTTTAGGGAGAGCCGGGTCACTCGACTCACCATCAGCGTCGCAGTAAAGCTGCTAAGCAGTAACTAAACCTCATTCCTCCGAACAACAAATAACTCCTTATCTTTGTTCTCACTGACCGCTCACTGATCATCGATCATGTTTCCCAAAGACTAATGACTGATCTCCAGTGTTCTAAACAACCAATCACTCATCACTGTAGATCCCAGTAACCATTGTTCCAATGGACCAATCACTGACCAAAGACCAAGCTCACTCACTCATCGTCAGGGTTGCGGGGGGCCTGGAGCCTATCGCAGGAGACTTGGGTCAAGAGGCAGGGTACACCCTGGATGGGGCGGCAATCCATTGCAGGGCATACACACACTCATTCACACACTATGGGCAACTTGGGAACACCAATTAGCCTAACCTGCATGTCTTTGGACTGTGTGAGGAAACCAGGGTACCCAGAGGAAACCCACCAAACACAAGGAGAAAATGCAAACTCCACACACACAAACCCCGAGGTGGGAATCAAACCCAGAACCACTACGCCACCATGCCAAAGACCAAACACTTATTATTATTTTTTCTAATTACCAATAATATTTTGATTCCAAAGTTTTTTAGAAAACTTTCCTTCATGTAAATTAGATGAGTTGAATGATTGAAAATTTGAAAAATCATCAGGAGGCTTCTAGCAAGTCTTCACCAGGTCCACTTTGACACCCATGCAGTTACAGGACCTGGAGGTTGAAGTATGCATTTATATAAATAAATTTTACCACAACGGGATATGGAATTGACATTGGAAAAATTTATAACTCTTAAAATAAGCATATTATTATTATTATTGTGATCATAGAAACAACTGAAAACAACCATGAAAACATGTGATCATGTGTATCTGTGCTATTTCTTTGCCTACAGTTTGTGACATGTTTGTATAATTGGTTAAAATGAACTAAAATTCACTTCATCATATTGCCTATTTTGTACTGAAAAAAGGACACATCACTCTATACTGCACAATCCTGAGCCCTGTATGTGTTTCTTTAACAAACAAACAAACAAACAAACAAACAAATAATGGTTTAAATGTCCTTAGCTTTAAGGGTGACATAATCTCCTTAATGTCCTAATATCAACATGCAAATCAACATAATGAATCCCTAAATATGGTAATGAGCAAATGACATAATCTGTAGGCTTTGATCTTCATCAGCATAGAGCATGCGTTTAAAAGCTTTTTTAAAAAGTGTTTCCTGTTTTATTTTTATTTTTTTTCTTTGAGACAAAATATTGATTTGGGCCAAAATCTCCACTCACTGTTGATGCACACAGTTGCAGAGATGCAAAGACATGCAAACACACACACACCTCTACACACACACACACACACACACGCCTGCCCTGCGCCCAACAGGTAAGATAACCATAAGAAACATAGGAAAAGCCCCTCAACCACACACACACACACACACACACACACATCCGTCTTACCTTGTTATGTAAACAATGCTTGAATTCACACACACACACACACACACACACATTCCGGATGGGTTACATTCGGTAACCGGCTGCCGCGCACGAGCGTCCGGACTCCCGACTTTCCCGCACGCGCGCTACAATTTAAATACTTAATTGGGTTTCCTTAATGACGGCAACAATCATTAATAATAATAATAATAATAATAATAATAATAATCACTCAGTGTCGGTGCTCAGAGATCATCTCACACCCAACAGCAGTCCCGCGCGCTCAGGAGAGAAAAAAACAGAAGCCCCGACACACAGACACACACACACCGGGTTGAACACCAGAGCAGAGGAGAGCACCGCGCGCACTTACCGATTGTTCTGCCCGGGATCAAAGCGTCGCCGGCACGTGAGACACGGAGTCAAACCCCGAGCGGTGTAATAACGGACATCAGCGCGCGCTGCAGCTCCGCGAGTCGGGACTCCACCGTCCCGCCTCCCTCATACTCTCTCTCTCTCTCTCTCACACACACACACACACACACACACACTCTCTCTCTCACACACACACACACACACACACACACTCTCTCTCTCTCACACACACACACACACGCGCGCTCTCTCTCTCACACACACACTCTCTCTCACACACACACATACGCGCGCGCGCTCTCTCTCTCACACACATACGCGCTCTCTCTATCTCATACTTTCTCTCTCACACACACACACACATACGCTCTCTCTCACACACACACACTCTCTCTCACTGTGTATGTGTGTGTGTGTGCGTGTGTGTGAGGATGTGACTTGTGTATATAAACTGGTCTGAAAGGAAAAATAATCAACGACTCTGTGATGTGATGTGAGTTACTCTAATATTATTAATAACATTATATTACATGTTCTTATATACAAATCAGTCATAAATGATCTCGTTTACATTTCAGTGCTGCACAAAACTCCATAAAAGGCGAAACTCACTGACTCAGAACTAGTAAAAATGACAACACTGAAAGAATGCTTCCTAAAAGTGATGTGTGCTAAATCTCCCAGTAATGTGGCCTATCGAGCTATAAATTCCCCCACGCAGTGACTAGTCTTAATTTGTGGCATTATCATATACTGCTTGCTATCAAGTGATATGAAATTGGTAATATTACTCTAATTATCCCCATGTTTATTATCTATAGAAATAAAAGAAAGGTTTTGTTTGTGCATTGGTCAAAACCCGCTCTTTACATTTCATACTGTACATTGGAGGACACAAAAAAAATTCTGTCTGTCTGTCTGTCACAGCATCACGCAAAACTGTCCAGACAGAATTTACCTGATCTTTTGCAGTACTTCGATATCTACCTAAAGTTTAACCTGCACCATAGGTGACATCGAAATGATGAGTAAAAGTGATGTTATGGACAGTTATGTGCCAGATTGTAAACTACAAGTTTTGATATATATAGCAACTGCTATAACGTAAAGGTGTACAACATTAATCTGCACGTAGAATTTTGTGTACATGCAGATTAGGCTAACCGACATTCCCAAATTACCCGTAGTGTGTGAATGATGCTTGAGTATGTGTGTGTGTGGCCTGCGATGGATTGGCACCAAGTCCAGGGTTTACCCGGATGAGTGAGTGAGTAAATGAGTGAGCTTCATTTAATGTTGCAGAACTTTCACGAAAAATAACTTCTTCACTTACATTATAGCAGCTATAAACAATCCTTCCTTCACCCGTCTGTTTTTTCCCGCTGTCTTTAAATCATTAAAGACAAAAACGAGGCTTGTCAAGTTAGCAAGTCTTGAAAAGCTGTAACCAAGCATTGACACGAGAGACTCCTACCGTACAGTACAGGTCAGATAAACATCACCATATCTGCAATTTGTATAAATCGGGAGCGTACGCAAACCAGCCGATAATGTACTATTGTAGAACAAATGCATTAATAGAAATCTGTTGGAGCTGTGATTAATTTAAAATTAATCAACACCATATGACTAGTCAGGACGCAGGACTCCACACCATTCAAATGGTTTGTAGACAGTTTAAGACACTAAATAGATAGAGACATTTGGGATTTAGTGCATGTGCTCGCCCAGGCAGACCATTCTGACATATTATTAGGTCACTGACAAACATACGTGTCTGACTCACTGATTGACCACTCATATGTCCGGCATTCCCTGCCCGTCCTGTTGTGCACACGTAGCTGTCCGCACTCATCTTCCTGCGGGAAATCCAGAACAACTGGGACGCTGTTTTTTTCCTCCACTCCTCCGTCCTGCTCAGCGCCGACAGCTCGATGAGTAACACAACTAACAATCTGCTCTGGATTAATTATCAGCAGCTGCAGTAGCCAAACAGCTCATCTGTGTTTGTGTGTGTGTGTGTGTGTGTGTGTGTGTGTGTGTGTGACAGCCAGAAATCTCAGAAATCACTGACTCAGACACATATGTCCTTTTCAAGGAGTCACTGATGAGCAAAGCCTTATTTTAGCTTTAATGCTAATAGGATTGTTCCAGCACCTCCATGAACATCGAAATCGGGACCACACCACTGCCTGATTTTTCTTCTATCCTTCTAAACTATCCCCACTTGCAACTATAAAAAAACACATAAAGAACTCTCAATTCAGAATTTCTTCTCATAAACTCACTTCAACCCCAAGTTCACCAAGTGACTGTGAAATCAAGATGGCGGCTCACAGCATCAGCAGGAAACACAGCAGCACTTCACAATGATTTATTCTTGTTCTCATCAACTTACAGATGTACGTTCCTACGGAGCCTACGGCGCCTCCGGTTTACAGTTTTGAGGAGGAAAATTGTACATCACTCATGACCGTTAGCTGGTTAGCTTGCCGCTAGCAAAAGACAAACACAGAGGCGTCCATATTTTCTCTACTTTGTAGCTCAAAAGCATGGAGGTCAAAAATGATATACACATGTTCCAACTTTCGACTTCTCAGTTACATAAGTGAAGTAAAGATAACTAGTATACTCATACTCCTGTTAAGATAAGTTTTTAGCTTATCCTTATTCTGTAATAAACAATAAATAAAATTATCTGGCAGTAGAATATAAAAAAAAAATTTTTTTAACGATTATTTTTGTTTGTTTAAAAAACAGATTTACATCTGTTTAAAAACATTTAATATTCAATTTGCATATAGTGCTGGTGTTTCTACTGGATTCTATAGGTTTGTTGTTCATAATGACACTTTTTCAATAGCATTTACTGCACGTAACATCTTTTCCACAAGAACATAGTCTTAATTTTTGATCAACTGATCAACCAAGAAATTAAGTTTCCATGTACAGTAACTTTTATATACAAAATAATACGATATATAATGTACAATGAAAAACAATCAATAAAATGTAAATCAATACTTTTGACGGGCCTGCTCGCCTCGTCGCTCGCTTTGTGAGGCTAAATTGTTATGCGAAAGTTGTTTTGAGTTCAAGAGAGTATAGTCATAAAAGCGTCCCTGCACATTCTCTCTCTCTTTCACTCTCTCTCTTTTTTCCTCATTCAAATTATTCCACAGCTCCTGGGACAAAAACACACAGCGGTCTTATTTCCTTTGCATTTTCCTGTTTATTGCACACTGCGTCCTGCTCAAAATTCCAGACGAGTCTTGTGTTCGATTTCCTACCTCCTACTCCTTCTCATCGTCCACACAGATTCGACAGGGAGAATTATATAAAAAAAGAGAGAATTTCAACTTCTTTACATTTGAATATAGTATATATTGAAATAGTATGTCTATATATATATATATTGACGTAGTATGACTGCAGTAAATACTGTTTAGTCGTTCATCCTAATTGAATTTTTATTAATTTTAAGTTTTTTGGTGTATTTATATACTAAATCAAGTCCAGATCATGACGCCACATTTAATTATTTGTGCCACAGAAATAATTTGATAATGATCACAACTACTATGTATTAAAGAACAACATGTGGTATCACTTCATTCATTTATAGTTTCACTTCACCATTGTGGAAAAATCATGAATAATCTGTTTACAGCTAAATCTTGTCTAGCTAGCTAGCCTTCAAACCAGCATTAGCATCCTCTTGCCAAACATCGCCAAATGAGAAAACAATCATTCCAGTCTCGGGAACCATGCCCAAGTTCGCTTGAAGAGGTGTTCTCAGACACAGTACAATGTTCACAGACATAGATTGAATCAGATATGGAAGTCAAACGTACTTGAGCATGGTACAAATCAATCATGCCTAATGTGAAAACGCCCTCAGTCTCCATTTTGGAGAAGCCCAGATTCTGTTGATTGCTAATGGTGTAGTTGCCGATATTGGTGCTATTACTACAGCTAGTGAAGGAATAGTTTTTACAACATGCATATCATCTTATGTTCCATAAAATTGACTTGGGATTCATCAGATTGCAAAGAAGGTTTAAAAACATTCATCACAGTGTTCCTTAACGGTTCCTAATTTACAGAAAAGGTCCTTGAGTACATCAGTTTGTGGAAAAAAAATCCGGAAATCAATCAATCAATCAATCAATTAATCAATCAATCAATCAATAAAATCCTGGTAGCTTAAAATATTCTAAATTCCAGAAAAATCCAACGGATTCCTATAAAAGTTACCCAATATCTGGAAATGGTCTATAGGTGTCCTCCCCCCAAAAAAGTGAAGCAGTTTCTGTAGAAGTTTCTGAGCTCTTGAGAAAGTTCTACAGTTTCTGAAAGGTTCCTGAAAAAGTTCATTAGTTTCTGTAGAGGCTCCTGGGTTCATGAAAATGTTCCTCAGTTCTTTAGATATTTTTGGCTTCCTGAGTTCCATAGAACTGGAGGCCAGGAAACAATGGAGGCCATAGTTCGTAAAAAAAAAAAAAAAAAAGGTTCCTGCATTACTGAAGAAAAGTCTGCTGATTATTGAACTCATCCACATCTCTAGGTTCCTAACAAAGGGTGCTTTGGTCCCCCCCCCCCCAAAAAAAATAAGTCCTGGATTTTTCATCTGTTTCTTGAGGGCTGAGAAGTTTGAAGTTTCCTGAACACTTTGCTGGTTCCTGAGCTTCAGAAAAAGGTATTATGAAAAATTAAGTAAATGAATGTGCTGCTAAAAGCAAGAAGTCTCTGGTTTCATGAAAATGTCCCCCTGAGTAATGTGAAAGTAATTACTCCATTTCTAAATGTCAATGATTTTGTCTTTTCCTGGATAAATGAATTTGCTGCTAAAACGTTTATTGGTTCTTGAAAATGATGGTGTTCCTGAGCTTTTGAAAAGGTTCCGGCAGTAAACGTGAACCTAGAGCACCAGGAGTCCTGAGATGTTCAGGTTTGGTCTACACTGGATGTTTTTCTCACGAGTTCCAGCTTCAGGTCTCATTCCAGCTACAATTGTTTTGTGTTTAACGGTCAGGTCGGGTCAGAGTGGAGCTGCAGTGGGGTTTTTGTAGTGATGGTGTGGGCTGCGTGTGTGAAAAGGTGATGGTCTGTGAGATGTTACAGGAAGTTCAGACAAGCAATAACATTAGCGGATCTTCTTGAAGCAGATATACGACTCCTGTCACGGAGGGAGGTCTTGCTAAGTGACCCAACCTCGCCTTGGTTAAGCCACATAAATAAAACTGATTCATGTCCAACATGACGACTGAGTCTTCTGAGTTGTGTCTCCGATACAGATCGTAAACCACCAGAGCAGATCGGTCGTAGCTGGTTTCTTGAAGAAATGAGAATGTTTCCTCAAAAACGTAATAATACACTCTCTAACTGCATTAACATTATAACTTCCAGAGTATTCACTCTATTCCAGCACTCTCTTCCTAAAACCACTGCTCTAGAGACGAAAGAGCGTGCAAAGAATCGTGATTAATGTTCAACTGATAATTAAATTGCCTCCAGAGTGATGGATTGGCTCGCTGCAGGCTGTCTAAAGGAGCTGTGTTTTAAAATGTACAACTAGCACATTAGGGCCACTTCCAGAATTAAAAAAAGAGAGAAGAAAAAAAAAGAGTGATCCTCTTACTGATCACTTACTGTATCAGTCGCATGGATTAGTGGAACATGAGAGCTTTGAAAACTACCTGAAAGCTTAGAGGGGAAAAAGAAAGCAGGTCTGTTACATTACAGCTGTGTGGAATTCTGGATTCTGATTGGTCAATAGAGGTGTAGCATTGGAAATACAGTAATGTAACAGTGTATCGTTAAATAAAATTGTAAATGTTTGTGCTTATTGATATGATGAAATTTTCTATAGCAAGCTTTTTATAGAAGGAATCTTTAAAGTTAAAAAATCTAATTAGAAATAAAAAATATTTAAACCAAGTATCAAACTAGCAATCTAAGAATCAAACTAGGAGTTAAAGAATTAAACTAATAATTCAAACTATGAATTTAAATAATCAAACTACAAATAGAAGAATCAAACTCGGAATCAAAGAATCCAACAAAAAGAATCAACTTACAAAATTATGAATAAAATACTAAATTGAATAATCAAACTAAGGTTAAATAAAAATCAGACTAGGAATCAAATAGTAGTTAAGATTATCTTGAGTGTCTGAGATAACTGATTAGAAGGCTCCAAGTTGAAAGCGATATATCACCAAATAGCCACTGTTGAGTCCTTGAGTAAGGCCAATACCTCTCAACTGCTAAGTTGTATAAATGAGATAATTTGTATCACTTTGGATAAGGACCAGATGCCATAAATGTAAATTATTTAATCAGATAATCTAACTAGAAATCCAACAAAGAAGAAAACTAGGAATCAAATTAGGAATCAATGATACAAACTAGCGATCAAATGATATACGGTATAAGATTAATAAATAAATAATAAGACAAGGATTAAAAAAATCAAACCCCAGGACCAACAGGCTGCTGCTGCAGGATCCTTAAGCAAGGCCCTTAACTCTCAATTATCTCATTATCAGATGTGTAAATGAGATAAGTGTGAGTTATAAAGGTGTGTGCCAAATGCTGTAAATGTAAATTACGAATCATAGAATCCAATTATGAATCAAACTACGAATTCAAACAATTAAGAATCTAATTAGAAAACCTTTAATTTTCGCTTCCTTAAACAGTCACGATACAATCACACACAGTGAATTCCCCAGTCTAGATTTCACACTTTCAGAGTTCATTTGAGTCCAACTGGACCTACATAGACACTTAGGTGTTCATTCAACACTGGGATTTATTTCTGTGTATCTCATGAGACAGGTTTTCCTGGACAGAACTAAGGTTGAGTTGTTGTTTGTAAGAATGGCATGACGTTGTGTTATTGTATGTTGCACTGATCATACTGATGAAAATAAATAAATAAATAAATAAATAAATTTATAATGAAATCTGCCTAAGGATAGGAGTATTGCACTCTTGCACCGACACCAGACATTATAACAACGGGTTTCAGAAGTCGAGGTGGTAAAAAGACGATGTTTAGTCGGCGAAATTCCCAGCTGGAAGGTGAATGAGCTGGCTTGAAGCCCAGCAGGAGGGAAGAAGTGGATAAAGGCTGTTCCGGGAGGTCACCCTCAGGTAATACCTGCTCCTGTGTGCATCCTGCTGAGTACTTCATCTATCTATCCATCCATCCCTTTAGCTTTCTCTGTGTTCCTCAGATAACACAGCTGACTACCCCCGTCACTGAATCCAATCACAAGCACGTCTGTCAGCCTGAGCTGCCTGAGTGGACACCGTGATGAGTAAATACATCTCTGTCGGGAGGACAGATGTGCAAATACAGACTGCATGATATGATGGAAAATCCAAGGAGTGAAGCCAAGGAGGTATGGGAGACACGATCAAAGAAGAAATCCCGTCCAATGATCGGGTCAGCCAAAGCCATGCTGGACATCAACGTGTCATGCTGTTCCACTCTGTAGTGCCGGTCCATCAGCGCAGATGCCCGTCATTAAGAAGACAGCCGTGACTCAACGGATTTGTCTCGGTGTACGCCTGAAATGCGTAGGACAGGAGGGAAGGGAATCTGTCCACCTGCTGCTGCCATTATGCCACATTTACACTGGCACCTGCTCCTGCGCCGTGCTTAGACGCACCACATTAACCTTTGGCTCTGGACCACAGTTCGCACGGACCGCTGAATCAGCAGGATTTAAAACAGGGCACAGTACTCAAGCCTCATTTATCAATCAGAAATGTTGTATTTAAAACATACATTTTCTTTGATGAAATCCTGCCAGATTTCAAAAACTGTCTTATATACTGTATATATGTTTTCTTTAAACTCATGTACAGCTGATTTCCATTTAGCCACGCCTAGCGGACAATCGCAGAGCGATGACTAAACTGAGACGCAGCACTCCCAGTTATTTTTCCTGGATACGTCCCGTTCCTCATTCTCCAACATGACAAATGAAAGAGCATCCGTTTCCAATTTAACACAATGCTGTTTTTATTCCTCATATCTGCGAGTATGGTTCCTGAAAGGAAGCAAGTTTTAAGTAACAGGATTATATTCATATTTCATTGAAATGCATCATCTGATTATTTTATGTTAGGAACTAATTTGCAGGATCTTGAATAGCAGACACTTCATGTCAACAAAAAGAAAAAAAAACATAAAATTGTCGATGGGGAGTCATGAAAGGAGTCCATGGTATCGGTACGTTGTAAAGCTGTAACTTTTTTTGCTAAATTTTTCAGACTCATTAGGACAGACGAGTTTACTTTCAATTATGCGTTTTTTCATGTACATGAGGGAACGACTGTTTATGGCTCTTTATACGAACAGAAGCCAATGAGTTTTAAAAAGATTATTCAATATTAAATTTACATTCATGGCTTTTGGCTGAATGTTAAATGTACAGTACCTATGATATAATAATAAAATAATTAATTGCTGCGGTATAAGCAAGTTTGTGACATGTGATTAAGTTGGATGGAAGTTAAAAAATTTTCCTTTAAAACCTTGTATTTTGCTCTGAAATTATAAATGTTATCTAAGTTAACTGAGTTAGCATTAATTACTAGAGATGGGAGGAAAAATCGATTCAGTTATATATCGCAATTCCTTCGTTTGGCAATTTATGAAATGGCACATCGACTCCAAAATCAATTAAAAAAATATTTATATACATTTACATTCAAGGTGATAATAGTTTGCTGTTACTCTATAATCCTGCAGGTGACGTGCTATAAAATATTCACACAGCACATCGTCACAGCAGTTTGTTTAGCATTGTAACAAAACCTAAAAAAAAATATGTAGAATCAAGATATTTAAAAACAATATCGTGATACTTACAAAATCGGATCGGCACCAAGGTATCATGATAATATTGTATCAGGTGACCCCTGGTGATTCCCGTCCCTATTAATTACTAAGCTTCCATAAACCACTAAGAAATAGGAACAGGGCTAGGAACAAACAGCACTCATAAGGGTTTTCAGCTCAAACCTGGACATTTCCATTCAAACTCATTAAATAATGTTGCTGTTAATGTAAGAGTTAAGTGCAGGGTTTATTTCCTTGAGCCCAAACGTCTAATTTAAGGGTCTGAGAGTCTGACTGTAAGTGGAGTAAATGTAACTGAACTCTAATTCCAGCTGTTGCTCTGAGGAAACGCCGGGACTAAAAACAGATGTGGAAATGTCAGCAGTGTCAGCATGGTGTTTGAATACAGGCTCGGAAAGTTCCTCGGCCTCAGCTACATCACTCCAGGTGATAACAGCGGCTCAAGCAGAGAAACTGACAAGGTGAAATATAAAATATAAACAGACTCGTCACCTGATAAAACCAGCGTAAGCCTGAGAATGAACGAATAAACGCTACTGTATGAATGGAGCACATTTCTCATATCTGTGTGTTCCAATTGATCAAACTTTTATATGGTGATTCAGTTTACTGAACTAATCAGTCAGTTTTTCGATTCAGAATCGATTCACACAACATGTGGATGTTAAATGGTCTAAAAAATATATTGCAGTTTTTTAATATAAAACACAAACAGATTCCACATACTCTCATCTTATGAGATTATCTCTCTGTCCTCTATTTTTGAGTTTATGAGCGATCAGTGCGTCACTGCCACCTACTGGACTGGAGTGTTGAGGAGAAGATTATCATTTTGTACGAGACATGACATTTATTAATTGCTACACAACATTTTAATTGAAATGGTTTTGATACAATTTAAAACCTGTAAGAAATATATCGCCTTGTGACAAGTCAAACTTTAGTGCTATGGAATCAAATCGAATCAAAATCCACAATGTCCGAAATGTGAGTCATGATTTACAGCTCTAATCTTTATGCTGATATTATTAAAGCTGGCCTTTGAGCAACCTTTTAGAGATCAAGGTCCTGACACTAAATGACAAGCTTCCAACAAATAGCGCTCGTCCAACTTGTATCTGTATTTGTATAGAAAATATTAACAGCGAACTAACTCTTAAATCGCAGGGTGTGACTGATGTCTGCGCTTAGAGTTGTCAAAGCTTTGAGTTCTGCTCCAGAAACTCTTAGCAAGACATCTGTCCAGGATTAAAATCTCTGAAAGATTTGCTACGTCAATTCCTTTATCTGATATTTTCTTTATTTTTGGTGCATTAGCTTGGTGTGTGTATGTGTGTGTGTGTGTGTGTGTGTGTGAGAGAGAGAGAGAGAGATCAGGTGGTCTCTGAACTCTGCGTCTCCTCTTTAATGAGTGACCAGGACCACATTATAGCCTCATCCAGGTGGAACCAAACAAAGAGCTTCAGTGTGCTGAACATATAGAGACACATTCCCAGGCCCTATACAACCCCTAAACACATAACTAAACACAAAGAAATGCAAGGTCAGTCTCGGAGGAAAAGAAGAAGAAAAAACACTTAACATAAAAAATGAAAGAAAATCTGCACACATTTTTGGCAACGGAAACAGTTTCCTCAACACGTAGCAAATGTCTGATCCAAACAGTAAGACGTTTCGGTATGAAATACTGCGGAAGGAACAGACACGGGCTGGAAGAGAAACGGCCAATTATGCAGACGGCAGCATTGTGTTGGTCTGGAATAGCCAAAACACATGCTACTTCCTGGCTGGAGCCTGGGGAGCCTGCTGAAGGAGCTCTGCTGTAAACGCCCGAGGAACTGACAAGCACCGTCCAAGACCATCAATCAACAGAAGCAGAGGCCCAACAGTGCTCGCTAATCTCTGCTAAAACACTACAGTCAGCTGGTCCAGCAATAATCAGGAGGGGAAAGTCATGATAAGAAACGTTTATGTGCGTGTTTGTGTGTTTGTGTGTTTGTTCATGAGTGATGAGATTTAAAGAGCAAGAAACACTCAGCGCAAAGATTAGAAAGAGATCAATTTAGGCCAGATTTATAGTTTAAATCATATGTGAACGTTTACGCTCCTCTGTGGCATTTCAGACATTCAGCACGAGAATCATAACGTTTGTTTTACTTGCAAATTTTTAAAAAATACAATCGATATACTTATGAAAAGTTTGGAGATTTCAGTTAAATCATATGTGAACTTGTACGCTCCTGTGTGGATTCTATAACTAATTACAACAAACTTTGAGAGGCATTTCAGATATTTTGTAGTTTCTGTTGCAAATCTGTAACTTTGAGAAACGCCTCGAATGAAATTACAGTAAAAAGGAAAAAAAAAAATCTAAGCATAAACTGGGTCACGAGTCAACATGTGCAAAAAAATACAGTACGATCCACTCAAATGTTGTGTATGTCAGTCTAAACCAAAAATAAATGATGTGTTTGAAAAACAATTAACTCTAAAGCTGTTAGTAAAACCCTCCACCTGTGGTCACATGTCCGCAAAATGTGCTGGCAAAGATTTAGTTTCACTTTGAGGCCAGAGAAAGGTTCTGCACAAGAAAGTCTGCAATGATCAGCTCCTGAAGATCCATACGATACGTCAAAACGAAGCAAAAGTACACAAGGAGTTGCTAAACAGGTCGTCATTACTCAACTTATTACTCAACTCTCTCGCTCTCTCTCTCTCTCTCGTTCAATTGTTTTCTCAAATCTTTAAAGAAAAAGTGTTACCTGAAGAAGATGCTGAAAACCCAGCAAGTCCAAACTGAGATAACGGAAGTGCAGAATGCTGCTGAATAACGGCCATGACGGATGGAAGGGCGAAAGGATGAAAAGATATCAGGAGTATCCAGTAAAAAACAAAACAAAAACAAAAAAATAGGCTTTCCAAGAGATTTAGCTCATGCTGACATGGCCCAGAGTGAGTGTATGGAGAGGAGAGCAAAAGAGAGAGAGAGGGAGAGAGAGAGAGGCTACACCCACTCCTCTCAATAGTCCTACACAGGGAACAATAGGGAATCCCAGCAGGCGCTTTGCTCGCTGTAGGCCGGCCCACGCATCGGCGGCCCCCTTGCTGATTGACAGGCAGATACCTGAGAAAAACCACGCCTCCTCATTAACTGTGATTTGTGGGAAGCATGTTACAATGCCGTGTGTCAGCACTGAGGTTTGCGATATGAGACAGAAACCTTGGAGACACCATGTTACAAAAAATCCTTTGTAGCAGGAGTATTTTTGGGCATAGGCCCAAAAATAATAATAATAATACCAATAATTGGTGTTCTACGTTGGACTGGCAAACAATGGAAGTCTGTCTTACTCCATGAAAACAATACAAACCTCTTTATCTTTATGTACTTGCCACTAAACATTGTTCAAAAGATTTCAATCCCAGAACTTTCTGTTTAAATCTCATCTTCGAACTTGTAAAAACTCAAAATAACCAATTATGAAGGCAGATAAAAATTCAACATACTATAAAACCAACATGCCAGCACTGGGAAATTTAACTATCTGTATGACTGGGCGTGTCCCAGGTGTTGTCCAGTGGTTAATGACACTAACTGTGTGTCTCAGCGTGGGTGAGAGTAGGTCTGTACGGTCCGCAGTACTGAGGAGAGAGCAGCTGCCTGACCACACCAACATTCACACCCAGTCACAGAAGCACTTTCAGCAACAACACACATCTGATAACGTTATGTCGTCCTAAATAACACGCCGTCTCTGCAGTAATCGGAATAAATGGAAATATAAAGTAAATCTGGGACGTTTCTCAAGACAGTCCATCACCTCCATGGTTTATTCTCTTCTCACCTTTTAGCTACACAGTACGGCTAAGAATTTCAAACTACTTTCACCCTGTTAATTACACTAAATGTCATTTGCTAACTGTGACGGTAAGTTAGTTCTGCCGCAGAAGGATGTGTTGCAAGATTAAAATAACTGGTGAAATAAATAAACAAATCATTACCTGTTGATCATAAATGGTGTTTGTGGAATTGTTGTATAAAAGCGACATGTTGTTGCGCTGATACTCAGAGGTGGAAAGTAACGAATTACATTTACTCGTGTTACTGTAATTGAGTCGTTTTTTTTGTGTACTTCTACTTTTTAAAGTAGTTTTTAAAATCTGTAATTTTACTTTTACTTAAGTATATTTGGTTTGAAGTATTGTAATTCGCTACATTTGAAATCATATTTGCTACTGAGTAAGAAATAAATAAATAATAAAAATAATAAAAATAATGCAACAGGGAAGGAAAAAAATTGCCAATCAAATTCTTATGAAGCAAACCCCTGGCCATTGTAACGCCACGACTATGTTGTACCACATTATGTATGTATGTTGCCCTTTTAAGAGTTGCTGCCCCTCCCCCGGTGTGTGTGCTGCGGAGGTGTGTGTGTGAGAACGGCCTAGGAGCTCAGGTGTGCTGTTCACCCCCGAAACGCTCTATTCTTTTACCCATTTCTTTACTTTTACTTGATTTGTATTATAATTTCATGACGTTAAAAGAGGCCAATAAAGGTTTTGTGCTGAAAGTTATTCTTGAGCTCTTTTCTCCCTCGGCTATCCGGCGCAACGCATAACACCATATTTAAGCGACCACTTTGATTTCAAGCACAAGAAAGGCAACAGCTTTATTATGCAAAGGTGTTCCTTCAATTAAAAAAAAAGCAGTTTGAGATTTACATCTACTTGTCTTTTTTGAACTACACTATAACGCCAAAACAGCAACTCTAAAATAGCAACTTAAGATCAGATAGCAGGGATTTTACATCAAATGAAACCTAATGACCTAATGTACTATTCATTTTAAGTTGAAATATTAAGTCAAAATTAATATTTAATAAAATTAAAATTAATATGGATTATAAAGATGGTACAATAACTGGAAATTATGACAAATTATTAAAACAAACTATAATATGCTAAAATAATGAATTGTTGAGTTTAATGAAAAAAAAATATACAGTCAAATGATGAACAGCATAATATCTTGAAAACAATATTATAATTTGTGTGAAATAACACATTCTTAGGTTGGTATACAAGATACATCTGAAAGTTTTTAAGTAGAAATAACAAGGTTTTAAGTCACGTTAATGACATAATATGTTCAAATTAAATGTTTTTAGATTTACATAAAATATCTTTTTTTCTCTTTTTTTGCCCCTGGCTTCAGTAGTGTCAAATAACATTTTAGTGTAGATTGTTGATACTAAACTACATTTCAAATAAAATGCTTCCAGTTGTCCGAGTTATGACCGTGAGTCCTGAGAGTAACTGTGACTGTGAGTCCTGCTCTGTCCTGAAACACACGCGTACAACTTGTACCTGTATTAGAAATACGCTTTGACTCTGTAAATCAGCTCTCCGGGGTCCTGACCCCTGAGATCCTGCTGGTTTGCGAGCACATGTGTGGAGATCTCTGTATGCACTCAGCTGGTTTAGAAGATAAGCTAATCAGAATACAAGCACTGTAATCCTATACTGAAGCGCTGACTTGGCAGAACAAAGCGAAGTAATCCAATGTAAGATAACTGACTCGATTCCTACACACCTACTATATGATCAATATCGGGATTACGAAAGGATTTTAAAAGAGCTGACGTTTTTTCATTTGTAACAGATGTAAAATAAAAATGCGAAAACTACAGTTTTTGTAAGGAATAAAACACTGTTGTGCTGTTCTAGGAAATAATCAAGAATGTGTTGATATGATGAAGTGGACTCAATATTACCAACCCTGAAGCAGCAACCCTTTCTATAACCGCATGTCTCAAAGTGTTTTATTCCTTTTATACAGATTTACAACATATCTGTAATGTTTACAACATTTTATTGATACATTTATTGTATACAGTACATTTATTCAATATCTACAAAACAACATTAATCCTGTTCTCAATTATATTATCTTTTTTTGTTATTGTTTTTTGTATTTATAGGTTTTTAAGTTTTAAATACTTAAAGTTGTGACTTTATGTTTGGTTATGACAAAGCACTGACACTGGATTCATCTTTTCTATTTTTTTCTTTTTTTACAGAAAACTTGTTAACATTTACAATATGCATCTGTCGCATGAGTTTCTGTGAACAGGCTGTTGCCATAGAAACGATTAAAATTAAAATGCTGAATCCAGCAGCGCTGTTGCACTAGGAGCACACAAATGTGTGTTCAAAAATATACTTGGAATTCATAAAAAAATGTAAGAATTAGACATTGGTAAAACATTGCATGCATTAAAAAAAAAAAACTAGAACAATGTGTACAGTATGAAGCATTATGAATGCCTTACAAATGAAACACTAGATATTAGTTTATTAGATATACAGACTTTATAGAAACTATTTTTTCTTAGAGGCTTGTAAATCTTGTAAAGGCTTTTTGTCCACTATGACGAAGCGAAACTGTCAGGTCGGGTCGGGTCGGGTCAGGTCAGAAGCCTAGATGAGTTGAGTAATCCCTGCTGAGTCATTTGGCTCGAATGGAATAAAGCCACTTCTCTCTCATTACGGCTCCTAAAGAGTCCGGGGGAGGAACTTGACACTATGATATCAAAGTTGCTCATGCTCCAAGTTCACAATTGTAACTCTAACAGTATAACTGATAAACTGCTCTCAGCCTCCGTAACTAGCATGATCGTAACTTATACTGTAGTATTTAGGAAACAAAACATTAACAGTACTTTATAGGAAAATAGCTGAATAGTGTTGAATATAGTCAGATTTATCTGCATTTCATAATACAAACGAAATATAATGATTATTAAATATATGATTATTAATCCTGTATCTAGAAATACAGTACAGACCAAAAGTTTGGACACACCTTCTCATTCAGCGAGTTTTCTTTCTTGTGTTCTTTCTTGTGTTCTTTAGCCCAAACAAGTCTCTTCTGCTTGTTGCCTGTCCTTAGCAGTGGTTTCCTAGCAGATATTCTACCATGAAGGCCTGATTCACACAGTCTCCTCTTAACAGTTGTTCTAGAGATGTGTCTGCTGCTAGAACTCTGTGTGGCATTGACCTGGTCTCTAATCTGAGCTGCTGTTAACCTGTGATTTCTGAGGCTGGTGACTCGGATGAACTTATCCTCCGCAGCAGAGGTGACTCTGGGTCTTCCTTTCCTGGGGCGGTCCGCATGTGAGCCAGTTTCTTTGTAGCGCTTGATGGTTTTTGTGATGGTGCACTTGGGGACACTTTCAAAGTTTTCCCTATTTTTCGGACTGACTGACCTTCATTTCTTAAAGTAATGATGGCCACTTGTTTTTTTCTTCACTTAGCTGCCTTTTTCTTGCTATAATACAAATTCAACCTCTTTGAATGAGAAGGTGTGTCCAAACTTTTGGTCTGTACTGTATGCTACTGTAGCCTACTATTTTTTAATCATTTTGCTCCACTGGCAGATAACTTTTGCTAATTTTAAGTATTTATTTATAAAAAAAAAGAGAAGGAAATTATCTGCCAATAAAGCAAGATATGTATGTTTAGTGTCAAGAAATAGGCTTAATAATCATATATTTTATGTATTATAATAATAAATATTAGGAACTGTTGACTAGCTTCAAGAAATTTTCCCTTGCTAAACATAATGTTTTGCAGTTCTTTCAAGCTAATTCAAACCCAGATCTAGCATCACAAGTTGCTACATGCTGCTAATTTCATTGTATAGCATTCAGACTAATAAAGTGTCACTAAAAGTGGTACTGTATACTTGGTATAAGGTTTAAGGTGAGCAGGTAAATGCTAGTTGTGTGCTAGCATGCAGAGAGTGTTGCTGCAGATTTAAAGTGTTCTCTGTCAGTCCTGGAGTTGAACACAAGTATAAAAAGTTCTGTTCTTGTGTTAAACTATTTAAATGTTGAACTGTTTGGCAAAATGCGAAAAAATTATCAAACAGTGCTGGAGCTAACAAGGTACAAATCTATTTTAGCTCTGATAAAGTAAAAGCTAGACACTCAGTAATGACTGCAGGTTTTACAGTACGCTTCACAAATGACTCAAATTCTGACTGAAGCTAAAATTAGAACTACAGCGTTTCATTTCACGGCCCCCTCACCACCTGGGTGTAGGTTTCTGCTCCGATGCCCACAGGCTCCGTTAATCAAACAACAAATCCTCTATATTTGGTGTGTAACATATTAAATTAGGTTCGTATCTGAACTGCTTTGTGAGTTTCTGTGAAGCTGAGGTGATTTCCAGCCATCAAGAAACCTCATCACACACACACACACACATGCACACCTGACACCTGACGGCTCAGTGGAGAGAACAGGATATTATTTTGCTGTTTGTGGCTGTTTGTATTTTTTTAATATGCTCAGGAAGATTTTCTTTTCGAGCTGCATGTCAATAATGTGTATGAAATTCATGTGATGAAATGTCTGAGTGCCACCAGCTACAGAAAACCAAACCAAACAAACAGATAATGCAGACGCTGTCTGTCAGATCAAGCTTTAGCCGCGACTCGGTTTGTGCTAGCATGATGTGATTGGCAAGTTTTTCTGTGTTTACTCTATTTCCAGCCGAGAAAAGGTAATAAAACAAAAACAGTTGTGCATTTTCCCACATATTAGACAGTGTCTGATGTTACTTGGTTAGTATACCATTGAAGCTACAACGCTAATAAAGCTAGCATAACAAAATGCTATAATATTACTGAGGCAGCCATTTTAGACAATCTACAGTACTACCACACCACCCCCTAGGCCACACCTCCTACAGTTTGAAAGAGGAATTGTACTGAAAATATGAAATCGTCATTTGGACGATAACGAGATTCCTCTTCGAACATAAGTTTGTCTTTTTTTTTTAAACTTTTTTTTTGGATGCAGGTCTACAAAGTGTTTTACTCATGCAGCAAAATAAAAAAAAATTGTGTGAGATTGTTACTCCATTGGCAATATTATTACTTCAAGCCTTAGACTTAGCCTTTAAATTTTTTTACACAATAGATTTTTGAAAACAAAGTAAAAAAAAAAAGTTTTGCCATCTGTGTCATGCTATGGTGATACAAAAACAAAACAAACATGGACGAGCAAAATGAATATTCCCATTCTGTTATCTATATTATATTAGGGAATGCCTGACATGTTGACATTAATATTACATTTTTAAAATAATAAATTTCAACATTATATTGATGTTTCATCTAAAAATAGCAACAGTTATGCTGTATTGTGACTCTATATGATATAACTCTTGTTAATAAATCAAATTTAGAGCGAAAGCTAGGCTAGTTAGTTAGCCGAGAGTAGTTAGGATCTGTAAAAACATTATGGAGTGAGCCACTGTATCTATATTTTTTTGTCATGATTATGTTATGATTATGAGAAAAAAAAGAAAAGTGTCATAAGGGAACCTTAAAGCAGTCTAGTAATAGTGGAGGGATTTGCCTACAAAAACAGCTTCTAATTGAAACTCTAGTGACATTCGTGTCTATCTTCTCTATCTTCTCTATCTACTCTATCTTCTCTGAACAACATGACTACGACAGGAGGGTCAGCACTAACACAGTGTACTGTATGAGCCAGACACCTGTTAGAGCGCTCGCAACGCCAATCAAAGTGCTTTCCCTCTGCGCTACCAACACAGCAACACAATGCCACGTAGGCAATACTGCCCAAAATGCAGGACGTGATTAATTGCACCAGGAATAGTAAATAAGCGGCACTCGAACAAGGACCGGGCACAAGTTGAGTCACATTGCATTTGGTTCTCAAATGACTCACTGAACACGACACGAGGTTGGGATTAAGGGAACGGTATAATGAGCATGTTAGATGATTCTAAAAACCAAAAGCAACAACTCATGACCGACTCTTACTAGAACAATTAAAGATCCAGAACTGGACTTAGACTTAACTTTTTTTTTTAATACAATTAAAGGTTTAAGAATAACTTTAAAGACCACACCAAAACCAGAACAAGAGACAGACCGAAGCCACCCAGTGACAGAAGAACATCCTGTGTGTATAATGTTTCACTCATCTAAAAATAGGATCAGTACCAGCGGAGCCAGAGAGAGAATGTGTACTAGCATTAGAGACCGCGGTGTGTGAATTCTTCAGTTTACATGCCAAAACCATGTAAGAAGGGTTTTGTTTTTCACAATTTAGAGGAAACGTCCCAGAACAGAAATTTCCCAGGCTGTTTGAGCCATTCGCTAACGGTCACGACATGTAACCACGAATCCACAATATATCCATATGATATGATTATACAATATGATAACTAGGTTTGATAAGTGTTTAAATATAAACTTTTTTACATATGGAAGGAATAAAACCCTCTGTGTTGTGCTGTTTTAAGAAAATAATCCACAACCGGATGTTTCGCATCATCGATTTTAAGGAGTGGGTTCTGTGTCCTTGGGTTCGGTGTTCTGTGTCCTTGTTAACAGGATACTTGATTCTTTGAACACACATTTAATTAAATTGACATATTACCTCTTCACTTCTTACAACAGCATGAAACGTAGTGTCTTCAATCTGGGCATATTACTCAAAGCTATATTATGTACACATTATGTAGGAAAACTAATGAATATAAACTCCCAGTCCCATCCCCAAACAAAAAGATTATGAACGTCTGATTGTGTTTCACTGTTATCAAAGATAAGGCTGTTTATTTTACCCATCATGCTTTGCTGCACTGATCAGGGTTGTTTACACATGTAAAGCTGCAGGCTGCGTGACTCCGGACTGAGCAAGTGCAGGGACACAGACGTGTTGAAAGGGCTGATGGGAAAAAGTGCTGACTGGGAAGAGATAGGTTTAGGGAATGGAGCAGGAGCTGGTATTACGTCATACTGTTCCAGCTAGACCACTCAACACACACACACACACATGCACGCACACACACGCACACTCACTCAGGCTTAAATGTCAGTGAACACACACCAGTATGTTAGACGTACTGTACATTAGAATGAGATGTAATATTTTGTCATAGTTTCTACCTTCCGTGGTTTATTTCTCGCCTATTAGACAGAAAACAACCTCCAATTATCTTTTATTTTATTAACTGATGATGTTACAAGAACATCACACACACATGATGTTCTTATCACAATTTCGCAGTGCTGCAAGGAGGAAACCGGAGGACCTGAAGGAAACCCACCAACCACGGAGAGAACATGCAAACTCCACATACATACACACACCTCGACCCTGGAGGTGCAAGGCGACAGTGCTAACCACTACTCCACCATGTCGGCCAACACTGATCTAACGTTTTATATATATATACTGTATATTTAGATTATTTGAGTATAATATTCCACAACATATTGCGTCATGGATCAAGGTCCACTATTCATGGCCAGGACACAACAACTCTAATGAGATACTGAGTTCCTGATATAGCTGTAGCCTTTCTACATGTCCACCAGGGGGCGTATACCTCTTCTGATTTCCTAATGACACAATACAATTTTTAAGCTATAAAACTATAAAATACATTTTATACATTTTATACAATTTTACACATAGTGCATAAGACCCAAAGCATTTTAGCCCTTTCTTGCTTTTCCGTTTTGCCAGACTCAGGATTTTATCGTACAGAATGATGCATCTTTTTTTTTCAGCACAAAATAGGCAACATGATGAACTGAATTCTAAATTCATTTTAACGAACAATACAAACCGAGCAAAAAATAAATAAAAAAAGGAAAAGAAATAGCAGAGATACACATGATCATGTGTTTTTATTGTTTTTATCAGTTGTTTCTATGACCAAAATAATAATAATATGCTCATTTTGAGAGTTCTACATTTTTGTGACATCATTCCCATATTACAGTAGTAGCCAAATTTAACCCATATAAAAGTAATGATAACTTTTGTTCTACCTGACGTATCCGAAAACCCAAATACACAGTTCGATGTCTGAAGCTTCCCCGTTAACACACACACTTCCATATAAGCGCATATATACACTATATATATTTATTTATTTATTTATTATTTATTTATTTATTTATTTTATTGTCATTAACATATGCTGTGTTGTCGGCACCTATCTGTGCTGCTTGGGTATTAAGTGTTATAAAATATTACATACCATAGAGTAGATTGAGTTTAAACTTTAGGATTTTTACTGCAATAATGAAATGCTGAAGCAGAAATCTTTTGTTCCTTGAATTTCAGATGTAGGATTACAACAGGTGGTCAGAGACTCCATTAATGACGCCTGAGACCTCCTTGAGGACACAAGAGCCTCTGTGTGTGTGTGTGTGTGTGTGTGTGTGTGTGTGTGTGTGTGTGTGTGTCTGTGTGTTATAATTATAAGCTTCTTCTTCTTATCTGATGTAGACATCAGGGCCTCTAGAGAGCGATGTATAGCTGTGCTGTTCCCCTTATAGGATTGTGCAGTCATGAGAAACACACACGCGCACACACACACACACACACACACACACACACACACACACACACACACACACACACACACACACACACACACATACACACACACACACACACAACAACAACAACAATCGAGAGTCTGATCACATTACTCCTGATCGAAAGATAAAAAATGCCATATGACGCAAATGAGACAATGAGACGCAAAAGTCTGAGAGACAAGGATGCGCTATTAATCCTTATGGACATACAGTAAATAAATGAAATACAAAATACACGTTAAAAACTGAATACAGTGCAATATTAAGCTTTTAAGTGTATTAGACATAACCAAGTGTCATACTGTACGCATTGTATTACGCATCATATAAGCCAAAAAGTGCCATGCATTAAGCATTACACATTGTAAGTACTGTACGTCTTAGCAACATCATAGTTGATTTAAGAGCTATCCTAAGAATATGATACTATAAATATTAAACTTCATAAGCCTTACTCAGATGTTTTATAGACATGGCTAAGTGGCAAATGATGACCTGTTTGCGGTATGTTGCATTATAAGCCCTTTATAAGCATTGTATAAGCATTAGAAACTACTATATGTGTCTAAAAGAAATAAATATTAACTATATTAACAATATTAAGCATTATTCATAAGCATGTCATAAAGACATTATGATTATATAGTAAGCATAATAAGCGCCAAGGCAAATGAAAATATACAGTATTAGGCATTATAAGCATGTACAGTGGTAGGATAGGGTGATATGGTCTGCATTGTAAGCACATCTACAGGAAAAGTACAGATATAATGTACATGCTACATATGAACAAAGAGGCAAAGACACTACATTAAGGCTTCATAAGCAGGTAGAAATGACAAGAGGTGGGGTTAGAAGAGAAAACTAATGTACATAACTTTGTTTGAAAAATGGTTTGAAACCGGATGAATAATGAAATGCTTCACTCCTGATCCAGACAATAAATAAACTAATGACTGAATAAATCTTCCTGAAGATGATAAACTATTGTTTAAATAAAACAAACAGCGGAAAAGTGTGAGACGACACAAACCTTTTTCTGAATGCACACAAGCCGAGTTGTTCCCATTTCTCTTTCCCTGACCATTCAAACGTCAATTATTTAATGGGCTGGTAATCAGAACGGTTGCCATGACACCCACCTGAGTTCCAGTTCCAGTCCATGGAGGAGTGCGTGAGGGGAGGACGCTCCACTCATCTGCTCAACAATCCCTTCATCCACTCGTCTACTGCCGTTTGTTCTTCTTTAATCTCTTCTCATTCTGTTCGCTCTTTCTCTCCGGATTTCCTTTTATTCTTCTCTATTCTGCTCGTCTCCTTTATTTCTTTTCATTCTCCCTGTTTTTCTCCTCTATGCCTAATTTCTCCTCCTCTCTTCTCTTTTAACTTTCAGTATCTCAGATCGCTTTCAATTCTTTTTTATTTCAATTCCTGATTGTTTTTTCTTCGTCTCTTCTCTTTTCTCTCTCCCTTCCTTTCTTCTTCTCCTTCGTTTCAGTTTTTCTCGTCTCTCTTCTTCTTTTCCCTTGGCTTCTTCTTCGTCTCCTTCTCTTCAATTTTGTCTTCTTTTTGCTCTTCTTCTTTCTTCCTTCTCCTTCTCTTTCCTTCTCTTCTTCTCCTTTGATTTTCTTTCTTCCAATTCCTTCACACTTTGCCTTTCTATTTATGCTTTACTTCAATTTTTCTTTTCTATTTACCATTTTCTTTCTTCTCATCTCTTCTCATCTCTTCTCTGTTCTGGTTTTGTTTAACTATGACCTCCAGTACGATTGCGCTCATTTCTCTTCCATTATCTTTCTCTGTTTACTTCCCTTCCACCCTTTGCTCCTACTTTTCTCTTCTGAACTCTCCGGGTTCAGTTGCCTTCCCGGTCCTAGTATTCTCTCTCTCTCTCAGTTACAGCCTGGAGGAAGCGTGTGATGAGAAGCTCATAAATCAGGAGCCTGCTGTGCGCCTCACTCTGGACTGGGAAACCATTCGGAGATCTGGCACTGATCCAACCCCCCCTATAACACAGGCCCATGCGGCCAGTGAGACATCACAGCATATGGATATTTTATGATATCTTATCATTTCCAAAAGCTTTTAATGTGATACAGTGATGAATTGAACGTACACCATGTGTACCACTGGCACTGCTCCGCAAAATCATCTTTAAGGCTACTATAATGCAATTAATGCTACAGTACCAGTTTGGCTACCTATTTATCTACCAGTTTAGCATTGTCTAAATCACTCTTCTTACCCTTTTCTTCTTTGGAGCCTCCCTCATACTCGTATCTAAGAAAATCTGATGCAAGCAGTGATGTGATCGGATCGTCTTGACCTGTCAAATTTTGGTCAAAAATCAGATGGTTTCGTGTTGTGCTTTGCTCAAAATGTGGAAGTGTAAAGCTTCTAAAATAAGGCTATATAGTGATTAAATAAAATAAAATTTGTTATAGAACTGTGTGTGTCAGAGAGTAATAATTTGCCAAAATGCGTAAAAGAATAAAAGTTTTGCTGTCAAACTGTTCATATTAAAGAATATAACCACGCCAAATAGACAAAGACTCAAGAACAGGTTTGAGCACTATATTAAAATACCGTATATAAGCGTCTATAGAAGTAAAAGAAAGGTTTTGTCTGGACCTTGGTCAAGACTCACTTTTTCAATAATATCTATATGTTTCTTACGCTGGAGAACCCGAAACCAGTTGACCGTCTACTGTCAGCTATATGAGCGGAGGTGAGAGAACATCACGGACATTTCCTGTAAATCTAAACGTCTTCAACAAACAGCGTGAACAAACCCACTGACAAATTCTGTTTATTTTATAACACACGCCTTAACACACATTCCTGTGTCATGATGCAGCAAAACCGCCACAGTGTCGAATTCGGTTCCAAATCTAGCCGCGTGTGAAATATCGGCGGTAACGTGAGCCACGCGGATGGAGGTGTGAGAACTCAGCGTGTCAGCGCGGGGCCTCCGGCTCGGCTAGCGTGTGTTATGTAAACGTCTGAGTTTTCTGCTCATGACCCCAGCTAGCCTAAAGTACTGTATTTCTTCTCCCCACTCACACACACACACAGACACACACAGACACATGCACTCATCAACCTCGTGTGCTCCTAAGAATATGTTCTTCACTTCATCAGGAAGAAGGGATCACAGAAGGGGAAAGAATGTTCCTACACCGGATCTTCAGGGGGGAAAAAAAGCTGAATATTGGAAGGTTTGACATCATATTTAATTTATTTCAAGATGTATAAATGGAAACACACACCTCCATAGCTTTACACTATGCTAGTCAATGCTAGCACCTCGTTTATGCTAATCAGGTAATTTTCAGTCAGTGTAGTGATCACGAGAAAACAAAAAAAAAACACTTAAAGTATTAATATTAATGATGAGTTTTATCAGGTTTGTTACTATACAGTTAAAAGTAGACAGTGTGAAAAAGAGGGGTGACATTTTTTAGCAAAACTTCTTTTGTGTTTTTATCCCATACACACACACACCGATTGTCATGAGTTAATAGTTACAAGTAACCTTTTTCAAAATGTCATCTCATTCAACAAAAAAAACAAAACAAATCTTCATTATTGTCATTCAGATTAGAGGTTAACAGACCATCAATTAAACCCTATAAAAGTAAAAAGAGCTGAACAAATAGTACTCTTAGACACTCGAGTGTCTTTGGTGCCACATGTAAATGAAGCTGTTTTGCATCCTGGCTGGTGTATCCTGGCTTTTTTATGAAATTCAAATTCAGCCTCCGAGGACAAGCGCCATGGAGAACCATATTTTGTCTTTTAATGTCAAGCTGTCTTTATGGGACCTAATCAATTTTGAGTTCATAAAACGGAGTCCAGTTGCGTGAAATTTGCTAAATTAATATTTCACCTGCTAACAAGGAATAACACTTATCTTGGCACTGTATCTTGGCTGACCCTGCGCTCTGACCCCAGTTACACTGGGATATGCAAAGAAAGAATTTCACCGTGCTGTAATGTATATGTGACAAATAAAGGCTTAACTAAAGCCTTTCGATCCCTTTTTTTATTGAAACTTCCCAAATCTCTCTCATCTCAAAACTCTCATGCTCGCTCTTTCCATCATCTCTATTATCTAATCTTCTCTCACACCTAAACCGGTTTCTATTTAAGAAAAGACTTAGCATGTTTTAAATCGTTCTGACAATCATCTCACATCACTTGTAAAGCCTTGCACTTTGGCAATTAACTATGCAGCGTTAACTCTCCTGCTAGGTTAATTATCATGCTAACGCTGCTCTGAAATCGCCTGTGCCCCCTGACAAGCTCCGTTTCCTTGGAGCAGATAATGATTAGCGTACAATGAGGACAGAGATCCTCACTCCTCATGCAGCAGTCAGGTTTTTCTCTTTGAAACATTCTCAGGTTAAAATCTCATTACGTGGAGTTTTGAGATAATCAGGCAAGGCAGTTAAGAGCGGAAAAATTTGACGCCAAGAGCTGCAGAACACCAGCGGAGAGTCGTCACTCATCAGCTCTCAGTTCCTGATGAATTTCCACTTTTCTAGGAGAGGTCGTTTAAAATCTCCGGCTGTCACAGATGGTTATTACTGGCAGCGGTTATAGAAAATGGTCTCGGATGCAGCTCATTACCGAGTCGCCGTGCTGAGGAAGAAGTCTGAGTCGCTCGGTGAAAAGTTCGGCTTGAATTTTAAACGAGCAAATTAATGTTTTAGATGGATTGCTGAGGCTGCAACAAATGACCACATGGGGGCAGAGTGGGGGTTTTATTGTTTTGCTAGTAACCTTGAACTGCCTTAGAGGGTGGTCTTTCGGCTGATCCTGTCGAGGGGTCTCCACAGCGGACCATCTGATCCGCAACAAACTTCCTGATGCAAGCGTCCCATTTTATCCTGGCTTGGGACCGGCACTGCATGCAGTGGCTGGGGTTTGAGTACTGGCTGGGAATCGAACCCAGGCCTTCCGCACCGATGCCTTTAAACTCAGAACGGAGAACATGTAACAGGTAGAATCGTGCCAAAACTTCACAGGAAACTCGACTTTTAAAGATTTTAAAGAGGAGAATCCCACAAATTATTTTCCTTTCGGGTGAATAGAGACGTTTTCTCTCATCTTTGCTCGTCTGCGAGCTCTTTCTGAAATATTAACAAAGATAAATCAGCAAGCTCTGCCGCCAGACAGATGATGTAAAGCCCTGAAATGTCTGCACTAAGCACTATTTTATATTTACAGTACAAGGTTCTGGGCTCCAATAAATAAAACAGAAAAAAATAAATCCACAGCTTTCAAAAATCTGATTATTTATATTGAATATTTGTTATTTTATAATTAAAATTATTTGTCGGTTGTGTCTGTTTTTGTTATTATTTTATGTTGTTTTATTTTCTTTACTTGTGTATCTAAAACAAAAAGTAAACTTTGGTGTAATTCTAGTGTTATTTTCACTCAGCAGTCACTCAGCTGTGGAAGAAACAGCACAGGAACTATGGTAGCTAGCTAATGTAATAGTTAGCATATAGCACTATACTGCAAATGATTGGACTTATTGTGTTAGCTAGAAATCAAATATTTCCTTTTTAATTTTTGTTTTTTGTTGTTCTCTCGCATTTTATCTAAGATAGCATATGTTCCAAGTGAGTACTGGCATAATTCTAGCCATGATAAATATTTGGTAGATTTTAAGTTTGTAAAGCAATTCATTTATTAAACATAATGTATGTGACAAATAAAATTTGAATTTGATCTATAAGAATAAAAGAAATGTTTTGCCTGTACACAGGTCAGAACTCGCTCTTTCAATGACAGCATTACGCTTCATACATTGGAGGACCAGAAACCAGTCTCAGACCATTTTCTGTCTGTCTGTCTGTCTGTGTGTCTGTCCAGCCAGATTTTGTCACAGCATCACACAAAACTGTCTAATTAGTCTAATCTAATTAAACTTTTGCAATACTTAGATCTCTGCCTGAAGTTTAATCTGCACCATCAGTGAAATCGAAATGTTGAGTAAAAGCGATGTTATGAACAGTTATGTGTGGGATTTAATAATCTACTTTAAAATAATCTACTAATGCGCTACTGTCTCAATGTAAACAAACACCTGCACCAATAGATATTAATTAGAAAAGATAAAGTGAATATTTTTACTGGGATTAGTTCATATTTTCACTTTGGCTGAAATAACAGCGCTGAAGTGGTATAAGTGAATTTTAACACGCTGGAGTCGTTTTAAGACAAAACTTCATCTTTATCTGATCTACTTTTTCCATTTCTCATCTGTGATTCACTCTCTGATTACCGAACAGGGAGTGTATTTGTCTGACCACCAAAGAAGTACAACTTAGTGTAAAGAAGGCGTCAGATACTCAACCTTAAAGAATGTGATTTCTGTGTATTAATAAGTTAGACAGAGAGTTCTGCCGTACTGAAAGACACACAGACATTATGTGGACTTCAACCTGAAATAACAATGCTAGTTTTAAATAAAAGCCTTGAAGCTCATATGTTAAATAAAAACATTTATATTTAGATTTTAGAACACAGAGCATTCTCAAGTTGCTTGTTAGCTTGTTAGCTTGTAGCTAAGAAAATGGATGGATGATAGTTATTACAGTCTCAAGATACTGTAAGAAGCTCAAAATGACAAGATAAATGGAATGAACTGAACGAGATAAAAAGGGAATGAATGGAATAATGAGTGCTTGATTGCAAAATGTACAGTAGTTAAGGAATTAGCAAATTAGCAATAAAAAGACAACAAGTTAGTTAGCTAGCTGCTTAGTTTCTGGATGTTTTTTTCCACAGCCAAGGATAATCACTGCAATAAGGAATACTGAACAGCTGTTATGTAAATTAAATTTATATATATTTTTTAAAGATGTGTTTTTTTCTAGACTTTTTGATCACATAAAATCAGTAAAATCCAGCTGTGGCTCTGTGCTTCTACACTAATGTTGTGAAGATGAGAAGAGCTGAAAGGAGTCTTTTTTCCCCCGGCTCTGAAAACTAATAACGTTCATGAATTATATAAAGCGAACACTTAGAATGAATCAGTATTCGTTTGCAGTTCCCAGTTCCTCATTAGCGCCTAAAGGTCAAAAACAGCGGCGCAAAAAAAACAACAAAAAAAAAACGACATGACATTTTTCTTTCTAAATGAAACAGTGTTCAGAAACCCTGTGCTCTTAACGTTTTTTAGCTTCCCTGCTCTAACAAACGCTGTGGTTACTGCGACCGATTAAAATTGAACAATGAACATCGCCTCACACTCGAGCTTAGTGTTAGCGGTTGATGGGTCCTTTGCAAATGCTACGCTAATTAACTGCACAGCTTTTTCAGTTACAGGCACGATAAAGTAGTGTAAACTCGTTAAGAAGTTGTATTTTATTTTATTTTATTTTATAACACAGTGCAGTTTAATTCTGGATTCTGGATTTATTAACCCTTTATAAGCAGCTGCAAATCACAGATTTATATTAATGTACTCTTTGCATTAGTGCATAGTACATTGAGGGGTTGCTATAGAAACAATAATCACAGCAGTATGTGTGTGGGAGATACACAAGTCCTCTGTGAAAGATTTTTTTTGGCTACGGATTTTTTTTTTTTTTACATTATGCAAGAACTCTCAGATGTCAGTAAATATCAGATGTAAAGCTGTGCCTTTTATCTTACTATGAATCATATCAGATATCAAATACTCAAAGTAGGATTCTAAAGAAAACTTGCTGATATGATTTTCTCTTAGGAGACATTTATTAAAAAAAAATTCTAAGGAGTCTCCTGGGTCAGGGAAGGCAAAGCTGTAACTTCAATCAAACTAGAATTTTAATTATAAATCAAAGCACTACAAAAAAAAAATTAGAATCAAATAATTAAACTAAGTAACAAATTAGTCAGCACATAATTGAACTAGGATTCAATTTAGAAACAAAGGAATCAAGCTAGGAGTCAAATAGTCGAATGAAAACAAATTAATAATAAAATTTCAATTTAAAATCAAACGGGAATCAAAGAATTCAACCTAGAATCGAAACAGACATAAAAGAATTAAACTAGAAATCAAAGAATCAAAATAAGAAACAGGTTAGAATTACATAATCAAATAAGGACTCAAAGAGTCAAGAAACAAATTATGAATCACATGGATGAAACTAGGAATCAGAGAGTTAAACTAACAAACATTATGAATCACATAATCAAACAATGAATCAAATTAGATATCAAAGATTTTAAATATTAATCAAAGATTTTAAATTGGGACAAAAAAATAGGAAACAGATAATAAAGTTAGGAATCAAATTAGGAGTCAAAGAATCAAAAGAGGAATAAAAGAACGAGAAATAAAACAAGGAAATGAAGTATCAGTAATCGTATTGAGCTGGGAATCAAATTAGGAACAAAAGAATCAAATTAGGACTTTAAGGAACAAACTTAAAAACAAATTATGAACGAGTTAATCGAGCTAGGAATCAAATTATGAATAAAATAATCAAATCAGGGGTCATAGAATAAAGCAACTATAGTAATCAAATAATCAAACAAAGAATCAAGTAGAAATCAAAGAATCAATGTATAAATTTAAGAATCAAACCAAAAGAAAATTAGCAATAAAATTACGAGTAAATAATGAGTAAAAGGGTTAATAGATATAAACAGTTTTCTATAAGGAAATGTTTGTTTAACATTTTAGGAAAAAGCCTGTAGCTTGAAGTCAGAGCTCCAGTCTTATCTGCTCAGGGCCAATGTGGCTGCGGGATTTCGTTACAGCCACTTGATAGCTGATTAGAGAATAAGTTAAACAGTTTTCTGATATTATCTCTGGGCAGAGGTTTCTCTATATCTACACGATAATCACATTTGTCCAATTAAATTTGAGAGAGAGAGAGAGAGAGAGGAGCTATATTTAAAGTGAGAACAGGAACTAAATTAGTACTGGGTGTGATTCTATCATGGAAATAGAAACAACTAAATGCATTTATGGTATAAACAATTATCATAGAAAGATGCAGACAAAAGTGATGACTGTATTCTCAGGAAGCGCTCCTCCTGGACATCAGTGTAACTTCATTACAAGTGTAATGTAATAGCACGTTATAAAGTGTGTTGCTAATGACTGGCTGAGATTAAGGATTAGAATGCACAGATTAAATGTACGCTTTGAGCGAAAGAAAACACACCTGTCTCAACCTTCATGGCTTTTCTTCACAATGAAAAACAACATGGCGTGATGTAAAAAGTTTTGAAAGCAAAGTGCTGCCTGTAGAATGCAACAACTTCAAATGCACGGAAGAGGGTGTACATAATTTTTATCACATCCAAAAAATGTGTTTTTTTATTTCAAGAAATGCTGTTTCATGATTTTTAAGGTTAAGCGCAGTTTAACTTTTTTCTTTTCTCTACACATATCAAAAAACATAAGGCCTTCTAAATCCTGTTATGATGCCCAAACTGCAAAGTTTGTAGTTGTTCACTTCACCACTTGGGGGCACTGGAGTAACTTTATCAGTGCTTAACCCTTCTGCTAAGAAACCAGGAGAGACAGATTTAGAGCATGACTGCAGCATCAAGTCCATCCTGAACCTCAAGGTCAAGGAGTGATTCTTTAGCTACAACTATCTATCTATCTTTTTTTTATTTTTATTTTTTATTGATGACGATGGTGATGATGAAGGAGAGAATGTTCAGCGCTTCTGTTATGCTGGAATTTTCTTTGCTCCAGATGGTGCAATTATTACATATTTTTTAATTACTCGTTAAATCCAGACCGGTCCCGATCGCTGATCCAGAGGTACAGTAGCCAGGCTTCAGTATAGACTAACCAGTATGAGATATGTGATGGATCTTACATCGTTCACAGCTCTGGTTTGACCTTCCGGCTGAGAACGCAGAACGAATGAATATAACAGGAACTTGAGACGCTCCTGTGGATTCCCGCTGATCCAGTCTCAGCACGATCCCTTCAATGATCTGATGCTCCTCAATGGTTTGGCTTTTTTGATAACAGATTAAAGTTTAATTCAGTTCTTTACAGTGGATGCAGACTGAGTGGGACCGTGAGTGGTACAGAGGAGTTAGAAAAGTGCAAGCGTCAGCAATCAGCAGGAGTTCTGTGCTGCACTTCTACACAGTGGGTGTTTTACATATTCATTTAATGGAATAGATATACAGTATAACGCAGGCATGGACGAATCAGCCTGTGTGCCTGTTTGACCAGGGTCCAGGTTCTTCATTCTATGGATGAAGGACGTGTAAGTTCTTACTAGTGTTACTCAGTGACGACATGCTAACAGCGCTCATGGCTAGCTCTCAACATTATCGTCCTATCACATTACATTACAGGTTGTATGTTACAAAACTTAAAACTGGAACACAAACTGCAAATCTGATGGTTTATGCACACTGTAGGTTAATGCATTTATCATTCCGCTATAAGGCCAAAAGTACACCCAACTTAGGCTCTTCACTAAATTCTACAGATTTTCCAAATTGTTACCAGAAAGTTGTCTAGACAATTGTACACGTGCTGTTGAAGTCAAAACGGGACATTTTTGGTGAATAAAGGTGTGGCACAAGCCAAGAAGACTTGATTTCAGTAAAAGATTTAAAAATAAACAAATATATCTTTTGTGTCATTTAGTTCATTTTGTTCTTTTGATCAGAAATAAAATAAAATGTAACATTTTCAATAAACAGACCCCCAACACGTCTACATACACACATTTTGGCTTTAGTTCCAGTAATAAAAATATTACAATGCAGCTAAGGACATATTATTATAAACAGAATGAGCAGCTCACCATCATAGCTTCTGGTCCGAGTCGTTTGTTCTTTTGAATCTATTGCACTTCATAGCGTCTATGAGAGTCTCGTGACACAAGAACGAATGATTCGGACCAAAAGACTCAAAAGTAACGACTCATTTCTGTTCCCTGTACATAACCTACGGAGGTTTTGCGATGATTTGCGCATGTGCGCCCAGTAGAAAATAAACGAATCACTCTCTGAGACGACTAGTTCTTCTGAGTCATGTTAAAAAAAAACGAATCATTCATGAACGACCCATCACTAGTGCAAACTTTTTTGGATCGGCTTAAACTTGAAAATCAATGTCACCAAATTGGGGAAGAGACGCATCTATCTGTGGGAACTATGCACACACTCATTCACCAACACCACTTGCACAATAGAGAAACTCTCCTGAGAGTTATTGGCACATCCTGATGGTATCCAAGCACTAGTGAGACACTGGGATAAGTATATTAGTGCAGCAGGGGATTATATAGAGAAATAAAGGGAGGTTTTACTCTCAGAACTGTGTTCTGTGTATATGTGAATAAAAATGTAATTAAAATAGAAAAAATCCCGGGTTGACTTGAACACCCCTAGTTTGTGTATACATTTAAATATTTATATGAATGAACACAAATCTCAATGGCCAAAAAAACAGAATCTGGAATGAGGAAGATTATAACAGCAGTAAAGTCACTAACTGATTTTATTTACTTTTAACATAGTTAAGTTGAATTTTATCTGCTTTCATTTTACATTGTTTAATCCTGGTTGTTTTATTTATATATGTACAGTACAGACCAAAAGTTTGGACACCCCTTCTCATTCAAAGAGGTTGAATTTGTATTATGGCAAGAAAAAAGCAACTAAGTGAAGAAAAAAACGAGTGGCCATCATTACTTTAAGAAATGAAGGTCAGTCAGTCCGAAAAATTGGGAAAACTTTGAAAGTGTCCCCAAGTGCAGTCACAAAAACCATCAAGCGCTACAAAGAAACTGGCTCACATGCGGACCGCCCCAGGAAAGGAAGACCAAGAGTCACCTCTGCTGCGGAGGATAAGTTCATCCGAGTCACCAGCCTCAGAAATCGCAGATTAACAGCAGCTCAGATCAGAGAGCAGGTCAATGCCACACAGAGTTCTAGCAGCAGACACATCTCTAGAACAACTGTTAAGAGGAGACTGTGTGAATCAGGCCTTCATGGTAGAATATCTGCTAGGAAACCACTGCTAAGGACAGGCAACAAGCAGAAGAGACTTGTTTGGGCTAAAGAACACAATAAAGAACACAATAAAGAAAACTCTTTGAATGAGAAGGTGTGTCCAAACTTTTGGTCTGTACTGTGTATATATATATATATATATATATATATATATATATATATATATATATATATATATATATATATATATTTGCCCTCTTTCACTCGGTCGCTCCTCCACTTTTTTTAAGATCACAACTCCTGTTTTTGAAACTCGTCCTGCTAGCACTTCTGATCAGTGGAGGGCGGTCAGGATGAACGTAAATCTGGTGTGCTTCACACCCAAGGTGTCCAGTCCCTCGATAGAAGCTAGGACACTAAGAATAGAGGATTTTCAGTGTCTCAAAGGCCAAAAACACCCAGATGGTCCTCCGGCACTGTCCCAACCCTCTGTGTGTGTGTGTGTGTGTGTGTGTGTGTGTGTGTGTGTGTGTGTGTGTGTGTGTGTGTGTGTGTGTGTGTGTGTGTGTGTGTGTATGTGTGTGTTTGTGTGTGTGTGTGAGTGAGTGTGTGTCAGCAGCTTGTTAGCCAGATTTAGCACTGTGGAATTTGTTTGTTGGCTTTTTTCCTCTCATTTCTCTTCCATTTTTTTTGTCCCTGGTCTTTAGATGTGCTCTTGTTTTGCAGTGAAAGGAAGCGAATGCTGCGGAAGACGAGCCATCGCCTTGGCACCCTCAGAAACCAAGAGGAACGACTAAAAACATTCTTTCTGACTGACCAGATCTTTATATGACCACTTTTTTTTTTCACATTGGGATAAGTCATGTCCCCAAATGTCATCAGCACAGAACGTCTCATTATATCCAGGGCTGGAACATGGAGCAGGAAACTGAGAGCGCTCTTTGTATAAAAGAGAACTGAACTGCATGAGAGAGAGAGAGAGAGAGAGAGAGAGAGAGAGAGAGAGAGAGAGGAGAGAACGCTGAGCGTTAAGAGAGTCCTCGGATATAAGCATCTGCTCCTGTATATGCTGATTGTAGATATACACCGATCGGCCATAACATTATGACTAGTGCTGTCAATTGATTGAATATTTTATTCTAGTTAATCACAGTCATAGTTTGCGATTAAGTCTGCAATTAAGCTGCAATTAAGTTGTGGGAGCCACCACTCCCACAACTTACACTTATCCACAACTTATTCTTGTAAAAATAGCTTAATACAGATTGCAGTTCAGGGTATCACACACAGCTGGGTAACCGCGCTGCGATTATGGGAAGCCATTAGGGTTAAACTGTGTTGTATGATTTAATTTGTGTTAAAAAAAAGTCACAATTTCTCGATTAATCGCATGCACTAACGCGTTAATATTGACAGCCCTGATTTTGACCACGGAAAGGTGAACTGAACAACACTGATCTGCAGTTATACCCCAGTAAACTGGTTACAGGATCATAGCCAGTGAAAGCTCACACATACAGTACAAATCGCTGAAAAACTTGGATCTTCAAATTCACCAGATCCAAATCTGATGGGATGTGCTGGATCCAATGACGTCCTGGTGCCAATATTCTGATGCCTCGCCCCTAGGGTCCAAAGCTGCCCCAGCGGCACAAGGGAAACCGAAAATCTCTGTGGTTTTAATCTATGCAAATTTGAAAACAAAAACACTCTGCAAGAAATTCCATTTAAAATTAGCTGGTCTTTGATACTAACAGGTGTAGAGAGATATTAATCAGGACACTCGAGTGACGTTTGTATTTGACCACCAGTGGCAGGTGGTGCAAAAACTTTTTTAGGGGGCGCAAACAAAATTAAAATTTAACTTTTAATATTCGCCTGTAAATAGCCATTTATCAGGTGATTAAGCATCATTACTACTAGTATTAAATAAATCATGCAATAAATGTACTTTAAAACAGTGAATTGAAATTTAAAGTGGGTTTATTGTCAGTAATGAAAAACAAACAAATGCACAAAAACAAACAAAAGCTGCGTAAACACAGGCCAGTGGCTCTGTTAGAAATTTTGCTCTCCTTTCTTCGTTGAGAATGGCCCAATCACATGAGCCCAAATATTTAAAAACAATATTGATTCGCTAAGAACAAAAGTGGGCGGGTGGTTGATTTGAAAAGATCCAATCAGAGCTCAGCCTCAAGTCACATGCTTTTCAAAAATGTACGTGCCTACATAGACACTCGTTTGTCCGGCGCCCCGCATACACGAACACAAATGAACGTAATACAGTTTAGATTTTTTTTTATTGCAAATAAATTATATTAAGAAATACAGCAGAATATTGTGACTAAATGACTTTATTTCATTATTAAAATAAACAATTATTATGTTAAATAATTGCATGTTAAAGGCGCATTCTTCTCTGCCTAACTTTAAGGGGGGCGGCGCCCCTGCGCCCCGTATTGACCGGCCGCCACTGTCACAAACCTCAGTCGTCCACTATTAGTGAAGTATCACAGTAGGGTCCTTAGAAATGCATCTAGAGTCGCTGTTATTATTTAACCCTGTTTTTTCCCCCTGTTCTTCCAGTTCACTTCTTTAGATTTTTCCTTCTTTCATCCTCACCCACTAAGTGCTTTATCCTGGTCAGGGTTGCTGCTGATCCACAGACTATCCTGGTAACATCGGTGTGCACAAGGTGAAAGAAATCCTACTTAACTACCTGCCTATGGCCCGTGCCCTGACACGCCCACGCAATCATGACCCCTGGACTATTTAAACCAGATTCAGCATCGATACCGTAATTCAGATTTATTGCTCAGAACAAAGTTATTTATTAAACATAGACAATGCATTCCCATTCTGGTGTCTCGATCCTGAACTAGCAAGACGTGACGTGACAGCATGCTGTCATATGGAAACAAACATACATAAGCCATACAAAAACAACTTCTTGTGTGGACACAGATTCAGATTTTTGCCAAAATCACATAAAAGTTCTGGTTTAATCGTTCAGACTGAGGTCGCATTGCTAACAATCTGATCTGTTTCTGATTTAGGACGCTGTACAGAAGTGACCCAAATTAGATTTTAAAAGATTCCAGTTATACAATATGTGATTTATTCTGTTCACACTGTTATTAACAAAATCCCCAAAAGATCCCAAAAATTCTGATTTGTGTGACTTTTGCCTGCAGGGTGAACATAGCCAAAGAATTCAGGACACAGGAGTGTGTGAGGGAGGCTGTCGATGTTATTAGCATTCTGACCTAATAATTATGACAATAACAATAAAAGAAAATGCTATTTTCACTTTCCCTACTTGTTCCTGTCTCCACAGCGATTATAACTAACTGAACGAACACGACCCCTGGTGCCTCTCGGAGTTAATTATCTCCACTAATGATCTCGGTGTTCAGTGCAGGGCAGATTAACGAGGCAGAAGTAATAAGGTGATAAAAACTCAAGACTCTCTGCAGAAGGGATGGAGAGAGAGAGAGAGAGAGAGAGAGAGAGAGAGAGAGAGAGCGTCTTTAAGGCTATGCACTGAAACTTCTTCTATATTCACTCAGTTACAGAGTGTGTGTGTGTGTGTGTGTGTGTGTGTGTGTGTGTGTGTGTGTGTGTGTGTGTGTGTGTGTGTGTGTGTGTGAGTGCGAGTGTGTGTGTGCGAGTGAGCGTGTGTGTGTGCGCGAGTGAGCGTGTGTGTGAGTGCCCATGCGTCACTGCCATGACCAACTTGTGACATGTGATTTAAAACCCCACATCACTCTGTTTCCTGTTTCTTTGGTACTGCTTTTTATAAATACTTTTTTCTCTTTTATTTCTTTTGATAATCTCAGCCTTCCTGTCTTTAATTCTCCATCCTCAGCTCTCTTTTCATCATCTGTTCTTCTTTCTATCTTTTATAGTTCTCTATTTTCTTTCCAGTTCACAGTTTGGCCCTTTTCATTTTCATCTTTCTGTCTAATATCACAACTTATTTTTTTCTTTTCCTTTTCTTCTTCATTTCCTTCCTTTTTCTTTTCCTTTTTTTACAATCTCAGCCTTCTATCTATCCATAACAATTTCTTTGCTTATTTTGTTGTATCTGTATGATCCAGTAGATGGATGGATGGATGGATAGATAGATGAGTACTTTATTAAACCCAAAGCGATCATTACAGCAGCCAGTTCACATCATTTAAGCATCAAACAAGAATTGAGAGAGGGAAAAAAGTACAACTAAGGTGCATTAATGAGATACAAATTGTGTCAAGTTTAAGGTGCATTAAAGAGGTAGAAAAATGCTATCAAATAATATGTGAATATGAAAATACTGCTTCTATGTACATGAAAATATTACTTCTACTGTATGTAATCTATAATCCAATATCACAAGCCACCTGATATTTATCCACTCATACATCAATCACAATTTCAGCCTTTCTTTATCCATCCATCCATCTGTCTATGATCTACGTATCTATCTATTCATCGATCTATCCTTAATAATTTCTTTGTAAAACTGAAGTATCTATCTATCTATCTATCTATCTATCTATCTATCTATCTATCTATCTATCTATCTCTGTCTCTATCTATCTATCTATCTATCTATCTATCTATCTATCTATCTATCTATCTATCTCGTTTTTCCCTCTATCTCTCCCCGTCTCCCTCAGCTGCAGAGGTCACAGCTCGGCCTGTTCTCTATCAGGTTTAAATGGGAAATACAGTAAATGACGGTGATGTTGGGAACACTGCGCTCGCAGACTCAGAAGCCAATAACAGGATACACACATGGGGAGGAATATGGGCCGAACAAACACGGCAGCGGCGTTCCGGCAGCCTCGGGAGGAGAGAGCCTTTACCACGTCTCATCTTCACTGCGGGCAGCTTCACAAACGGCCAATAAGGAGGGCAGTGATGGAGTGTAGATCACTGACCTCCCTCAGAGCTGCAGCGGCTCACATCACCGCGACAAATCCCTGATAATTTAATTTCTGTAAAAACATTACAGAAACATTACATTACAAAAAAACATTCCTTTTTTTGCTCACCGTTCAGTGATAAAGACTGCAGCAGCGGTCAGACACGGTATTTACTGTAATACGCTCTCCATCTTGGCACGGTAAACCTCTTGACATTTCAGTCAAGATTTTTTCCGATTCTATGCAGATTAGCTATGATGTTGTAAAGCAAGTAATCCGAATGTTTGTCTCGAATGATACCGAAAACGGCTTTTGTCATGCATGATCCTTTATCAGTTCCCAACTCAACTTTAGTTCCTGCCTGCAGTTAATGGTTGATGCACCAAATGGAAGAAAAGTAAAGCTTGGAAGAAAGAAGCAGGGTCCCTGTGCACATTCAGTAGCTAGTACAGTTAGCATGCTTTCCAAATATACTCCAAGACCAAAGCTGGCATCAAGACTCAGAAAAAAGAGCGTATTTCCACACTGATTAGTGCGCTGTTTACTTTGTGTTTCACCAGTTCGCTTGGCGTTTTGGTTTCTTGTTGATCTAAAAAAAAAAAAAAAAGTTAAAACGTTCGAGCCTATTTGAGTGCCAAACGGAGCTGTTGCTACACACCCACAAGAAACAAACTACAAGCAGCACAGGGTAATTGAGCAATAATTCATCCCCGAGTGCAGCCGTGACCCTGTGGGAAGCGCTCCAGACGACCTCCGAGCGCTGCATAAAGGTTTCTCTTTAACACACCGATCCATTAGCAAACATGCTAACAATGTATAGTCTGTTTGTCCTGCACTCGCTAATGTAAAGCTGATACCAACACACACACACACACACACACACACTGCGCTGTGGACTTTTCGATATCATATCGCTCGTGCTTTGTTTCCGACAGGAAGCCGGGTGCAGTGGGACTCTGGGAAAATGACCCGCAGTCCTCAGATCCTCTGACTTTGACCTTGGAGGGTTTCTCCTCCCTCTAGCGCTGGAGCAATGTCAAGGACCATGACAGAGAGAGTTTGAAAATCGGACCTCGTTTAAGACGAAAAGTTTTCGAAATTCTCTTCAACTAAAGTCTGATTTAATTAAAAGCATCCTGAAGTGTTTTATTCCGCTTGTGCTACAGCAGTCTGATAGATACTAGAGACTAGACTAGACTAGTGTTTCTACGGTAGCTTACATTATAGCAGCTACAAGCCTTTTCTATAGTCTCTTACAAGCCTCTTACAAGCCTTTCTGTTTTCCTCTTCTTAAAGCTAATAAAAGAAAAATAGCAGTTTGTCACTATACCCAAGAAACAGGAAGGGATGTGAACTCCTACTGCTTTACTTAGAAAGTGCCTCTGGAGACTCCTTAATTGTTTCTTTATGTTCTTTATTACATTACAATATTTACATTAAAAGATGTACAGTTTTGACAAAAGCTAGAAATGCAAAAGAAAATCTGCCTCGTGCATAATAATTATTAATATTTACTAACAAATATCAATTAAATGATGTAAGTATGTTTATGGGTTTAGAGCCCAGGTGTGCCTCCTTTCCACTTCAGAGATTACCCATTTATTAACCAGTAATTATAATATAATTTATTCAAATATAGATAGATAGATAGATAGATAGATAGATAGATAGATAGATAGATAGATACTTCAGTTTTACGATACCAAATCTCTACAGTAAACCTGATGCAGAGAGAGAGAGAGAGAGAGAGAGAGAGAGATAAAGATGTCTCAATGAAGAAATGATTGTGATTAATAAAGCCTGATTAAAGACTCAATAATAAACCACACACGTTCAACAAAGAGCATCGATTTCATCCCTCGACAAGTGCTTCCCTCATCAAAAACACAGTTTTGCAAGAAATCATTCATCTGTCCTCTGCATCGGCTTTTAGCTCAGTCCTGACGAGAAGATCCGCAGAGCATCGACTTCATGACAGCATTGTGCATAGTGTGTATTAATCATAATAATTTAAAAACCTCCATATTCAAAACACTGCAGTTATTCTTATATGCATGATGCACATGACTGCACCTTTTTTTTTTTTTTTTTTTTTAATTTAATTGAGATGCGGTTGCATTCTGAGCTGAGAGCAAATTTACATAGAGGTATTTGATTGTACACTGTGAATATGGGAAACATTCCTTTTCATTTCTGAATATTTAATAGAACATAAATAAGCTTACAAGCTTGACTTTTAATTATTCCTGTGATAATAAAACATTTGAAGTTAAACGTCTCTTTGCTATAAATTTAATTAAATTACTTATGAAACATTTTTTGTGTTATTCCGGGGTGTGCAAACTTTTGCACTCGACTAGATTTAAACCAAAATGACTCCCTTATTTTTTAATCTTTTCTAATTTTTGACCAAATTCAATGAAAAGCATTCAGATAAGGTTTTAGACTACTGCTAGTCAGGTAAAGCACTTTATTCTAGATGAAACACACAACAGAGCAGAAATATACAAAACATGGTATTTAATCAAATATTTGGGCATGCGTGGCTCAGCGGTAGGTTTCTCGTTGGCCATGCCAAAAACCAGCCACTGTATTTCAACACGGTCCCAAGCCCGGATAAAATAGGAGAGTTACGGTTGAGCGATGGTGCAGGTGCTTGGGCCCGATCATCGTTGCAACGTATACAAACTATTCTTATCTTTGGTATCATTTGAATTTAATATTTTCGAAGTGCTGGAGACATGTGAAGCAAAATTATAGTAAGTTGTTTGCTGTGTTTGCTGTCAGAGCTGCTGCGTTGCTAAAGAAAGGTAAAAATGATGGAGGCAGCCTCAGTGACAAGTCTGGGTCGACTATTATTAAAACAATGACGGGGGAAATGCTCAGCACAGGACGTTCTTCTGCTGGCAGACTGAAAGCGCAGATGGACCATCTTGAAACGACAAAAAGGAGAACGCTGGCACTTTGATCCATATAAGCCCATTTGTTGAGTCTGAATCAGAGAGAATTTTATTCTTTTTGGCTCTTCTGCTAGGTTTAGTTTCACAAACCAAAAGCATAAAAAGTATTATCAGATGATTGCTTGGCGCTTAAAACGTTCTTGTAAAGCCTTTCTTCTTCAAGTCCTTGCACAAATGACAGAACTCACCCGAGCATAAAGATCACAGAGTCTGAGCTAAAGAAATACGTGGACACTGACTGTATATAAAGGATTGTAGTTTAAAACATTTTGTTTGATTTCCAGGTTTTAATTTCTCTTTACATTCTTTGGTTATAATCTCCAGAACATACGGCATACGGCGCTACAGTTCTGCTCTTTGGCTCACAAAAAATCTACAATCCAACACGCAGCCAGTTTGATTCACTCCCCCTACTCAAGTTGCTTTAGAGTCAATTGAACACCTCGCGCAGATGGTCTTAAACCTGAGTGTGATCCAACCTGCGTAAAACTAAACACTGAGGGTGTTAATGTTCGATTATGTTTCGTTGGTGTTTCTACAGTAAGGGTTTATCATGTGTTGGAGAATGTTCATGTTTATAGACGAATGATGGTGTTTCTTGTAGTGTTTGATAGAGAATTTTGGTATTTAGATTTTTTTTGCTGTTTTAAGGTGATTTTGCTTGTTTGTGAATGTTTGGGGTTATATGCTGTAGGTGTTTGAGGTTTTATTGAATAACCTGGTGTTTAGTAACATTTAAAGTTTCATGTTAAATTTATTTGTTGGTGTTTTAAGGTGTTTTATGGAAAATTATGCTGTTTAAAAAAATATTGGTCTTGTTTCATGAGGTTGGATGGAAACTGGTGGTGTTTAATAATGAATCTTGGGATTTGATGTTATCTTACTCAAAATATCATAGTGTTTTTTGCAGAGTGTTTAAACAAATGCATTGTTTTCGGGGTTTGTTGTGTTTGATTGAGAATTTTGGCCTGTAATGAAGAATGTTGGTGTTGATTTTTGACGTTTGTTGCTGAAATCTGAATGTCAGTGTTTGATGGAGGATACTGGTGTTATATTATATATAGTGTACACCAAGGTACTGTATTTGGTGTGGAATGTGATTTTTAGGTTAATGTTGATGTTAAGTGGAGACTGGTGGTGTTTGATGTAGAATCCTTTTTAAAACATGTTTTTAATAGTGTTTAATGGGGAATTTTGGTGCTTTAGTGGCAAATATTAAAGATTCACAAATAATTGAATTAAACTGAAATTTTAATTTTAGTTTTATAGTTAGTGGTGGTGTTTGTTAGCATTAGTTGGTGGGTTTTTTGAGGGGTGTTTAAAGATTTATGTTGGTTTATGGTGTTTGATGGAGAATTTGGGAATTTAAAGAAGAATGTTGGTGATGTTTTTTGGTGTTTGATGCTGAATATCAGTGTTTAAATGGTGGATGTTGGTTTTTGTTGGTCTTTAATGAGTAATGTTTTGCGGTAAAAATGTTTGATGGGGATTTTTTTTTTGTAAATGATGTTGGTGTTTTTAATAGTGTTTAATGGTGCCTGTTGGTGCTTTGATGTAAAAGATAAAATCTTCACAGAGAATTTAATGAACCTTTATTTACTTGGTGTTTTGTAGGTAATCATGTTGTTTAGTAGCATTAGTTGGTGTTTTTCCACAGAACATTGGTGTTTTAGGAGGAATTGTATATATATATATATATATATATATATATATATATATATAATTTTTCTAAATTAGAATGTTTATTGCTGAAAGAATGAATATTGGTTCTTGCTGTTAGATGCTGGAGTTTGACAAAGAATTCTGAAAACAGCCGTGTTCAATAAAATATGCTACGGGGTTCTCCAGTGTAACAAAAATGTGCAACACAATGAAGTTGTTGTAGAGAACGATGATTTAAAATTATACTGTAAATGGATTCAGCAAGTATTTATTTATTAATTAACACTTCTTCAATCTTATTTTATCCAGACCATATGTGCCCAACTCTCCAAACAGAAAAACAGCAAAAAAAAAGAAGAAGAAGAAGAAAAAAGAAAAGCATCGGAGCATATGGAGATGTTCTTTTTGCTCTTTCGGGAACCAAACTGCAGAACAATGCCTACACATGCTCACGTAGTTTTTCATGGCGCTCTGACAGGCCAGTGGGAGGCTGACTGTGTTTCCAAAGGGCGAAAAGCCAGGTTTAAATCTTCGCTTCCTCTTGTTTCTGGCGTGGTACTTACACTCTCACATCTGCTGCTGTGCTGAGACAGGAGCACTAAACACAGAGATTCTGCAGGGTTTCGGTCGCTGTACTGTCAGGAAACGCGGTAATTACATTTACAAAGTGATGAAATCCCTTCCTTTAGCATGACGTCAGCCGGACGAGGATGCCTTGTGGCATTTTCTGTCAAAGCTGAACTATATTAAAGGCAACGGAGGTTGATGAATGTCATACTAAAGCTCTAGATCAATGCACCTCTTTTATTATAAGCTCAGATAAATCCAGAGCCCTAAAGAGACCATAAAGGTCACAAATATAACAAGGTCACAAGATTTTGAAAGGTTATATAAGCTGCGCTATGTTAGCAAACCAGTGGTCCAGAAGAAGACAAAAACATCAGTGTGCCTTGTGACTTTCACAGAACAAAAAGGAGAGTTTGTTCCCGTTAATAAGGTAATCTGAACTTCAAGCCTGAAGCTATCACAGACACACACGCTGTATCGACTGACACAGTGAAGGACAAACTGCCCCAATGCCATAATAAGCACGACATTGTCATATCGACCAGCTGAAAAATGAAAAGAGATGAAAGGTGAAATGAGACGCTTGGAAGAAAAGAAAATGTATTGGAGGTAATATGACTACCACAAGACTACCACAAACATAACGACAAAAATGTGTGCATGTTGAATTCTGTAGACCTACGCCCCGCATTCACTCCATCATTAGCCTGAGACACTCTGGCTACTTCTGGTAGTTTCTCTCTTAAACATTCCAACACAAACAGGAAGAGAACATCTACTGCATAAGGCATGCAGAAAACATCTGGTAGGTTGGAGGATCAAATCCCAAGACTATTAGACATGCTCGAGCAAGACCTTTAACCTTCAACTTCTGTTTTAGTCTTGAACTGGGCTTAGCATTATGCTGAAATAAAGTACTAAAGATAATCCAGACAATGTTATAGATTTGAATTTGTTGATGTTCCTACTCTATCTAGTTCCTGCTCCCATTGGTATTCGGACTTGACTGGACGTCACTATCTTCTCCTGTCCAATTGGCACACCTGGTACAGTCTAGTATCATGTGTAAATGTGCAAAATCTTTACAACAGCAGCAGGGTTTGTCCATTTACTGTATATCCACAAACGCCATACAGTTGCTTCTTTAGTTCCTTGTCCTATGAAACTGGATATTGCTGCTCAATCCTGGCAGCTGTTCCCCTGGACACACCAGTTATCCCAGACCAACCATTCCACACTACTAGGTTTTGGAATATACCTAGGCTTAAAACACTAATGCTTTCCAAAACCAGGCCAGCACTTACTTAAAGACACATCATGTCTGCACCTTGTTCAACTGGACCCACCATCACTTGGGAATCAAGCAAGACTTTGCATCAACTCTCGATTACTGGTAGAAAACCTCCCATTGCTTTCCAAACAGCTTGGTGTTCTTATAAAAACCAAAGACCTATCTCTTTACTAAGCACTTCAATTAGCACTTTGATTAAGTGTTTATCTTTTGTACATGTGTGTTTAATTTCAAGACCTTTCTTAGCTTGATGGTATCTTCATCCCTGGCCTAGTGAGGATAAGTTTTGATTAAAGATTACAAAAGTGCTTATGGGGAAAAAAAGGTAATCTACCAAACACTGTGAATGTAAATATAGTATCAAGGCGGTGGACGTCCAAGATGGAGCCAGGGATTGAAGCACATTTCTGGGCATAATCAATGGATTATAATAAAGCTGGAAATAGAGAATGTTGTGTTCTTTGGCTTGGTTTTTATTTGGTCTTCATTTCCTGTGTCTCACTAACAATCCTTTGGGATCATTTACACTTTATAACCAATCTACACTGAAACATTGAAGTTCATCTGAAAGTTATGGAAAACTAGAGTAAGGCCCCAACATACGAACGTGTTTCGTTCTGAAGGTCCAGTTTGTTCGTAAGTCCAACAAACATTGTCCAGGCACTAGGATACTAACAGAATTGGCTATAGACAGGAGAAATCTAACACGTTCCATGAACTTGTCTTTGTTCTTTAGATTTGTGCCAATGGTTGAAGGATTTATGTTAAAAGAAGAGCGACGTCTGCCATCTTTTCATGTCCTTCTGTGATTAAACATGCATGAGCGTTGTTCTTATCTTCGAAAGTTTGTAACTCAAATTACATTACATACTCTAGTTCAATGTGATCGGGTACAGAAGCTTTGATCCAGACGAAAAGATCTGCAATCCTCACAATCCTGATGATCTCACAAGATTGATTGAAGAAATCAAAGAATAGAAAAGCAACAACACTGAAAGGATGGCTTGACTGACAGGGTTAAGTTCTCTCTCGCATGTTTCGACTTTCCTCCCTGCAGTCCAACTTTTTCACACCACTGAAACCAGTGCTTATTTAAATCCTCCCGCACTGTGTGTGTTCACATTTCAGTGTTTTCCTGTCTTGACAAACCTGATTTAGATTGTATGCTAGTCCAGGGCATGCTTTGGAGCCAATAAAAAAGAAAAGCTTGAAAACAATCTACTGTAAGACTATAAAACATTTAAATCAACTTTCAACTAATTTCCAACAGAAATAATAACATTTGATTCTCCTAAAAAATAAAATAAAAAAAAAAGCTGTATGATTTAAGCATCATTCCATGTGTGAACACTTTCTCGCTGCTTATAATTCCAGGCGAGTCCGCACTCTGGAAGGAGTTTCATTCTCCCTCTTACCTGGAACGACCTCGAACAGAAACTTGCCGCCTTCGTCTCCGTTGCTGGGATGCTCAGTGACACGGTTACCCGGCAGGAAGATGGCACCCTGCAGAACACCAGAAAATCACTGTAAGCTCCGGGGAAACACAAAAACTGCACACACACACACACACACACACACACACACACACACACACACACACACACATAGACACACGCACAAATGATCCTTGCTACAGCTTTATGACACCATATTATATTTCAGAAATGTAGTTACAGAAGTTATAGGGTGCCATAACTTTTATTTTTTGGAGGTCATTCTCGTTCTCGTGCTTCAAACAAACATATTTATCCTGTAAGCTACACCCTTGATGCATTTACTCGGAAAAGATGCCATCCGCAAGATTTCTGTCCAGCAGTTTTAATTTATCACACTTAGCTTTGGAAGAAGCACGCAGCAAATTGTTTAAATTAGATGTTACCCAATTCGTCTGGAACAAACACTCACACCCTTTTTGAATAAGAAAAGCGATGCTTGTGTTTACAGGCAAGGTTTTTTGTTTCTTCCCTCAGTGCAACCCTATATTTTCAGCAGGACGTTTGTATATGTATATTTATAGTATCTACAGGACATATTTGGGTAAAAGGTGGAAAGGACATTTATCTTCCTTGTAATCATTTGGGAGACGCCCTTATCCAGTGCGACTTACACATCTGAGCAGTTGAGGTTCATGGGCCCAACAGTGGCTGTTTGGTGGTGCTGGGGTTTGAACCTGAGCCTTTCTGATCAGTGGCCCCATGCCTTAACCACTGAGCTACCCTTCACCCTTATCATCATCATCATCATCATCATCATTATCATCAACAACAAATTATGAGTTCATCCAGCATAACAGATACTCTACAATATTTAATATTCATACATACAAACTCCAGAACACCATCAATCCAGTTTCTGTATCGCTATCCATGGGAACTTGGGGCACACCCCGGGCGGGGCACGGACTAATCAAAGAGCCAAAGCACACAAAATCTTACCAAGCACATGGAAAACACAGAGCGGAGGCATGACTTGAAACCCCAACCCTGGAGGCGTGAGGTAGTGTGAGAAAGCTCTAACCACTAAGCCACCACTCCCCCCGCCCCACAACTTTTTTACTTGGTTATTTTTAAATACAACACAAGTATTGTTGCCTAGTTACTTATACCGTATTGGTTATTTGTAAATATTATTACTTTTATTTAAATTTGAATGGTTTCACCTTTTCTAAATAATTAGTGTTTCAGTAGGTGCCTTTACATGGACATTAATATTCCACTAATAAGCCTAATAACAGTCCAATTGCAATAAAAGTGCAATGTAAATACATCAATCGGAACAGTCTGACCCGGTCTGAATGAATTTTCAACGGGATTGAGAGGTTATCAATGAGCCTTTGATAAACTTTCTTTCGGCTGCTCCCATCGAGGAGTCACCGACCAATCCGGTTTTATGCCAGATGCCCTTCCTGACAAAACCATTCCGATTTTCTAACCAGGTTTGCAATGCATGCAGTGGCTGGGAAGTAAGGGCGGTGAGAACCACTGACAGCAGGACTCGAACCCCGATCCTCACAACCTACAGCCTTAGCCACCTGACTGATGATAATCCACTTTAAGAGGTTAAATATTAAACACTTAATATAATAATTTCTCTCTTGTTGGAATAAATATAATTTTTCTGCACATATTTCATCTCAGGGAAAAACAAACATTCATGTCTTTAGTTGAGATTTACATCATCTGGATCTCTGGCTGAGGGAGGAGCTCTGATTGGCTCGCAGTTCATACATAGTGAAGCATCTATCCAATCACAGATGAGACTGGATTCTTGTAACCAATCATAACACAGAAGACATGATTCATCAGAAAAGACGGGAAGCCTGACCAAACCTCAAAAGGTAGAGAAAGATACAGCTTCTTCTGGTTTTTCTGTTATATTTCCTGCAGATGAAACGCTTCACTTGGAGAATGTCAAAAATGTTACAATCTGAATAAATGCTTTGATGATATAAAACACACATCTTATCAGATCAGCGTCCATGCAAAGTTAAATTGGAATCTCTAATCAGAATAATTTCCAGGAATATTATCCAGGTAAACTTAGCAAGCTTTTTCCGTCACTGCATCCTTTATTAACGGAAATGCAATTTGGTAACAAAGTCTTTCTTGCTCATTTTTAATGGAAATAAAGCAGGTTTAATTACTGAGGCTGCTCTCTGACAAATTGCACGTTTTTTAAAAGGTCGAGATAAAATGTCAAACATCACACAGAAGCGGAGTGTGGGCGAGACGAGGATTAAGTTCATCCTTTTTCGGAGAGAACATTGCGCTGTTGTTGATGCGGTGTATTTTAAGAAATATAAATTTCATGCTAAGTTCTAGAAACTCAAAAGAAACTTCTGTCACCTTTCTTATCCATACTGTGTGCGCGCATCTTTATGGATTTGTGTGTACACGCACTTGAAGACCAAATGCACGGAAGCCAAAAACAGCAGCGTTGCGTGTATCCACAGAACACAGACGCAAAGCCATCCGTCTTCAAGCCCGGGAGGAGAATCAGTGTCAGTTTCACACACATCAGTGTTACTGCCTGAGTAACTGCCATGTGTATTAAAGGTGATAAAGTGTGTGTTATGCGTTCATGCTTTACGCTTTTGCTCCACGGGTCTCTAAGCCACTGTTCAATTACTCATGAGCAGCTGACACGCCGAAACCCGACGCTTTAAATCATCACGGTGGCAGAACGAGTGCAAATTCGCTATTAATAAAGGGTTTCCCACTTCCGTTTTCTCGTTAAGTTTTACGCTCTGTTCCCTAGTTCTCGCGTTCCTCTCTTTAAATCCATATACCACCGTTAAATTCTGGATTCTGATCGGTCAGAAGGTGATTAATGCTCTGGATCAGCAGGTCTGACAGTGCTGTAGCTCGGCGGCAAATCGCAGCGCTATATTGAATGCAATTGTTTTAATCTATTATCTTTTCCATAGTAACAGAGTTTCTTGTATGATGAATGGTCCAAATAATCACTCAATCTCTATAGCGCTAATCCTAAAAGGGTCGCGGGAGGCCTGGAGCCTATCCCAGGGGGCGAGACGGGGTACACCCTGGATGAGGTGACAGGCCGTCTCCATCTCAGGGAACACACACATACTGTACACACACACATAATTGTTGTTGGAAATGCCAATTAGCATAATCTGCATGTCTTTGGACTGTGGGAGGAAACCCACCAAGCACGGGGAGAACATGCAAATTCCCTGCACACTGACCCCAAAGCAGGAATCGAACCCTTGACCCTGAAGGTGCGAGGCGACAGTGCTAACCACTACATCACATAATGTGATTTTTTTTTTTTTCTGTAAGGAGGACATTTATGGAGGGAGTCTCCAGTGTCAGAAACACTAAGAGGTAACACTGTAACGTTAAAGGCTTTTAGGGTAGGAATCGCTGTTGAATTAAAAGAATAAAACATAATGACTCTGCTTCATCACACCTTCGATCATTAATTATTTTTCTGGAACAGCACTTTTATTTTTAAAGCAAAATGCAAAAAAAAAAACACAAAAAAAACATATACACAGCAAATTCCAGAAGTGTTGAAATAACACCCAGCAGTGGTTAAATGAGTCCAGCTGAAAGTGTTAAATCAGCACTGGGGATTTTACTCTGTTTATGAGAAGGAGGCTTTATTTTTACTGTTTCATTTACTTATTTAAACTTAAATGAATAATATTTCATGGAGCTACTGTACTGTATATGGAAGCAGCATGGTGGCTCACTGGTTAGCACCTCCAGGGTCAAGGGTTCGATTCCCCCCTCGAGTTTGCATGTTCTCTCCCCGTGGTTGGTAGGTTTTCTCCTGGTACTCCGGTTTCCTCCCACAGTCCAAATACATGCAGATTAGACACTTTAATTGGCGTTCCCAAATTGCCCTTAGTGCCTGAATGAGTGTCTATGTGTGTGTGTGTATGTGTGTGTGTGATGGATTGGGACACGGTAAGTAACATAAGTAGACTTTGTGAGATTATGTCTCCACTCTCCCTGCCCTGATGAATCACCCAGTGAAAGGTGACGCCCTTATTATCCCCGTTAAACAGAAGTAGCTCCTGACCCCCCATGACCCCGTCACCTCTTTCCTCTTTCCTTTTAAACTCGTTCCTCATGTGGCATGTGACCTGTGCTGGCGTTCTCGATCCATGAACATTATCCAGAGCTGAAAGATCAGAGGGCTTCCTGCTTACAGGTCCGAAAGCGGAAACATTACCTGTCGCCTCGTATGAAGCTCGTTAATGGACCTCGTAAAGGTGATGAAGGACCACGGACTCGTTTGATCATCGTGGATCAGAGAGCAGAGTTTACAGAGCAGAAGCTGTGCAGCTGATCTACGAGTGACCGAAGCGAGCGGCTATCGTTATCACAAGACAAGAATGAAAAGCTGAGGGGGGAAAAAAAAACAGAAAGCAGGGTTGGCTTTGAACTCATTTAATGTATGCGAGAGTGCCGGAAGCGTTTCCTCTCCTCCCCCGCAGCAGGACGTGGTGAGGAACGTGGTGAGGAACTCAATTGTAGCTTTTCTGCTAAACAAAAATAGCCATCAGGCTACAGATGGGACACTTTATTCTAAAGGTAATCAAGGATGATACGTCTCAAAATATAGATGTTTTTATGGGAGACTTTATTCTAAAGGTAATCAAGGATGATACGTATGATATAATATATAAACAACTTCACTGTGACTTGCTGCTTAGTCAGAAAAAAACCCTTGTAGATCTATTTTGAGGAATTCATCAAGAAACATCATGTTTAAGTCAATTTGAGTTTAAAAGTTCAGGTTAATGGTTCACATTTGAGTAGCAAATTAATTTGTTAAATATGAAACTGAATCTCACTGTCTCATAAAATTATGTTTGTATTATGTTTCAAACTTGATTTGCAAATCTGTTTTGATTTTTTAAGTTGTTTTGTCATATAATAAACATTATGTTCATTAATCTTAATTTGAAAAATAAAAGCTGGTTTATGTCAGAATGAACTTTCTGGCCTGTTTAAGTGTGTGGAGTTTAAAAATACATTTTGCAAAGGTTTTTACTTCATTTCTTGTTACACAGCATTTCCTTCCTTAAAGAGTCTGAATTCATAAAATGAACTCGGTCTGAATTCAAATGGAGTAAATCCATGACACTCGACACATAAAAAAATCATAATTTTTTTTTTACAATGCCTGCTTTGTCTGGTTTCAAGTCAGGTCACTATAGATTGATTTTCATCTCCGTGGCCTGCCAGAGCACTCTGGCCTCTCGCTGCTTGAATGATCGATTTTCTCAAACATCAACACCAACGTCTCTCTTTCCATGGTTACTACTGTGGGGCAGGAGTTCATATCCCAGCATGCCCCGTCACCTCCGTGGGGTCCTGCAAAGATTTGGCATCAACTTGTAGCTGCCCATTAACATATCAAATCTCTACATAGCGGGAAAAAATCTTTCCGGAAGGGTTCTTTGGATGGATGGAAGGATTAGTTTCCAACCAAAAAAGGACAAACCCAAGGAACCTTTAGGTCCTGTATAAACTTGCCGAACTACAAAAAAAAATATTATAGGCACCAAAGTCAAGCCCAACTCTCTCAGTAGTTTTAACATCTCAGTGAAGGTGAACTTCACATACAGTAAAAGAGGACAGACAGTTGGTCAATCCTAACACTCCCCCAAGTTCTACTTGATGACAGTGGTGTGTCCAGGACATCAATTATCTATGATTTGTTCTCTGAGCCAGATTTGACTGCATTGCAAATCTTCAAGCTTTGACACTAAACTGTGAAATTCCTGGCACTTTGGCAATGCCATTAACTGTCCTTAAACCTCAGTATGAAGAAATAAATAATCGAACTGAACTGTGGATCTTGCCAAGCCATTGGATCCTCGGAGCAGACGCTGAGATGGTTCAGGCACCTTAGAAGTTCCAGAACTTCACTCCCCACTGGACATGCATCAGTCAAGTCCCAGTAGGATGAGACCCTCGGGCAGATCCAGGACATACTGGAGTGATTAAATCACACAGTTGGCTTGGGAACACTTCAGGGAGGAGCTGAGATCTTTGGCAAGGGATAGACGAGTCTGGTTTGACCTTCTCGGCCTGTTGCCTGACAACCAACAACCAGGAAAAGTTGAATGAAATATGACAGGCTGTCTTTCAAAAACCTGAACAGAAAACTTTGCAGGCAAAACACTGAAACACTGAAACAGAATCCAGTTCCACCAGGTCGGTGGAAGAGTGGACCAAAAATGGACAGGAACTCTCAAGACACCACTGGATATACAGGTCCCCATGTCCTGCATATTATAGTGTTTGCCTTGCTCTCAGTTCAGAAAAGGCTGCTGTTTAGATAAATAGTTAAATCAGATGTGCTGGGAGTTGAGAAAACGAAAATGTGCCAGGACCAGGGTTGAGAATCACTGCAATATTGGAATCCTAATTTGAGAGCGTTAGCTCTGGGATGCTAGAAATAGTAGGAAATAGAATCATACATCAGTGCATCAGTCAGTTTAAAAACTCATAAATAAAAAAAAAAAACGTTTTTTTTTCAAAGTCATGATGTTGTTGGGCCACGAATAACTCTGTCAAAGTGTTGCTGAAGTGTTTCCAGGTTCAAGTTTTTCAAAGCCACTGAAAGATTTTTTTTTTATACTGGATGTGGCTCCTACACTGTCCTTCAACTTGCAGTATGCATAACGTTTCTTGATCATTTTTCTTCCCCTAATTTTGCAGTAGTCCACTGACGCCAAGCCATAATGAGACTTCCTTATTTTTTAAGACCGACCCTCAGCCAGGCCCCCTGGGCATTCACAGTAGCCTGTGTTCTGTAGGGACTGCGAAGTACTGTGAGAACCGGACGCTTGATTACAGTTGCTCTACCCTGCACCGTTATACATACTGTATAGTATGTACTGGTTTCCAGTGTTGGAGGTTAGCCTAACACACCAGCAGGAATTCTCTCCTCTAAGCAAGAGAGATAAATGGAGCTACAGTGCGACACGAACAGCAGATTTGTTATGCCGATGATGTTTCCCTCTAATTACATATGGGCCTCTGGTGCGAGGTGAAGCTTCCCTGGTGTGAGCTGAGTAATGGGGATGCCCCCGTCGAGATCAGAGTGCCTCTTGTCTGTTTGTTTATGGACTGCCTGGGATAAATGAGACAAACCAGAGAGAGATGGATGACAGAAAACCAGCAAGCGGCCAGACGTGACTGATAATGCCGAGAATCCGACAGTCACCGAGGAATCTGTTAGGAACATCTGCGGCGTCGTAAAAGTGCACTTAACTTTCACGTCGTAGCCCGATCTCTTAATACGCACTCGCAATTTAAGACATTAGCAGCGCATTTACAGTTTGTCCCATAACTATTCATGTGCTGAAAAGAGCATAAAGACGCTCTTTCCCTCTGTGACTTTCTTTAAATCCTAGACTCCACTACGAGTGAAACCAGTTCTACGCAATACTTCCATGGATGTTTAAAAAACATTTCCTTTCTCAGCGTCTTTACAAGGTGCCCCAGTTTTACATTACACCTGAGTAAACTTTCTTCCAGCTAACTGTCAGATCTCATTATAAGTAGGACCAGGTGTGTTTGAACAGGAGCGCAGTGCAAAAAAAAGGCACTAGTTGGTTTGGAAAACACTGATAATTTATGAAGTTTATGAATAAAATAATTTTCAGAATCAATGATAAAATGTTCAGACTTAAAAAAAAAAGCTTCATCCTTTATTCATTTTACATATATAGATAGATAGTCAAAAATCATCCACACTCCAGTGATATTAAAACTTTTGTCCGTCTTATCAGCGCTTTCCGTCCCCCCAGTCGCCGCTGTGCAGGTGTGAATGTGTTACATCAGTTCATTTATAAATGCAGTGCGAGCAAAAATGGACGCCCCGCTTATGATTTGCACGAAAGAAGAGCAGCGTGCGGTGATTAATTTTTTTGTGGTCTGAGGGTGTACTGTACCTGGTGCCGAAACAACTCACAGAAGAGCATAAACAGAAGCGATTCGATATCTGCAAACACAATTCAGACAAAAGTCGACATGCTAAGGAAGGTGAAAGTGTCTTAAAGAGAAACAGATTCATCAGTGTAAGTCTGAGAGTAAACGGCAGAGTCTGGAATGGAAACATCCTCAATCACAGACAGAGAAAAAGTTCAAAAGTCAACCATCAGCTGGAAAATTAATCAACGCTTACAGTCTTCTGGGATTCTCAAGGAGCAGAAGTATTGGAACATCATCGGGAAAAAATTCAACAATCACAATCTTGCGTGATGATACACGTCCGACACTCTGATGTGTTCAAGCGTCCTCACTATAGTCCTGATCTCGCTCTATCAGACTTTCACTTTTTTGGTCCCCTGAAAGCAGCCTTATGAGGACGAAGACTCACTTCTGATGAAGAAGTGAAGACAGCGGTGCATTCGTGACTCGCGGCTCAGCCTAAAACATTTTTAATGAGGGAATATGAAAGCTTGTTGACAGACGGACTAAAAATTATGTATTTGTCTTTTCTAAAAGTGAATTAAAATAAATTTGACTGAATAAATGAGTCCTGATCATTTTTGACTCATACTGTACAGTAGATAGATAGATGGATAGATAGTACTTTTTTAAATTATTTGATACTTCACGTGTAATTAATATGAATAAATATAAGCATCCTGGTCTGTCGAATGTAGGATTGTTCTTTATCTCTGAATATATAGAGTACATCAGTAAAAAACAATACATCATTCCTTGAATCATAGTAAGAGCAAAAGCTAAATGCTAAGCTAAATCGCTAATCTTATCTATATTAGCTTTAAAATGAGTCATTGGTGATTAGGACTGTTAGATTGCTGTGAATGGTAATAAAACACTAACTTGTTTATCTTATGTCTTTTTGTGGATATTTAATTTTTATTTAACTTTATTTATTACTTCATTTCATTACTCTGTATATTTTACTAGTCTTGGCACAAGAATTTCCTCCAGTATTACTAAAGTTCTTCGCAATCATAGTTACCTTCAGCTGAGAGAGTCTCAGGCGTTTCGTGCTATAGGTCACTGATTACTGTAAATTGTTCATTACGAGTGCACTAATATGCTAAATATTCTAATATGTGAATATGCTAATGTTAAAGCAATATTCCAGTGCACAGTATTAAGGTTTTGAATTTTAAGCTTCAGTAAAGTTAATTAAAATAAAAAATCTGAAATGAGCCGCTAGGTGATCAGAGCTGAATCTGGCAACGCAGGGAACTTTGGTGTAGTTCCAGATAATTTTCTCTGTCCTGATGGTTTTTCTTCAAAGAAAGATATCAGAAGGATTTCTCTCTATAATAATGCAGAACATGGACAAGTTCTAAAGATCTCTGTACTTAATAAGGTGTTACCCAAACGTATTATTTGTGACTAGTGTCAAACACAATTTTTAAATAAGCGATCATCTGCCCGCTGCTTTCTTACAAGTGTTAAACGCCGCTCCACCCGAGTCCTGCTGAGCGACTTCAACTCTAAAAATTACCTGCAGCAATCATGTAACTGTCTGGAACGGTGGACTTTTGGCAGATACTAATGGCTTTGGCTTGAGGAAAATATCCGTCATACCTCGAACCTGAGCTGAAAAAAAATGTACAAAATGAGCTGCGCGGAGAACTGAGACTGGAGAGGTCCAGGATTGTGATTAACCTCAAACTTTCCATTACCTTCACCTACCGGATTTATTGCATTTACCCTCTGAGATTCTCCATCAATATGTGCAGTGTGTGTGTGTGTGTGTGTGTGTGTGTGCGTGTGAGAGAGAGAGAGAGAGAGAGAGAGAGAGAGAGAGAAAGCAGTGCTGAGTTTTAGTTTGGGTCCCAGGTTCAAAATAGCATTATTTGACCATAGACCATAGTGCTGTTGAATTCTAGATTCTGATTGGTCAGAAAGTGTGCGCTACTTAATCTAAGACTTAAACAAATATATGCTTAAATTAAAATACCTAAACAAATATTAAAACAGGTTCTTGTTTAAAGACAGTGTAGTTACTTGTTGACTGGGTGACATTTCCTGTAAGAAATCCTTTATGGAAGGAGTCTCCAGTGTCAGGGCTTTGTGACACTTGGTATTTAAGTTCTATGACAAATGAGTTTGCGGAGTTTTGCTAAGTTTTGTCTAATTAATATAAGAGGGAATACAGAGAGGCTAGTGAAAGAATGACTATTTAAACTGCTATGAAAACCGGAACTAACTTGTTTCTTGTAACTACTGTGCTCATATTAATGGAACATAAAGTTTGTATTGCTGTAACACAAGAGGATTAAAACATGTAAAAACATGCTGTTAAGGGAAAACAATCAACATTAGGATAGTATATCAGACACTGAATATTTTTCTACAAAAGCATGCAACGTCTACTAATTCCATTCAGTCTGTTCAGTAGTGAAGTGCTCTGGTAATGGGGACCTCTAGTGGCTTGGGGTGGGATTGACATTTTGTGTGTATACAGTAGCATCCATCCATCCATCTAGGAACGGCTGTAGTCCAACCAGGGACCGTGAAGGCCAGTGGTGATCACTGTATTTATTCCCATTTTGTATGACCACATTCACACAGTACAGACAATTTGTGAATGCCAATTTAGCCTAATCAGCATGTCTTTGGACTGTTGGAGGAATCCAGAGTATCCGGAAGAAACCCACCGAGCACGGGGAGAACATGCAAACTCCATACAGATCACGAGGTCTGTAGAATTGAGACATGAGAATTGAACTCAGGACCTGGAGGTGCGATGCGACAGTGCAAACTGTGACAGTGTGCCGCTGATACTGTATAATTTAGAGTCATGTGACAGGATTTTCCTTAAACAACTTTTTTTTTAAACGCTAGACAGAGAAAATGGTCAAACGCTTTAATTCCAAAAAATCATATTCACTCATTTTAACCTGGATCAAACAAACACTTATTTATTAACCCAGCTGCATTATATGCTAATAATCATCAAGTTGTATTTGATCAAAAATAAAAGCTAAGCGAACATTTGGTTGATATACAGTGCTTCGACCCTCATGAAATAACCATGATCACTTTAAGCAGTTTCTCATAAACCAAACGTTCCACTGACACCCACAGGGCCTTACAGCTAATCCAAATCACTTTAAGATTTATTTCATGGACATAAACTCTGCCCGAGTGTTTTTGTCCATTAGCTAACCGTTTTCCCAGCGCAACGCTGATTCGGGTCACGGAGGGGTTGATGAGTTACAAATCAGGCGTGTTAAATCAGCCAGAGCCGTTCGAGTGTTCACTGAACGAGCTACTCCAGGACACGGACTGGGAAATTAAGGATTATGGTATCGATTGTTAACGCGCAGGTTCTACTTAATCTGCCACCCTAAATCAATATCTCGATCTGCTGTATTAGCATTTAAACCGAGCTCTGCAGTAATACAGAACTCCAGGAGGAGAACTCCCGGCGACCGAGCCGAGCGGTTTGTAGGATTAGAGAAGGTGCTAGGATTTGCAGGGAGAGCAAGAGCACGAAGGGCGTCTGGACGTGTCTGCTTTCAGGGGGTGGCTTTTCGGTTTTAATGAACTTTTTCGTCGATTACAAATGGTGACCAAAATGTGATGTTTTGATTCTGCAATCCTCAGTGTCACATAACGGTTATAATGCAACACAGTTATAACGCGTTTTTATCTGACACGCTAGATGTGGCCTTGTTAACTTATCAAGACTAGGTAGTAATTGTAGTAAATTTGCTACAAATAAACCTTTATATTTATTTTTATTTATTTTTAATAAAATGTTTTTATAAAATATATATGCTTTTGGCATACGTGCTTGTAAATGCTTATGTAAAAATGTTTATGTGAAGTTGATGTTAAAATGGTCATACGGCATGTGACACGTCATATCAAGTCGTGCAGGTTAATTTTGTTATATTTAGAAGCCAAATGTAATCAGTGAAATGTATTAAATCTTTAATTTCAGCAAAAAAATTTATAATTTTTTGCTGGGTTGATAAATGCCTGAACCTTCAACAATTGAAACAGTTTTAATGCTCAACATTGTTTAATAGCACTTTAATGCACACTATCCATGTTTGTTTGTGATAGAAAAACATGCATTTATTCACTAGTTCACTATTGGAATGACACTTTTCCCCAAATTCCCATTTTCCAAGGACTTTTCCGATAGACAACAAATTGGGTGCTATTACTTTATCAAACTATTGAGACTGATGGTCTATTGGGACTGATGGTGAAGCACCGCAAAAGACCAAAGCTTTAAACAGTTTGACCCACGACCACCAGACTTTGCAGCTAATCATCACATCTTGGCCTGGAGAGAACACTGCCATTTTCTCTACTCTCCAGCGCCCCCAAACGAGCAAATGTTTAAACCTCAATATCTTCCAGATAGCTCGACCCATGACGCCAAACTTTGCAACCAGGTAGAGATTTTGGGCCTAGCGAGAATACTACACCCCCTGTGTCTCTATAGCATCCCCTAGTGGCAAAAGGTTTACAAATCCATATCTACCTGATGGGTCAACCCATGACCACCAAACTTCGCAATATCAAGAAGATCAGGGAGATGATTGTGGGTTTTCACAAATACACAAGGACCATTCTCTTACCACTTGAAATGGGACGGTAGAGAGGGTCACCGGCTTCAAAATAAGAGTCTCCTGCTGCGTCTTAGTGCTCGTCTCTTATAATCAACATCTCCCTACATCTACATCTAGGCATTTGGCAGACGCCCTTATCCAGAGCGACTTACATTTTTATCTCATTATACATCTGAGCAGTTGGGGTTAAGGGCCTTGCTCAAGGGCCCAACAGGGACAACTTGGTGGTACTGTGACTTGAACCTGGGACCTTCCGAACCATAGTCCAATGCCTTAACCACTGAGCTAAAAAAAAACCCTGTTGTCGGCTAATTTCCAGACGTCGTACGTGAGCCATGTGTGTGCTTTATTAAAGCGAATCTGAAAACGGAGATGTGCAGTAAAGTTACAGACTGCTGATCACCGGGACAAATCACCTAAAATTCCCCAAGAATATTAAACACCTCATGATTCATCTCTGCTATCAAAACTTGGAACATTTTACTCCCTCTATCTATCTCTCGCTAGCTTTTTTTTTCTTTTTCGCGACAGGATTTCTGGAGATGAGGTGTGAGGCGTTAGGTGGGTGTGACAGGACGGAAAAAAAAAGGTCCTTAATTATCACAGTGCTGCAGCCATGAACCTCACGCTAACACGGAGACGAGGCCACGGAAAGTTCCTGTGCAGCTCAAAGGAGAGCGAATGATTGTCCTGATCCTCTGTGCCACCGTTTCATCAAAAATACACTCAATATAAAGAAGCCAGTCTGATGCGTGTGTGCAAATATTGTATATCCAAGAAAAGAAATGACCACTTCTTATCTTTTTTCTCCCTTAGTTTCTTTCCTTGCTCTGTTTTTTTGTCAAAGACTTTATTATTACCTCTGATTTTTGTGGGGCGGCGCTACACACGGGCCCAGTTTGTGATGTCACCAAATCCAAGAAAATTCAAGGAAGTTAACCAATCACATTCTGTATGTAAATTATTACAGGACCACATAATATTTGTTTCTTCTCTTTAATTTATTTTCAATCCAGTGCTGTTCTTTCATTATTTCTTTCATTTGGTCATTTCGTTTTTCTTTCATTTACTAATCATTTGTTTTGTTCTTCCATTTTTGTTCTTTGTTCTTTCTTTCTATTTTCTTTTGCGATTGTATTTATTTATTTTTTCCTTTCTGATTTTGTATTGTTTTCTGTTCTTCAATTCTGTCATCTCTCATTTATTTTGGATTTTATTGTCTTCTATTTTCCTTCCTTCTTTCCTTCCGTTTTTTTTTTTTTTTTTTGACATTTGGAAATCCCATTTGCTGTCGTTTAGTCCTTGTTTGTTTATTTAATTGCATTTTTGCAAAGTTTGTATGTTTATATGTGTTAACATTATATGTTTTATGTGTATATATGCTGAAACTTTTACACTTTGTTGCTGCCACCTTGGCCAGGACTCCCTGGAAGAAGAGATAAAGTATCTGGGACATTCCTGGTAAAATAAAGGATAAATAAAAAAAAGATAGAAATAAAATATGTTTCTTCTTTATTTTTTCTTTCTTTCTTATTCATTCAGAAGTTTGAATTCTACACCACTCCTTGACTCAAGTAAATACATACTTGAGGCAAATTTGGCATCAGCTCCATTTCATTCTGCCAGATGTGAAGCAGCTGGAACGCCATCGCACAGACTCACATCGCAACACACCCTACTGTGCCAGTTTAAAATGTGTGTGTTAGTATTGTGGTAAAGAATGTCCATGCCAAAGACGTCCCCTGCCCACGTACATCCGGTTCATCCTTATCTGACCTTTGACCCCAGAAGATGCCATTCACTGAATTCCAGACGTCATAGACACAGAACGCAATCTGTACACAAACAGAGGGCGAGACGTTTCATCTCTCAGTGACGCCACAGCCACGGAAACTCAATATATACTGTACAAGTACACCGCTATAAACCTCTACTGTATTCACTGCATCCAAGAGAGATCAGTACCATCAGCAGATATCTCCATCAAAACAACTTATCTTTTTTTTATTCTTTCTTTCTCTTTGTTCTTTTTTTCAAAAACTTTATCATTATGTCTGATTTCTGGAGGGCAGGGCTACACACAAACTTTGTGATGTCACTAACTAAGGTCCAATTCACCTAATCACATTCAGTATGTAAATTATCCCAGGGTCACACGGCGTTTCTTTTTTCTTTTCAATCTCTACAGTTCTGGATCTCCATTAATAATGCATTCTTTTGACCTTTTTTAGGTTTTTCTTTTTACTTTGCTTTCTTTGTACCTTCTTTTTTCAGTTCTGTTTTCTGTATTCTGCTCTGTTCTTATTGTATTTTACTTTCTTTTATTTACTTTCTCCCTTTATCCCTTCACTTTCATTTATTTCTTCCTTTTTACATTTTTCTTTTTCATCATGTTTTGTTCTATTTCTTTCTTTTTTATTATATTATTTTATTTCCTAATTATATTTTGTCTTTTATTCTTGCATTCTTTTCTTATTCCTTTTTATTTCGTATATTTTTGACTTCTTTTTTCTTGTGTTGTATTCTTTTTGTTTTTTCTATTCTTCCTATGTTCTTTCTTTTTTACTCATTTTTAATTTATTTCATTGGAACTTTCTTTGCTATTTCTTTCTTTATTAATATCTTTCCTCACTTTCTTTTTCCTCCCTCCCTCTCTTTCTTCCTTGCTTCTTGTCCTTATTTGTATTTCCCCTCAGTGGTTACAACAGTGTTTTATTGCTTTATGCTGAAACTAAATTACAAACTTGACCTGGAATCCTGAAAGCGCTGCATCATAAATATCTGAGCGAGACGGAGGCAGCATCGCTACACCATGTGAACTGTGAATAAAAACTGCACACACACACACACACACACACACACACACACACACACACACACACACATACACACACACACACACACACACACACTGCAGTAATAACAACTTAATTACACACACGACAGACACCACAGCTATCAGAGCCATTAGAGACAGTGTTTTTGTTACAAGAGCCACACACACACACACACACACACACACACACACACACACACACACACACACGCATGTCTCTTGGACGTTATGGGGGAATGCAGTACACTGAGATCTTCAGGGACGTTCCAGTAATCCAATCCGAATAAATTGAACACAAACTCCAGGCTTAGAGATGTGATTATACATGCTGTAACGCCTATATCTCAAAGTCTATCCATTTGCTGTGTGCATAAGTAATGGCACCCACATTCAGCCTCATTTACTCATTAATACATATTTCATGGCAGACGTTGTTTAAAAGCATTTCAGGGGTGGGGCTACTTCAGTGATCATTAAATAAGCTTGACTGTATGTGTGCTTCTTTCTTTCCTTCTTTTTTCTTCTTTATATTCCTCCTTTCTTTCCTCTTTATTAGATTTCTTTTACATTTAAATTTCTTTCCCCCTCAATTATTCATAATAATCATTCTTTTTCCTAATTCTTTCTTTTTTATTTTATTCTTTGTTTTTGCATTTTGATCCCTCTGGACTGAAGCGCTGTAACTACTGGAGAGTTGAAATATTAATTGTTGAGGATTTTGTTTTTCATGTAACTGATGCAAACTTCAAGCAATACAAGTGTAAATGTATTACATTGTAATGTTTACATAAATACCTAACAAAGAAAATATTATAATTTAATATGAATTTAGATCGTGCAAATTCCATTTAGATAATTTATTTTCTGAACGTTTTTCAGTAAAAGGGCCTTCATTCATAAAACAACAACAACAACAACAACAGATGCATTATGAGACGGCAGTTGATCCAGCTGCCTGACACCCTCCTCTGTGATTCCGGATGGCTGACCTTCAGCATGCTCTCTCTCTCTCTCACACACACACACACACACACACACACACACACACACACACACACACACACACACACACACACACACAAATACACACACACATTGCTAAGACTGATGAGAAGCGGGCTGATGCTGGTGATCTGGGCACAGACGTGTTTGAACAGGCTGAGGTGCAAACAGGGAAATGGAGAAGCAATACAGTGGGAAAGAAAAGAAAAGACATGGAGGAATAAAGATGACTCGGGAGAAAAAAGACAGCATATGAATTGTGTAACTGTTAGAGGATCACATCATGTTTTAATCATAAATACAAGCTGAATTTAAATATTGTGCTGCACTTTATTTCTCACAAAGCAGCTTTACAGAAAGCCGTACACGACGCTGATTCAGGAAAATAATCAACGACTGGTGTGATGAATTGTTGCCATCTTGAATATTTTCCTTTATTGTTTTATTCCTCTTATACAACAAGAACAACAACACTGTATACTTTTTGTCCATTTAGAACTAAACAGATATAAACTCACTAGTCTCTCTCTCTCTCTCTCTCTCTCTCTCTCTCTTTCTTTCTGTCTCTGTCTCCGTTTCTCTTTCAGGTATTGGAAAAAAAAAACTTAGAGCTTTACCTCCAACTGTTTGAAAGTTTCTGACCCTGGATATTCCCTCCATAAATATTAAATAAACACATTCAAGCAGAAACGCTCGTCATGTCGACTGTACGTGTCCCTGAGAAATGAACTATTGCTATAGAAACCATAACGTATCAGAAAGAACACCTTAATAGAAACCTGTACGACCATCAACCTGCACGACCGCTGCTACAGAAAATTAATCAACACCTTCTAACCAATCAGGATACACAATTCAACAGCACTGTGATATAAAATATACAATAACATACAAAAAATTTAAAACACATGTCTTTCCCAGAAATGTGGCTTTTAGTCGGCGGGTCTGTCTTTAATCTGTCCTCTGCGCTGGACAAGGAGGAAAACAGCCGTCTCTCCGATTCCCGACATGAAAACGGCTGACTCATGTGTGAAACACACTGCTGGGCAGTTTTCTTTTTTTCCCCAGATGGAAGTTCTGATTCTGTTAATTTTCCATCTGATACCGAACATCTGCCTGGAAATTAGGGCTGGATCACGACCAGCAGCTGCGACAGAGTAAGAGAGAGAAAGCGACCTTCATCACACTCGTCTCCGCAGAAAAAGCTGAAATGAGAGGACGTGACTGGACGCGAGTCGTCCGGCCCTCTGCTCGTCGGGAATACAAAAGAGTCAAAGGGATCTAACGCTGCTAACTCGGCTAATGCTGCTGCTTTTTTTTTTTTTTTTTTTTTGTACGGGATGTTTGTGCTGCAGATTTATCCAAGTGCTCTTCTATACTCTGTACAGTACATGTGTATGCCCTGATTTTAACCAATCTAATATTTTATAAAAGTAGAATCTGGAACACGTCTCGAAATATGTTGTTTTCTTTCTTTCTTTTTAGTTGACTCCATTAATACCAAATTAAATTCAGTTGAAGTGGGTACTGAAAGCCTACGTGGACTGTTGCCAAAATTGAACCTAGCACTACAATGCTGAATTAGCTAGCTAGAGAAGAACCCAATAGATCTCAGAGCTGTGCAGGTAAACCGATGAGGCGAAAATCTTTGTTGTCAGTCGTTGATCGATTATGTCAATCTTTTAATGGTTCATTCGATTCTTTAACTCTAAAAGGCAGAATTTGAGTTACACATTTTAAATAATGTTAAACAAATGTTACAAATGTTTTGACTTTATTAACAAATGAACTGTAATTTTTAAGTCTTTGTGTAAGAATATTAATTAATACCTTCTCTTCTGACCGATCAGAAAGTGAGAATTCTATAAAGAGGTAAAAATTCTGTAAGTTATGTAGAATTACAATTTGTCATAGCAATTCATAATTGTCCCATGAATTAAAGAAACTAAGCCAAAGATTATATCATTGCTAGCTGTGTTTTCATTAAATTTTAGTCTTAAGGGCCTCCGAGTGGCGCAGTGGTTAAAGCGCTCGCCCTATCATCCGGAGATCGCTAGTTCGAATCCCGGGTGGTGCTGTAACCTCTCGCAGCCGGAGGTCTAGAGAGAGCTGATTGGCCGAGCTCTCTCAGAGGGGAGGGATGAGAGGTATTTAGTGCTCCCACATTAATCACGGCTCTACAGCCAATCAGGGGCGTCTGTGAGCTCGCGCGAGGGAGCGGATAGCACTGTCCTCCGAGTGTGTTACGCCGCCCCCAACGGTGCGCGAGCGAGCAGCATCGCAAAGATGCGGTCGGCTGGCGTCACGTGGTTCGGAGGAAACACGTGATAGTCTTTGGCCCTCCCGGCTGAGTGGTAGTAGTAGCCTTAATGTGGGAGCCCCCTAGTGACGGGGAGGAATTGGACACGACTAAATTAGGGAGAAAATCGGGGAAAAATCCAAAAAAAAAAACAATTTTAGTCATAAATAAATAAGAAGCGTTTTGACCTGCCAAGGTTAAAAACAGTAGTCAGGGACACTGTCTTTACCTGCGGTGCCTCATTGTCTGATTTCCATTAGGTTTCATTCATTATCCTTGAATACCAGCATCTGTGTTTGCTCTGCATCTCAGTCTGCATCTATCTGTCTCGCTCAATCTGTCTGCTCGTCAAACATCTGAGATCACCTAAGAGACTCATTTGTTTTCTTATAATGCTATTTGTAATAATTACACGTCTCTTCCTTCTGGTCGCAGATCCTCTCTTCTGTCTGTGCTCTGCTGAAAATACAACAGCGTGACAATCCAGTAGGAAAATACTTTAATGGTTTCCACCTGAACACAATACAACCTTTTTCATGAGTAGATCGGTTTCATGGGTTATCTTTTATAATAAATTGTTGTATATGATTTGGTGGTGACACAGTGGTGTAGAGGTTAACATTGTCGCCTTGCACCTCCAGGGTCCTCTGGTTTCCTCCCATAGTCAAAAGACATGAATATTAGGATAATTGGCATTCTCAAACTGCCTGTAGTGTGTGAATGTGCGTGTGAATGTTCACTGGAGATCCTACCACGGCCGTAAAATGGAAATAAATACAACGATAATCACCACTGGCCTCCACGGCCCCTAGTTGGACTACAGTGATTCCTAGATGGATGGATGTATATGATAAGCCATAAAGAACCATTAGGAACAACACAATCCATTAAACTACCCTTAGAGACAGACAGAAATCCAGTACAGCCCAACTGTAGAGTAGAGTTAACTGTTAATGAGCTAAAAGGCTGGACTTTTCAAATGCTGAAATATGTAAGTTATTTACTTGTTAGGTCACAAAAATCATGTTTTGTTCACATCATCATTTATGCCTCATTACTTCCTCTTTTTTTTCCCCTTTCAGGGTCACAGACATTTCACTGTGTATCATACTGCCTATGTATGTGACAAATAAAATTTTAATTTGAATTATATGCATTAATACATTTCCAGAGTTATTTTTTGTGAATAAAATAAGTATTATTATAGAAATCATTAGCATTAACACAATGTCTGAAAAAAGTCACGGTCACTGAGGTAATAAATTTACCTAGCTGTTTTCTTAGTGGTGTTAGGATTTAGCAAGCAACAATCTAGCTAATTCGCTAGTCTAGAGCACATACTTATGTAAGCTGATAGACCAGCGATTGCCAGATCGTTAGCTGACTTGCTAGCAAGTTTGAGTTCACACACAAATTAAAATGGTTTGTGAATATAGCTAGCAACAACAGTCTACCTATTTTATTAGTCTGATAAACTAGTGATTCATTGCTGCAAAATTAGCTTACACAACAGTGGCTAACTTGTTCAGTTAAACAGTTTACCTCAGTCCATTTAAAAAATATTTTTTTAGCAAACAGTCCAGCTTGTTTACATGTCAGTGATCCATCCACAGTCTAAGCTAATAAGCTAGGGCTTGTTGATTGCACAGTTACTGTAAGTTAAACACTGTTAGCTAACTTGCTGCCAAAGTTAGATAACTACAGTGCTAATACAATAGTAGAAGCTTTTTTTAGGGAACAATGCTTATTATTTAAGGTTTGCTGCGTGGTTTAACCAGTTAGCTAAGAAGCTTATAAAATGCTGGAGTGATTTTTTTTAAGGTCTTTTGTGTGAATAAAATTAATAACTCAATCCCAAGTTTGTGTTATTAGCATAATCATATTCTCCACAGCATTGCTAAAACAGGCACAGCGTTAGACACAGTCATGCTAACACCAATCTCTCGCTCTCTTTTAATCTCAGCCTCTGCTTCAAATTATTTTGCTAATCGTCTTTGCAGTGGTTATCGTGGCTTTCTTACGTCTGCTTTTTTTTTCTTTTTTTTTTTTCACTAGAGACCCCAAAGGCACTGTGGCTTCCTGAGTCATGTGGAAGAACTTAGGACGAGTGGTCGAACAATATCCATGAGTTTAGACTCCTCTTAGCGTACCATCAAAGGCTGTTCCAAACCCGCACTATTTAGCCTTCTGTCCCCTCCGCGTTCGGCTGGAAAGTTTCATCGCTACTGTAGGGGGAAAAAATCAAGATCAAAAGCAACAGGGATGTGTTTCCAGCTGCTCGACCTGCCCAGAAAATGTTTTTCACTTGTGTTTTTGAACATTTAGAACTGTGTCATGACAGTTTAGGGGGATTTCTCTGTGCCAGCGTTCACTGAGTCACGCGCAGATGGAAAAACATCTAGCCGTTAGTGGGCAGGTGATTCTGTTTGGACTGGCATACAGTAGGTGTTGTGTATGGAGGAGAGGAAGGATGTAACAGAGATGGTGGTTCATTAGAGAGGAGTGTGCACATTTTAAAATAAAACATACAAAAGGTACAAATATGACCATGAAATCTGGGTCTATGTCTAGGAACTGGGGCTAATGCTAATGCTAATGCCAAAACACACTACAAACAGTGAACAAAGTAGGAAACTTAGCAGAACAGACCAGCAATCTGAACAGACCCCATTCAAACAAGGATCATTCATGTCGACAAGATAATCAACTTAATGAGATTCAGATGAATGTTATTATAACTATGTAACTATTGTAGTGTGTGCAGGAAGAAGCTTTAACATTAAAGTCTCACACAACACTGTCTTACAAACCAAACATGGCAGGGTCATGGCAATGGGTCTTAATAAACAGATATTTCTTTTTGTTCTTTTTTTTCTTTTTCTGTAAGGTGTGCCATCGTTGCTATAGTGACGGAGTCATTCTTATATAATTTATGGAAGGAGTCTAGTATAAGAGGTAAAGAACATTACTTTGTCATTCATTTCATGGGAAATAACTGCAAACACTTCTAGGATGGAAACAGTAAGAAAACATGATTTCCAGTCACTGCATAATGATCTTGTACAGTACTGAAACTAAACTATCGAGCCCCTAATTTCATCCTAGTAAACTAATTGTAATGTTGTAGATTAAATGTAGTTCTTTACCCATGTTTTTTTTTTTAATTAAAAATAATGCTAGTAATAATGCTAAAGTTGGACATAAGTTTTTTGGACATAAGCAGCTGAAATGTTTTTTAATGCTCAGTATTTGAATCTGTTCAGAGCAGCTCTGGCCAAGATGGCCAACTTCCGAGGACCGAAACAGACCTGAAATAAACTTGATTTATATCTCTGAGGTTTTTGCGGTCTTGTCTGAGAGATTGGTTCTCCGTGTGCTTCCTGTTTTACTCCCAGTGGTGGTTCTTCTGCAGATCTTTTCGTATGCAGAGTCCACTGGTCCCTGAAGACATTAAGCTCGTGAAGCGCTGCTGCTAACAGGAAGTTTAGATTTCAGGCATTTCAGGAGCAAATTTTTGAAAATAAAAGATAAATTGGTCATATATGGCATTTTAATCTGCGGTGATCTTTTATAAATTGAGAAATGGGACTCAAGGTGAGTTTGTGAAACATGCTAACACACACACACGTACCTTGAATGCACCATGATCAGGAAATGATCAGTACTATAAAATTAGTAATTTTTGTGTTAGGTAGGAAAGAAAACACTTCATGTTGTGATGTTAAATAAAAAATAATCAAGAACGGATTGGTGTGATAAAACAGAGTTACTATTACTTTGTAACTCTTCCATCACCGTATGTCCTGAAGTGTTTCATTCCTCTTAAACCACAAAAAGAATCGAAAGTGGGCGTGGTCACTCGGATTTAGCCCATGCTTCATTTCGATGCAGCGACACTTTAGTCTATCAAGCTTTCTCACTGGCTCATCGCTATACACTCAGCTTCCAAAGCTTTCAATTTGAAGTTAATGCCACATGAACCTAGGTAGCATTGCATAGCTAGTGGCATTGCATTCTGGGACTTTGAGTCCAGCAACATCTCCACTACTTTTACACTGGATTTCAATTTCAATAATGTGACATTAAACATGACTGAAAAAAAAAGAGTTAGAATAGACTTTTTGTTTTTAGGAACTAGGAGTCACTGAGTGTGTTTTAAGAACATTTAAGCTCCCACACACTCAGACAAGAAAAAGGAACATCGTAGGATGAGATTAATCCCAAATCACTGCTCAGTCTGGAGGTAAACCCAAGGTCACTCTCTCAACACCTTCAATGCACCGGGTCTAGTATCAGCCCTGTGTGTGTGTGTGTGTGTGTGTGTGTGTGTGTGTGTGTGTGTGTGTGTGTGTGTGTGTGTGTGTGTGTGTGTGAGTGTGTTTTTGTGTGAAAGTCACTCACCAGTGCCTTGCTCTCATCCTCATCTTTATAATAGTACAGTTGTTCTCCCCGCAGCACAAACCAGCGTGAGTGCCATGTTTTGACGAAGCCGCCCTGCTTCCTGAGCCAACCACAGCGCAGCACCTTCTGCTGGGGCGCAACGCCCACGGTGCATGCAGGGTCCTCCATCTCCTCCACTCCACAGCGCTGTCACACACTCACACACTGGAGGAAAGAGAGAGAGAGAGAGTTAATATACTGTGGGCGTGAAGAATACACAGACACACACATGTGCTACAGTACAGTTTACTGTTTGTGTGTAATTAAAAGTGACAACTACAGTATAATGAAGCTATTCATAGGGCGCCCTTTTTTTGCTGTTGATGACCTGGCAAATTTTCCACAAAATTCCCAGACGACAAGTAAAACACACAAACACACAAAACAAAATGAAAACTCTTATGGTTAACATCTGGCCCCCTGACTAAACATCCGCCTTTTACCGTAAAATATGGAATAGCACACCTACCGTAAATATCCTAATACACAACTTCAGTAGCTCTAGCACTACAAGAAATAATTAAATGCAGGGGGAAAAAAGTCTTATAATCCAAACATTATGGTAATTCTGTCCATATCTGAGTCTCATCCCCGCTGGGACAGTAGCAGGAATCAGCGCTCATGATTATTAGGGGATTTGCTAAGTCACACCAAACGTCACGTCTCCTTCATGTCCTCATTATTTTTAGAGGTCAGGGGTTTGAAATAAATCTCAGTTTCACTTTATTTCTCTCTCAGGCGCCATTAGGAATTCTGAAAGAACCTGAAAGAGCAACCAGTTCTGAAGCGTGTCAAAAAAAATCTCCCTTGGGTTTGACTTTGAAAAGAACACTTTAGAAAGTTATTTGCTTGATGCGAAGTCGAGAAAATGGAACGGATCCGGTCTACATGCTTAGGGATACATACACGCAAAGGTCTGTGCTTGGGATTTGTACCTGCATTCGAATTACCGGTAAAGTGGGAAGTGGGACACCAGAACCCGGCATTTCTGTAATTCACTCTTTTGGTTAATTTGTGTGCAATGAGATACATTTTGTTTCCATGCTTGGTTAATTTGCAAACATGAGATACAAGTAGATCACATGTTTTGCGTTCATTTGTGAACAAGAGATACATTTGTTCCTGTGCTTTGGGTAATTTGTACACGAGATAAAAGTAGTTTCTACATTGTAGTAGATTTGTACTGTAAATATGAGAAATTATTTGTTCACACATTTCAGTTAATTTGTGTTCATGAGATACATTTTGTCTACATATTTTGGTTGATTTGTGAACGAGATACAATTTGTTCCCACATTTTTTTAAATTCATGAACATGAGATCCAATTTGTTCAAACATTTTGGTTAATTTGATGTATTTGAGATACATTTTGTTTCCATGTTTTGATTAATTTCTGAACAAGATACAATTTGTTCCCATGTTTTAGTTAATTCATGAACATGAGATACAATTTGTTCCTTGGTTTGGCTTCATTTTCCCGCACAACACTTCATCACACAATCCTGTTATTGATTATTCCCCTGTAACAGCTCAACACAATGTTCTCGTCCCTACTTCATCTTCTGACGGATCATAGAACTTTATCATACAATGTTAAGTTTGACTCGGTTTGCGTGTTGTGTAATTCTGCAGCTGTTCTCTACACTCCGTTTGGGACACAGCCCACTTCCAGAGGCAGTTCAGGTCGTGTTACATTCACCTCGTCTCAGGCCAGCAGACTGATGTTACTGAGTGTGCAGCAACTTGCAGATGTGTTGAAAACTAAGACCGTGTTCTTGTAATGTTCCCCTCGGGGGGTGTAAAGAGAACTCCACAGAGGTTTGTAGGGTTCTCATGTCAATCACTTAATCAAAGCGTAAACAGACCCTAATCTGTTCTCGGAGCGCTTGGAGACTCTGTCACGCGATTAGCTGTCATTTAACAGTTAGTGCAGATGTGTTGCCACGTCGTCACCAGTCCCAAAGTAAAAAGTAGGAGTGAGTGCGTGTGTGTGTGTGTGTGTGGGTGTGTGTGTCTGAGTGATGACTCGAGGGGTCTTTGATGCACTCCAGATATTCTAGTTTAATGGCACGGTTCCATTCATCTGTCCAACAAGTGCAAGACTGCGGTGTGGTGCATGCATGTGACTGTCTTTAATCTTATATTGGTTCTCCTGACACACACACACACACACACACACACACACACACACACACACACACACACACACACACACACACACACACACAACGACATACACACACAATGCAAATTCTCTAGGTTCCATAAGTTATCACTGTCAGGATATAGAGAGCTGCCTCAATGTGTGTGTTTGTGAGAATGTCCGTGTATATCTTTATCTGTCTATCTATCTATCTATCTATCTATCTATCTATCTATATTTTATGCATATTTATTTGTTTGTCTGTCTATCTATCTATTCGGAACCATTTGATGTGTATCCTTTCTCAGTCTTCCCATTCTTCTTTCTTTCTTTCTCTTGCCTGTTCTCCATCTGTCTCTATCCTCCCTCTTTCATCCCTCTATCTCAGTATGAGTGTGTTGGACTTGATGTGTGTCCCCGTGCAGACGCTCCTCCTGCTGTGCCAAGCCTCCATCTCAGTGATTAATCACCGCTATATACAGATCTATGGATCGGCCGAGACGTCACCTCTCTCTCTCTCTCTTAGGACCCATAACAGCTGATTAAATGTCCCACAACCCACACAGTGACTTTATTAGGACGCAGTGAGCTTTAGAGCGTAGAGCGAGACGTGACGGAGGAGCACACAGCGATCAATGATCTTCTCTTATACAGATTTAAACCTGCTGTTTCCTAACAAGAGTTGAAAATGATGAGTCTGTCAAATTGAGTTCGTTTAGTAAAATGGTTTGTTCAGATTTCTTCACTAATTCATTCAGTTTCACAATTTCCCCAAATGTGGGTGTTTACCGATCATGCCTTCTTCCAAAGCCGACAGGGGATGAAGCTAAAAATGCTATTTATTGTCTACTTTATAATAACGACTCAGAACAGGACTCATTAAACGGAAATGATTCACTGAACAACAGAGAGAGAGAGTCTCTCTCTGTAATGACAGAAAATTTTATTATTATATATTATTTATTATTCAAACCCTGAAAAAGAAAAAAGAGAATCTGTGTAATAACCACAAGATTCACTTTTGTGATGATTGAGTATGTCAGTCAAACACAGACACACTGAATCATAATCCGGGCCAAATGATTCATTAAATGAATCATATCTGCGTTTGAACATGAAGCCTTTGTCTGTTTAATAATTCAGGCTCAAGTCTCTCTGAATCTCTAAGTGGCCACTTCATGTGGAGTGGAATGGAAACGATTGTGTCTGACACAGGATTTACACACACACACACGCACACACACACACGCACACACACACACACACACACACACACACACACACACACACACACACACACACACACACACACACACACACTAACATTGCAGACAAATCCTCTTAAAGCCTGGTGCCACTTCAGACATCATTTGTCTTTCTGACATAAGCCTGTGTGTGTGTGTGTGTGTGTGTGTGTGTGTGTGTGTGTGTGTGTGTGTGTGTGTGTGTGTGTGTGTGTGTGTGTGTGTGTGTGTGAATCCAGTCTCAGACACCATATTCATCATTAAACATCATAAATAAACAATGGAGCACAGCAGGCTCTCAAGGAACAGAAGTATTCGACATACTTTACACTCTAACATAATGGGAAGAGCTGAAACGGAAATAATAATCCTGATGAAAGTATCAACTCTTCAGGCAGACGGTTCACGGAAACCGATTAAAAAGCCGCGTTAATCTTCGTTTGCTACATGGAGATGTTTATTTCACATTTATGGAAGGAGTCTCCAGACCTACTGTATAAGCTATAACTCTGTAAAAGTTTTCTAAGTCACATGACAAGCTGTGATTTGTTTTATTTATTGGTCTTGTAAAGTCTGACCGAGAGGAAAAATGTTTATAGCTGCTATAACATAACTAAACATTAGAAGTAACTATAAATGCCTTTAATCGATAAAGTATTGTAACTGTTAGCAAACCCCTAGTAGAATAAAACACTAACAATATAACAAATGTTATAAAAGAAATATTGTAAAAGAAAATAATCCACTTTTGGATGATGTGTACCTCTGCATGTTAACGTTAAACATTTGGTTTTTGACTATATTTATTGTAGTGACAAAAATAAAACAGGGAAAGTGGTGTGTGCAAAAGTTTGCACACCCCCTGTGAAGTCACATGCTGTTTTTTCACAACTTTACCACTTTAGCAGGAATTTTCTACACAAATTGTCATGCTCAGTAACTAATTACTAGTAACTGTATTGTACTGAGTAGAATATATCTCAGACGCCACGCTTTTAGCCTTCAGGAAGTCAGCTGTTGGGGCTTTCAGTTGACTGATCCCGGATCGATCTGAATGCAAGCCAGTCCATCTGCAACATACCTCTGGCGGCCAGGAGAACGAGTGAGTATATAATATACAAATATACAAACTCTTACATCAGCACTGATTATAATTTTACAATTTTACATCCTGATACAGGATATTTCAGTGCATTTCGAGAAACTGTTTCTGTCAAGCTGAATTATTATCTTAAATATGACAATAGGCACACACCCAATTTGTTTAGATCAAACTAATAGCCATCTTTCTCCATCATTGGAGGGGGAAAAATGCAAATATTTCTCCCTAGAGCACGGTGCATTTCTTTTTTTTTTTGTTCAATAAGACATTTATCACACTCGAATTCACAAAAGCCATTTTCTTCACACACTGCTTGTCATTTTGATGGAGGAATACATTTTAAATATACAGGAGAAGGTATTCATACAGGTATTCATCAGGGTGTCTGGACGTCGACTGATATGTAGGTGAAATATTATTAATGTCCAGGTGACATCAATTATTGGACAATTCCACAAAACCTACAGTATAAATTTACTACTGGAGTCATGATTATTTTAGACGTTGATGCACCAGCGCTCATATTCTTAGCCGATGCTGTCCTGTCTAACAGCTGCTTTAATGAAACAGACACAATGGCTTTTTCTACAGCATCCTCGAGACTGAGGTACAGTATGAAGAATATGAACACCCACTTAGGTCTAAAATAGAGACGACACCATACCCATCCTGTAAGGCAAGTGAGGAAGTGTCTAAAACAGGGAAATGAGCTATGTTTTTATTTCACATCATCATGAAACAAGTGGTTATGAATGCTATAAAAGCGCAGCTCAGCTGTTGTTCCGGATAAATTTAACCTCCATGGGCAGATCCCGAAACTAAATGAATAATCTAGGGATGAAAAAACAGAAATCTTTTGCAGAAAACAATAATAGTGCAGAATAGTCTGTATGAGACTGTTGTATAAAATAAAATGCAGTTTTAAAAAGACAAAAAGTAAAAATAAAATGAAAACTGTGTTGGGAAAAAAGAAAACCAGATATATATTCTCCATAGTAGTAATGAATTAACATGAATTTAGTAAAGTAAATTTAGGGGGAAAAAGCTATTTATACAAATCTAACATAAAACTTACTAAAAGTTTATAAATAAAAGCAAAATAAAAAAATAAATTTCACAATAATTATAATAATTAAATACACTTTTAGATTTGGATTCAAAAGACACCTTTAAAAAACATTTTAATATATAAATTATCTTACACTTAGCGAATTGTTTGACTTTGTTTGGTAAAAGATGTTACGTAATGCATTTTTTAGTTAAATAATACATGTTACAATAATAAGGCTTGCCATACATAGAAAAGAAGATTAAAGTTAGCTAGCTATCTAGTCAGAAAAGTTTCTGTAGCTTACTTAGCCTGCTAAATCGAGCTAGCTTGCTACGCTAGGACAGACTGCAAGCACGTGCTAACATGAGTAATGCTAGCTTAGAGACAAGTTTATATGGTGAAAAAAGCGCTTTTACTCTGAATTTTTGGTAAGAAATCTTTTAGAGATTGTTAAAAACTTTAGTAGCCAGACATTTACCAGAAAATTAATGTAGCAAAATAAATTTGTCATACTATATATATATATATTTTAATTTCAACCACATTCATATTTTTAAAGGTTTTTCTTACATGATCCCTTGAAATGTATAAACAGATGAATGAAAATCTGAACTAGTCCTTAGAACACGACACATGACCTGTATCTTTATTGTTTGTCTGGCTTTTTTGGCTTTACCCCTGATCAAACTCATATGGTAATTATCACTTCCCTTATAAAAGCAGAGGAATGTTAATAGCACGTATAAACTGAATTGTCCGCTTCCTCAGATTAGGGAAGAAGGACTGCTGACCTGCTGAGGTCTAACATGGTGTATGTACAGTATTCCAATCGCATGCTGTGTTTGGAAATCATCATGGCCAGAGCTCATAAACACGGAGCTCACTGTCCAGCTGTTCAGCGCTTAGCTTTATTTAGTTTTAGCTGTGCTAGCGCTTTGATTACACAGCATATTTACTCTCAGCATGGGAAAGTCAGCAGCCCTGCACCCGAATCCAACACCACTGTTTGACCCTGGCTTTTGTTGGGCCTTTTTTACTGCTGGGAAAATGAACGGAATTTGGCTACATCATTTTCACAGTTTGCTCAAACTCCCATTAGCACTAACACCCATTGCGTAATTAAAAGTGAATTGCTAGTTTATTTAAATAGTGTGTAGGAACTGCTATACAATCTGAACACATCTTTAACTCTAGTGTTATACTTTTTACCTTAAAGCTAAATGTGAAATGTCATCTCTGTGTGACTGTGCTTTGCTAGCACTGATAGCTTTGTTTGATTGCTAAGTATATTTGCTCTCCCCCCACTCCCCCAAAAATCAAAGTAATTTAGTTCGAAGATGAAGGCATCATGGGAAACAAAGCAGTGCTTAAATATAAATATACACATACAGTATAAAGCTACAAATGTAAATACAGCAAACTGCCAGTTGCTTACATCCTGTGACTTACATCCTTCTAGAGACTTTTATAAACGAAAAAACAAATCTGCAGCAGCCTGTGTTGCTGGACCACATTTATAATGTCATAGCCTCTCGACTCGACTGTTTGATGCTATCACACTTACGCTATAGGCTAGAAAGTAAGATAAATTCCTGACGGAAAATGTGTGGTAACGTACAGTCATGTAGCTCAGTTTGAGTTGAAACCTCAGGAATTGATTCAAATTTATGTTTCTAGTTTTTTCAGTCTTTGAAAGGAGAAACAAGTTAAAATTCTTACGCATTTGTGATATACATATTACCCAATGAATAATAATCCATAATAATAAGCCCCTGTCTCCTGCAATACTGTATACCCACAATAGGAATTGCTCTCTGCACTTAGACATTAGTGGAAATGTCTTAGATGTAATTCTATTAAACAAGTTCTATCTGGCAAATTCTTTCTCAAGCATAGCTAAGCATGATTCCTGCCCCAATGGGCCACTAGTAGCACTTGCTCCAGTTCCTAGGAACAACAATAACTCTATAAATCTAAATAAAGCCATAAACAAGCTGATCCATTATTGGACCATCCAGATCAGGTCATCTTGGAAGGTGAGAGGTAGTTCAACTTTTATATCTAGAAAACAGCAAAATGTCTGAAATCTTTATTCACTTAAAAGACATAATTAGCATTTTAACGGTATTTAACAGATGAAGTAAACCTTTGTGCTGCCGGATGGAAGTCGTTTCTCCACCATGTGCTTGAACAGCAGCTATTAGGTAAAGCAAAGTCAATATGAATGACTTGTTGTTGAGTGTGAAAGTTTATGCAATGTGTGTGTGAATGAAACGGCACAACGGGGCTAAAGAAGCTCTTTAACTCCATAAGAGACTCCTGTAGCTAAAGTTCTGTCTAGCAGAGCCACAGCAGTCCCTGATTTTACTCTCTTCTAAACCTTTATATAAACCTTCATGAAAATGGTTAGTTATTAAAAATTAATAATAATTAAAATTGACGCATGGAATCTATTATTTTTTCTAAGAAATGTTGTTTTATAATTTGCACAAATCTGTTAAATATAATTTATTAATTTGGGTTAAAATCAGAATCACTACAGATAAGGGGAAAAAAATATGTATTTTCTTTTAAACTTCCAAATGACAAACAGATAAATTAATTAACAAATAAATCAATTGTTTGGAGAAGATACATTCGTATGAATAATTGTGATATAAATGACTGGTGTTGGGTTATCATGGATGAAATTACATTTTTGATTTAAAAAAAAGTTTTTAAAGTTTTTAAACAAAAAATTGTCACATATCATTATAACAATGTTTTGTAAACTGTATATGGGTTCAAGGTACATTAAAACAAACAAAAAAACAGATTGTTATTAAATAACTAAGGACTCATTCTAAGAATTAAATTATTTGGGATAGTGAAATGTTTGTGTGGTTATTGTACTTTTCATTTTTTATAGCCATGCTAGCTAATGATAATAATAATAATAATAATAATAATAATAATAATAATAATAATAATAATCTCTTATTAGGAACATCTGTCCCAGAGCGTCTTCACTAAAACCTGCCACTCTTTCTATTATTTATTAGGTTTTGCTGCTTGTGTGTGTAATAACTACTGCCATCTGTCCGTCTGTCTGTGTGTCTGTGTGTCGGCTGCATATTTGTGTCTTTATGTTTGGGTGTGTCTGTGTGCATGTGTGGGTGTTTGGGTGGTCTCAAAAGAGGAAGAAAAATGAGAAAACAGCCTGTATGGGAGTGTCTATTGTTTTTAGACCCATGGAGCCTGACCTGACACACACACATACACACACAAAATGTAAAAATATGAATGTTATTTAATGTGGCAAAATGTACAATTAGTTTATGTATTAAATTCTTTTAAAAATCTATTCATATAGAACAAATTAAATTATAACAGAACAGTTACAGAACAGAACTAGTTTACATTTTAATTTATGCATTTGACAGATGCTCTTTTCCATTTCTTCATCTGATATGGCGGACTTGGTCTGCCTGGACTTACACTTTCCCTTTGCTATATTTTTTTGCGATCAAAACAACACTTCAGTTGCGACAACTTTGTTCCAAATGTATCATATGTCAGAACCATAGCTGTGGCAACTCTGGTGTTAGGTAAGTGTGTGCGTGTGTGTGATATAGTTCATGTTCTTTATACTTTCATGTAATAATCAATAATGTCAAATTATTTGAGGCATCACTTAGAAACTATGAAACCTTAAAAAAGAGTTCAACACAAACTGCTCATTTGTTTGTATCAGTTTGTGGTTGGGGGGGGGGGGGGGGGGGGTCTTTTCCAAGACACACTGCACTGTGGTGTTCATTTTATGCAAAATGTGTTGCAACATATTTTGTTCAAAAGCTACTGACTAAATCGTTGGTCGATCACCCTTATCCAAAATTATGGCTAAAAAAAGCCAAACGTATCACCCTGTGAAGTATCAGAATGTGAAGTTACAGAAAAATCAAAATGGCTTGTCAAATTCTGACTGACTAAATGCTGATCTTGAGATAGTATAAAAAATTAGCCAGCTTACTGAGGTAAATGTAGTTTATCTGTACAATTCAGCTAGCTCACTTAGGCAAACATTGATAATAAGCCAGTCTAAAATTCAATAGCTTTTTGAGTTAAACATTAACTAGCTAGTCTAATTCTTGCTGAAGTAATGTTGTAATTTTGCTAATTTTCAAAACAGTACAGCTAGCTTACTGAGGAAACTGGGTGTTTAGCTAGTTTTCTATTCAGATCAGTCAACTAAGAGAGGTTGATATTTAGCTATTCAATATTAATTACGTAGCTAGCTGACAGAGGTAAGGTGTTTGGCTAGCCTAAATGCAAATCAGAATCATGTAAAAATTCATGTTTAGCAAGTCATCTATACTATTTATCTAGCTGACTGAGGTAAATGTTGATATCTTGCTAGTTTTCTATACAGACCAGCTAATTGATTGAAGTAAATATTAATACATAGTTAGTCTAAAATATAAATCAGCTAGCTGATTGAGGTAAGTATTGGTATTTAGCTAGTCTAAAATGTAAAACAGCTATCTGGTTGAGGTAAAATGTTAATATTTAGCTGGTTGTCTATACAGCTGAGCTACCTGACTAAGGCAAATTGTGATAGTGTACAATAAGTAGTTAGTCTTAGATACTGTACAAATCAGCTTGCTGACTAAGGTAAATGTTAATATTTAGCTAGTTGACTATACAATTCAGATAGCTGACTGAAGTTAAACTTTATATTTAATTAGTCTAAAATATAAAACTAAGTTTAGAAGTGTGACTAGCTAAAGTAAATGTTGATTCTTAGCTAGTCTTATACTGTATACAATTCAGCTAGCTGACTGAGGTAATTAGCTAGTCATCTTTGCGATTTAGCTATCTGAACGGTACTGTATGTTTGACTTAGAAAGGGGGGATTTGCAGTGAAATGATTTTCGAAAAGAAAGTGGTTAAAATATGGAAAGTTAAAGCTCATAACAGTTATTGATTCGAATTATGTATATTTTCCAACTTTGAAAAAAAATATATAGATATAAATTATAATTAGTGTTACAGGTTCTACAAGACAATATGTCTGTACAGTACAGTATGTTGATTGACCTAAAGCAACTGGTGTGTATGTATACTTGTATAACTAAATGAAAGAAGTGTTGCTTTGTTTGCTGTCGTTGTTGTTGTAAGCAGCCATGCTGATTTGATGTTGCATGTTAAAGTCTTTAATAAGTTCACCTTTCCAACTTTCAAATAAGAATTCCTAGTACGGTGTGTTCTATTTTTCTCCTAGTCCAAGTTACAATTCTTAGTATATTTAATATTTAGAATGTAGCATAACAGTTTAGTTAGCAGATGGAAACTAAATATAGCTAGCTAGTTTTTATATGGAGAGTGACAGAGGAAATGAGAACTGGATTCCACCTTACGACAGCATCAGCAGTTTCTCAAAACGCAACGTATGTTGTGATTCAGAAGCATGTCTTTCTGTCTATTTTCACTTCTCTTTTCAACATCCAAAAATAAAAATTTGGCCAGCCGCTTCCTGAGCAGTCTTAAAGCTAAAGCCGTTGGTATCCACTTGAGCACACCCAAATCCACTATGCTGCCGTGTTCAGCACAACCACTTCCCACACTGTCAAGGGGAAAAATAATTCAAACAGCAGTGATTTCTGTTCCTAAAGAAAGATGTTTAAAAGGGAAGATTTTTGCAATTCATGACTTTTTATTTATTTGGAATTTAAGTTTAAATCTAAGCAGCCTAAGCCTGCTAGGTAGCTAGGACTTTACAATTCCCTTGTGTTTGAATTATGATATTGACTTAGTGAGGAATAAACTAGGCTGTACAATGCTGTTATAGGAAAACTCGCTGATGTGATGAAGGGTCAAGACTGTTACCACACCAGAGCTAATTGTTTACAGCAAATCCTAAACCACAGGGAAAGGCCAACAAGTATAAAGTTTATTTATTACAAATGACATGTTGTATATTTTCTCCATATACAGTATGGTTACTTGGTTCTGGATGTTGTTGATGTTAAAAACACAACGTTTCTCATGTTAATGAGAACCCGCAAAATGTTCTTTCCTAAGGACAAAATATTTTAACTAGAGGCTCTTTCCATAAATACCTGTGAACTTCACCATATCAATTATTATTTACATTTACATACAGTACACTGCCCGGCAAAAAAAAAGTCACCACTTCAGAATGGTCAAATTATTGGCCTGCATCAGGTACCGAAAACAATTAAGGAGATTTGAAATGACTGGAATTGGGTTAAGACCTGTCCAACATGTTATTAAAACCTGTAAGGCTCGTGCTGAACCTTCAACTTTGAGGAAGAAATGTGGTAAGAAAAATAAATCATGAATGGCAATCATTTAAATGCTTAGTAAAGATGCATGGTAAAAAAAAATCCAGTAGAAACCTGAGCTGTGTTTTACAGTGAAAGTTAGAGCATTTCCATATACACACACAATGTGATGAGAACTCACAGGATTGGGACTAAACAGCTGTGAGTCCATAAGAAAAGCACTCGTTAGTGAGACTCATCAGAAAAAAAGTCTTCAGTTTGTTAGGGAGCATAAAAATCCTTCTTTGAAGCGATGGAAAAAAGTCATGTGACCTGATGAGTCCAGATTGACCCTATACCAGGGTGATGGGCGTGTGAAGCGATGCACCCATCATGCATAGTGTCCACTGTACAAGCCTCTGGTGACAATCTTATGATCTGGGGTTGCTTCAGTCGCTCAGGTCTAGACTCAGCAATGGACCACCTGAATGTACTGAATCACCAGTACATCACATCTATGGAGTTTTTCTTCCCTGACATGCGCCGTATTCCAGGACTCGGAGTGTGCAAGTGATGAATTCCAGGAAGTTGTGAGCATGTGCGACGGGCAGTGTATATTATTGTATGTAAAGTGTTCACTATGTGAATGAAGTATTGCTATGGATGCAATAAGGTAATAGAATGAGTGCTTTTATTTATTTGTTTATTTGTTTGCTTGTTTGTAGAACACCTTCTGACCAATCTGAATAGAATAGAAAAACACAAGGATACAGATTATTACGTAATTCTTTGTGGAAAAGGGGACAAAACAGGGGACGTTTAAACATCTTACACAATGACTAAGCATCTGACACAAGTAAACACAGACGACATATGAGCCATGATATCATCCCTGCTCGAAATAACTGTACCGCTGACCCTCTAATTTCTCTCCCTCTCTGTATCTCTCTCTCTCAGACACACATATGCAAGATACATAAAAAAAATCCTGACCATTGAGAAAAACCCTTACACTATATCCTATGGTTTTCTTCTTCTAAATATGTTTTCCATATAAGGAGCCAATGATGTGAACCTCTTCTATGAGTTAAGACAATATTATATGAGGATTATGCTCTCATTTATTCCTGGTACACACTAATACAAATCTTTGATTCATATTTAGAGAGATAACTGAGTGCTTTGTTACTGTACTTGAGTAAATATTTCACGCATCTGTAGTTTACCTGAGTGGTTGTTTTAGATGATACTTTTTATTTTCATTCTACTAAAAAAAAAACAGCAAATACTGTAATAAAAAATACTATACTTTTACTTAAATACATTTCTGCATGGCATTGCATTTGCGTTATCTAACAACAATGGTGTTTAGTATTCAAAGATGGGAATCTTGCCATCTGCTGACTCTTATGCATAATACCGTACTTTATGCATAATTATAATATGAGTACTTCTGTACTTTTACTCAAGTACACAACTAAGTGGAGGACTTCTACTTTTACTTGAGCAATATTTTCCCTAGGGAATCTCTACTTTTACTCAAGCACATTACTTGTGTACTTTGTGATTTGTGTACTTTGCCCACCTCTGACTATAACAAGCCCATTAATCAAGACAAATAATACGACCTATGCCATTAGAAGAAAAGTAATGGCACCCTGTGCACAAGCACAGTGTTAGGTCAGGGTGTCCTGGGTGATCGCCTGACGTGTCTCCAGTGATCACTTGTGATTAGGTTTCGTATACCATTAGTTTTTTACATCAACCTTCACTGGCATTTATTTTCAGGCAGAAATGTACCACGGATCCTATCTACAGTAACATATCACACTGTTGAATGATGCAGTTAAGGAGAGTTTAGATGACAAAGTTATGAAATTCAATACAATTCAATTCAGTTTTATTTGTACAGCGCTTTTAACAGTTGTCATTGTCGCGAAGCAGCTGTACACAATCAAAATAATTATTTAAGTTAATATGGAATGTGAATGTGTATAAATCAAAATGGTCAGATAGTCCCTGACCAGCAAGCCGAGGGCGACAGTGGCAAGGAAAAACTCCACGCAGAAATGCATCTGCTTCAGTCTGTACTGTTATGATTTTGTTACCAACAAAAATGAACTGATATTATACTGTTCCAACACCCAGGATACATGTTATTGAGGATCGCGTACAGTATAGTCGACATGTGATCACTCAAAGTTGTGTGGGCGTGGCTTAATGAAAATTAGCTGTGACAATAATGTGCATGGTAATTTACAGATTTACTGACTGGCAGTTTTTATGCCATATCATAACATACATCTATGAATACAAAGAAAATCAGTATTAAAAATACATACAGACAATAGATAGATAGACAGACAGACAGACGGACAGACAGACAGACACAAACCCAGGCCTGTTCCAGCAGCTGATGGAAATCTGATCTTACTGAATTCAAAACAATGCCAAGAACATTCCCAACTCCAGGCTCCATGTAACAAAGACATCCATATTCCCATTCTCCCTCTCTTTCTCACACACATGCAGCCCTGAGCTATGTTCACCAAAGACACCTGATACATCAACACACACTACAAAAGTGAGTCTGTGTGATTATCTGTGTGTGTGTGTGTGTGTGTGTGTGTGTGTGTGTGTGTGTGTGTGTGTGTGTGTGTTCGCACGTGTGCGTGCAGTGAAATCCAACCAACATACACCCGGAAAAAAGCCACGTGCTGCACAATATGGCAAAAACCACATCAAAGCATCTTCCAGGCCTGTGTACACCTCGTACATCTGTACGTCCCAGATTTCTACTTAAAAAATAAAATTCAGAACAACACTAACATACAATGTGTGTGTGTGTGTGTGTGTGTGTGTGTGTGTGTGTGTGTGTGTGTGTGTGTGTGTGCGTGCTAATATAAGAGTGACGCTGCCCTCACGCCGGCTGAGTCACGTCTGCACCGAACCGAGCATTTAGCAGCTTTCTACATGAGCCGTCCACAATCTCCCTCTCTTTTCTCCCTCTCTCTCACAAACACACACATACACATATTACACAAAACAGAATTTGAAAACACATATGCACGCTAAATTGCACATAGACAAATACACACACTCTTTGCAGAGGCACAAAGCTGTAGGTTAAAGGCTGAGCAGTTATAAGCACCTGCTGTGTTTATTGTTAGATAGACAGACAAACTAATAGATAAATATATAGACAAATAGATAGATAGATAGATAGATAGATAGATAGATAGATACTGTAGATAGAGGCAGACAGACTAATAGACAGACAGACTAATAGATAGACAGACAGACAGATAGATAGATAGACTAATAGATAGATAGAAACAGACAGACTAATAGACAGACAGGCTAATAGACAGACAGACAGATAGACAGACTAATAGATAGATAGATAGATAGATAGATAGATAGATAGATAGATAGATAAAGCAATGAGATATTAGTGAGAAACAAAGAAAAAAGAAAGGGAAAGAATGAGGAGAACTAAATGTATATTGAATAGATATAATATTAATAAAGTGTAATAATTAAAGTTTATATAGTTTCAATCCATCAGAACTTCAAACAAACAAACAAATTCAAAGAAATAAAGTGAAGGAGTGCTGTGATTGTTTTAGTACCGATCGCACTCCCAGCTGGACTCCATGTGCTTTTCTCTTTTTACAGAGACGCCAAGACATAGATAAGAACTCAGCACACACACACACACGCACGCACGCACACAAACAGATGATCACACAGATGAATGCACTGTGGCTTTCTGACACGACATCAACACATCTCTCTTCTCAGAACTAAAGGTACTGTAGCCAGCACTATTCCTCCTTTCCTCCTTTCCAGTTTTTTTTTACAGAGTACCCTTAGTACCTTTAATATCTCTGTCACCTGGAAGTGTGTATGTAGTGTATGTTTAAACATCATTAAGGTGTATAAGTCACGTACGCATTAATTAAAGGCACCACACGCTGCTTTACACATAAAAACCACCTATGGTGGTACCACAGCGGTGGTGAGGGAAAGTACCGCTTAGAACAGTTTCAGTCAGAGTCACACCGCATGTCTACATACAGACAGAGAAAAAGAATGCTTTATATTTAAAGATATTGAAATTAACACTAAGATTTACAATAAAATATGTAACTTGTAACAACAGGATCCTTTTACTGTAGATCGGTAGATACTGTAGAGTTAGATAGATAGATAAGAGTTAAAGGGAAAAACTCAATGCAAATCTAAAAATATCAAAAGAATTATGAGAAAAAAAGAAATACTGTAGCAAATATGAGAAATTATATAAAAGGAAAGACAGAAAGAGAAGAATGTGTATACTGTAAATATCTAGATTATAAATAAAAGGTTAATAAGAGGTATAAGGGTTCATCTATAACATGCTTTATTCCTCTTACACCGCAGCCATTTGCCACCAATTCTGTGTTTTTACTGGTTAAATAACGACACGTCGTCCTTTTCATCTCTTTATGAAACGTTCACAGTTACATTATAGCAGCTACGAACACTTGCTCCATCACCAGCCTTACTTCTTTCATCTTTCTTAAAGTTAACAAGATACAAAGCCCGCAGCTCGACATGTTACAGAGAAACCGACAAGACAGCTCCGACAAGTGCCGACACTGGAGACTCCTTCCAGAAACGTCACTATAACAGATACAGTATACTTTCTTAAAATCCATTCGGATGTTACTCATCAGCTGCACATGTCCGTGTAAATGATCTGTTGCTATAGAAACGAAGGTTCGTGTTAATAGAGAGGTGATGTGCAGAGAGAACTAAGCAACACCTTCTGACCAATCAGGAGCCAGGATTCAACAGTGCCGTGGGGTACGGTTCATTTCTTTATTCGTATTTGTGCACTTCATTGCGTGTGTGTCTCACACACACACACGCATTGACGCGCACACACACACACACACACACACACACACACACACACACACACACACACACTCAGTCTCTGTTTGCTTTAAAACACCATGTAATCAAATCTGCCCATGAGCTCCTACCTGCCGGACGCTGCAGTCCTTAATAGATAACATACACTGAAGGTAGGCTTACACACACACACACACACACACACACACATACACGTACACTATACAGCTGCTTTAAGGCATTGTCTCCTTTCTTTCACTATGTATCAATATTACATATTTCCTATATGTTTAAAACAGACACACACACACACACACACTGAGACCTTACCTGAAAACACTCTGATCCCAACCTACTCCTCCTGAAGAATCTCAGAAACACAAAAAAGTCCAACCAAAGAGCAAGATGTTCCAGAGTCCAGTTAGAGAGTAGAGTCCATAGCCTCGTCCATGCACACACTGACACACACTGACACACACACACACTGACACACGCAGTGACACAGAGAGCGAGGGGGAGAGAGAGAGAGAGAGAGAGAGAGAGAGACCTGTCATAAACTTTTCGCTTGACAGCTCACACCATCTGCATACTCCAGAGCTCAGTGTGTGTGTGTGTGCATGCGTGTGTCGGTCCTCAGCAGTGGCAGGTCCTCATGTCACGCCCCCCCACCCCCCCCCCCACACACACACACACACATAAAAGCAAGCACTACCGTCTGGTGAAGTCCTCTGTCCTCTCTATCAGACACAAGGATGGGTGAGACACACACATATACACACACACACACACACACACTGAGAGAAAGAGAGAGAGAGACACACACACTCACACACACAGGGGAGGAGGTGGAGGAGAAGGAGGGGCAGCTGGTTTGAGAAAGTGTGTGATAGGAGGACTCTTTCAGGGCATTACACACACTCCCACAGCGGTTTCAAATTCCACACATAGACAATTCTCACACACACACACACACACACACACGCGCGAAAAAGATCCCTAAAACAATTTTGTTTACTCGCATAGATGCTGTTGACGTCTTTCATATTGAAACCCATCACACACAAACACACACACACAATAAATAACAAATAATGAACCACAATTTTTTTCTATCCAGCATCCAAACTTCAGTGTCTGCTTTGTTGCTACTAATTAATGCTTTTTATAGCATTTTTTTTTGCTACATGAAAAAAGTGAAGATAATTGTTTATTTATTTATTTATTGCTTCATTATTATAATTTGTTTTTTTTTAACACAGTGGGGAATTATTTCTTCATACCAGTTGCCTTGTATGCGTTAAATGATGTTCTGCTAAATTGAGGTGCTTCTTTATTTGGACCTGGCCTACCACGCTAACAGCACGAACACCTCCCGGATCTTCCGGATCTTTGCGCATTGTGGAGCCGATCGGTTTCTCAAACATTCGCGCTTATGTAATAATAAATGACGCTGCAGGCGAACAAGATGAACACACATACAACCACACAACCACTGACACACGCATTAATCATCGAGGCATTACAGTATGATCTCTCTGCTGATTACCCCGGAAGTCCCGCCCACTTCCTCCATTTTCACATCATTCACATCTTAACTCGATTTTCACAATGTCTCTCATGGTACAGTTAGAATCAACTTTATTAATGTGAAGTAAAATCTATTTTGGAGTTTGGAATTCACATTCAATGAGTATATAACTAACTTTGGTTAAATTCTTGAACTGTTTGACTGTAAAACATTCGTAATCACCTTTTAAGACTTTATGTCATGCACACAATGCCAATAACCATACTATTCCTTTTCTTATTACTATATATCCTTGAGCTTCGAACAAGAAGGAGAAAGTTTACAGTCTGTTTGCGTTTACAACAGCCGTTGCAGTTTCCCCAGCAGTCATGGACTTCTGTTATAAGGTGCTGAAGTCGTAGGGGAGCTGATGAAGACAGTGTTCATGATGCGCTAAACTGAACTTTTTATATTGTTTTAAATGTGTCTTATGATCTAAAGCACTCACTCACTCACTCACTGTCTATACCGCTTTATCCTGTAACCAGAGTCATGGGGGGCCTGGAGCCTATCCCAGGAGATAAGCTCTTAGGGCACAAGGCAGGGTACACCCTGCACAGGGTACTGATCCATTGCAGAGAACACACACATACACTCACTCACACACTTGGGAACACCAATAAGCCTAATCTTTGCACTGTGGGAGGAAACTGACCATGCAAACTCCATGCACACAGAGACGGGTATCAAACCCGGACCCTGGAGGTGCAAGGCAACAGTGTTAACTACTACACCACCGTGCCGCCCTGATCTCAAGCAACCCTTTGTAATTAGGAAGTGTATATAGGAATTAGGAAGTATATGTGGTTTTTACCACCCTTCTGACTAGGAAAAAAAACATTAACGTAATATATTCTAACAAAGACATTTTTCTCAAAACTGTTAAAATGGATTTATGTCATTTTGCAGTCAAACTGTTCATATTTAGTAGGAATAAACTGTAAAAAGAAAACAAAAAATTCAGATCTAAAATGTTCAAAATTACAAAGCATTTATGGCTAATAAAAACAGTTAGAACATGATTAAAAACAGGCAAACATTCAGCCATGTGGAAACTAATTACATGACTCGAATAGTGTCGATATGCACAATGTTTTGAAACAAACTCTAACATATAATGCGTGTAAAAAAAAATCACATGTACCATGTGATTATCCATAACTACATCTTTAATCATCATTCTGTCTGTTAAAGGTGTAAATTCACCCCAAATTAGACCGGGTTACACCGTTTACTAGGATTTTATGTAGCTTTCTTAGTCAGTGACAGAATTTAATAGAGGAAAGTGAAAGAGACAATAACAAGAAGAGAGAAGGAGGAAAAATAGAAAGAGGAAAAGAAAGTTTAACAGAAAAGAAAGTTTACACCTATTGCACTGAGACTCATTTATAACAGCCATCGTAAACATTGTGTGTGTGTGTGTACCACTGTGCTAGTCACTTACACAGCTCTAAAAAGCAGCTCTTTTAATTTGCCCTATAAAATCGAGCAGACAATGTCCCTCCTTTTGTCTTTTCCGTTAACTCATGGCTCAGTGTGCGCTGAGAGTGTCTATATAAACTACCACATTTTTTCCACTTTTATTGAAAGAGAGGCAGAAGCTAATCTAAATATAAAGTTATATCTTTCTGGAAGTTCTGGGTTTTGAGCTCACAACCTTCTAGTTACCAAACCCTTTAAAAAAATCTAAGAGCAACTGGATGATTAACAACTTATGATGGGATAGTGGGCGGGGATCATATTGGATTTTTTTATGCATAGTGGGTGGAGCTAACCTTGTTTCAGGTTTGCATAAGCTTTAAAAAAAAAAAAAGAATATTAAAACAGTCACTGTACGTGAAACACTGCTTTATATATGCGTTTACTCCGTGTGGTGAATCAAATGAATCAAAACTGAGTCAATGAGTCAATTCAGGCAAAATAAATGACACAGTGCCCGCCTCAAACCTAGACAAACATGTGTGCTGTACTGTCTAATTGTTGCTTCTTCAGTTTTGTAGCTAACAAGCAATTGAAGGTTATAGCGAATTGTTTAACACTCTGCAAGTTTCAGTTTTAAATCTACTGTCACTTCATTAACTTGCTATTATTAATGAACTATTTTTCACCCCCTTTTAATTTAAAACACTGAAGAACTGAAGCAGCCCTGTTTTCCTTGGCTTTATCACCAATTATCACACCATACATCATTTCATATATTAACAGAAATTTACAAGATAGATTCTCACAGAGGAAAAGTGAATTTAGGCGACAGGACAGCTTGCAAAACACTTCATTAACTTTAAATACAGTTACATAAACTTAACACTTTTTATTCCTACACTCACTCTCACCCACTCACTCATCTTCTATAATCATTTATCCTGTATACAGGGTCACAGGGGGCCTGGAACCCATCCTGGACAGGGTGCCAATCTATCACAGGACACACACACTCGCATTCACACACTAAGGGGCAATTTAGGAACGGCAGTTAGCCTGCATGTCTTTGAACTGTGGGAGGAAAAAGGAAACCCACCAAGCACAGGGAGAACATGCAAACTCAGACCCCGACACAGGAATCGAACCCGGAACCTGGAGGTGCAAGGCGACAGCTACCTGCTAGACCTACTAGAGTACTACCACACCATGCTGCTGATGTCATTGAGTTCGGCATTGAAACCAATAAAAGCTGTTTGTGTAAATATTATTGAGTACATTACAGAGTGCGTAGCTGGCCTTTCTCATCATTAAACCGAAAGTGCTTGTTTCTCATCATTAAACCAAAATCGCTTGCAAAAAAAAAAATATATATATATATATATATATATATATATATATATATCCCGGCTCACTAATTCATCATGGTCGAATTGGACGGTGTCTTCGGGAAGCCTAAGTGTGTGTTTCACAGGATTATTAAGAAAAATCGAATGTCTCCTTAGCTGAATTTATATTACATCAATCTTGTTTAGATGGAAATTGCACGTAAAGGGAGCTATTATGCAAAATTCCTTTTTTAGTCAGAATGTTTAGACATTCAGATGAGACCCTGATGTGTGCGCACAAACAAAAAGAAACAAACAAGAAATTTTTTTTTTTTTGCTTTCTGTCCTTTGTCCATGTTTGTTTTGGGGCCTAAACAAGCCAATTAGATTTTCCCCCTATATGTGACCTTATATAAGAAGAGCCCCTCCCCTGTTCTGTTGCTCAACTTAGCTGTTTTCAAGAGGGGCGTGGCTTAGCAGAGGGTCATTTACAGTATAATAGACACTGAAACAGCATGTTTGGAAAAAGAGTGAAACAAATGGTAGTTTGCATTATCCGAGGGTTATGAGAGCTGTAACACATATTACAGTACCAGCTGAATCACTTTCTAACATACTCAAATTTTCACCTTAAAACTTTAGGCCACACCTCCTACACAAGAGAAAGGAGAATTGAAACTATGGCTGTTTGTTTATCTGTTAATTTGGAAAAGTATTTTGAGCGATGCTTAGTTGTGGTTCAAACCTAAAGAAGCGAACCTTAACCCAGGTTTAGATCCTACAGATTTTCGGGCAACCAGTAATGATGCTTCGTAAAGCATTTCATTTATTGTTGATAAGCTCAGCTCTGAGAATGTGTGCGTTCCTGTGATGCTTGTCTAAAATTTGTGATCTGTGTACAAACTGATTTCATTACACGACACTCGTTACAGGATCTTCCTCTTAAAAATGTATCAAACAGAATACAAGGACCCATGTCTGACTGTAACTAATCAGCTACACTGGTGTCAATGTCTATCATATACAGTACAGACCAAAAGTTTGGACACACCTTCTCATTCAAAGAGTTTTCTTTATTGTGTTCTTTATTGTGTTCTTTAGCCCAAAAAGTCTCTTCTGCTTGTTGCCTGTCCTTAGCAGTGGTTTCCTAGCAGATAGTCTACCATGAAGGCCTGATTCACACAGTCTCCTCTTAACAGTTGTTCTAGAGATGTGTCTGCTGCTAGAACTCTGTGTGGCATTGACCTGGTCTCTGATCTGAGCTGCTGTTAACCTGCGATTTCTGAGGCTGGTGACTCGGATGAACTTATCCTCCGCAGCAGAGGTGACTCTGGGTCTTCCTTTCCTGGGGCGGTCCACATGTGAGCCAGTTTCTTTGTAGCGCTTGATGGTTTTTGTGACTGCACTTGGGGACACTTTCAAAGTTTTCCCAATTTTTCGGACTGACTGACCTTCATTTCTTAAAGTAATGATGGCCACTCGTTTTTCTGTACTTAGCTGCTTTTTTCTTGCCATAATACAAATTCAACCTCTTTGAATGAGAAGGTGTGTCCAAACTTATGGTCTGTACTGTATTTTTTTAATAAGCATTCATTCTTAGTCAAACCTTCTTTTTGCTTGTTTTTTGTTTTGGATCTTGTACTGTGTTGTACATAAAATTTGTCTTTGTCTGTACGCCAATGAAATAATATCCATTTCTTTGTTTCCATCAGGAAGATATGATTTTCCGAACCAATCTTCATAATAGAATGAAATTTAGAAATTATTCTGTGACCTCAATGCCATCTAGTGTTATAAAGAAAAAAATTGTTGAAAAAAATAAAACGTCACACATACTATATGTAACTTTTATATATGAAAACATATTTAAAAATCTGAATTTACCTATTAGTTAAAGATTATATCAATGTGTTCATTTACTAATAAGAACTCTTCCTATTTTTTCCTGTCTTGGATGAATTTATGAATCTTTCGAAATTTATTTTTTATATCTGCCCCCTTATCATTTTTAAGTATTTTTATGAAAGTATACTTTTCCCACAAACATTTTATATGAAAATCAGCAAGCACTTTATATATGTTGTGTCTTTAATTTAAAAAAAAGTAATTCTGACAATCATTTTTGTGACAATATTTTCCTCTAGAAAATTGCATGTTCTGTTTTTAAAAAAGCTATATAAATCACATAAACGGACTATCAGTTTAATTTAAATTTTTACCTGCTTGTGAAATATCCCTTGACATCCACTTTCTTATGATTTCTAGCTTCATTTCTTTCCAGTTAGTCTTGCCGTAGCTTAGCACTGAATTTCATTCACTGATACTTAGTGAATATACTAACTCTTGTTGTTAAGGTATAAAATTCCTATTTCTACAAGCAGGCCTATAAAACATTCAGTGTAACTAACGTATTAACCCAGAGACCAACTGTAAAAACATTAACATATGTCCGTAGTATTGTGAATAAATGCTAACATATTAGTTACAGCGTTGCTGAAGGCTTTCTACAGAACTTTAAGTACGGCAGCTGTAGGAGAAAAGTGATGAAACAAGACGTGCCAGGTTTAACTCTGGGGACAGTTGACTCATCCTGAACAGTTGGTCCCGTTAAAAATTTCCCTCCTGGACGGGAGACGCAGAGGAATGTTTGTTCAGGAATGAGCAAGACCGAGGAGTGTGCTGCCACCGAGGAGCTAGACTCGCTGTTAGCATTCCTGAACTGAGCGATAAAGCACACGGCTGTAAAGTGACCAGGCTCCAAAAACATTTCACACGTAGTGTGTAAAAAAGAAAAAGAAAAGAAAAGAAAAGTTGCTTGGATATACAGCATAATAATCTTATGTTCCGGTTTTCTGAGGTTTAGTGTAAATGCAGTGTAAATCTGACTGGTGTAGTGATTATTACTTGTTCAAATACAACAGAGCAGCAACTCCATGTGGCCAAGGAACGTCTATAATTTTAATCTATTTAAACTCTACTCAGAATTTCATCTTTTTCAACTACAATCTGTTTGAGAATTACACTCACCTAAAGGATTATTAGGACAACCTGTTCAATTTCTGATTGGTTGATTAGATAATTGCATTGATCACATGGCAGTTGCTTCAATGCATTTAGGGGTGTGGTCCTGGTCAAGACAATCTCCTGAACTCCAAACTGAATGTCAGAATGGGAAAGAAAGGTGATTTAAGCAATTTTGAGCGTGGCATGGTTGTTGGTGCCAGACGGGTCGGTCTGAGTATTTCACACTCTGCTCAGTTACTGGGATTTTCACGCACAACCATTTCTAGGGTTTACAAAGAATGGTGTGAAAAGAGAAAAACATCCAGTATGCGGCAGTCCTGTGGGCGAAAATGCCTTGTTGATGCTAGAGGTCAGAAGAGAATGGGCCGACTGATTCAAGCAGATAGAAGAGCAACTTTGACTGAAATAGCCACTCGTTACTACCGAGGTATGCAGCAAAGCATTTGTGAAGCCACAACACGCACAACCTTGAGGCGGATGGGCTACAACAGCAGAAGACCCCACCGGGTACCACTCATCTCCACTACAAATAGGAAAAAGAGGCTACATTTTGCACGAGCTCACCAAAAATGGACAGTTGAAGACTCGAAAAATGTTGCCTGGTCTGATGAGTCTCGATTTCTGTTGAGACATTCAAATGGTAGAGTCAGAATTTGGCATAAACAGAATGAGAACATGGATCCATCATGCCTTGTTACCACTGTGCAGGCTGGTGGTGGTGGTGTAATGGTGTGGGGGATCTTTTCTTGGCACACTTTAGGCCCCTTAGTGCCAATTGGGCATCGTTTAAATGCCACGGCCTACCTGAGCATTGTTCCTGACCATGTCCATCCCTTTATGACCACCATGTACCCATCCTCTGATGGCTGCTTACAGCAGGATAATGCACCATGCCACAAAGATCGAATCATTTCAAATTGGTTTCTTGAACATGACAATGAGTTCACTGTACTAAAATGGCCCCCACAGTCACCACATCTCAACCCAATAGAGCATCTTTGGGATGTGGTGGAATGGGAGCTTCGTGCCCTGGATGTGCATCCCACAAATCTCCATCAACTGCAAGATGCTATCCTATCAATATGGGCCAACGTTTCTAAAGAATGCTTTCATCACCTTGTTGAATCATTGCCACGTAGAATTAAGGCAGTTCTGAAGGCGAAAGGGGGTCAAACACCGTATTAATATGGTGTTCCTAATAATCATTTAGGTGAGTGTACATAAAAACTCAACATTGGTCACACTTAGCCACACTCACTATGTTAGCTAGCTACCTAGAGTTCCTATAACGTCTCTGAATGACTGTAACGTTGGTGGATTTCACCTTTTGAAACTACAAATATTAGCTTACGTGTCTTCGTGATTTGTATATCCTTCTTGTTCTTATAGTTTTCTTGGATTTCTAGCCAACTTAAAACATGGTCATTATGTAATTATTACGAATTACTGTACCAAGCTTGTAATTCTTTATAATTATGCTAGGATTTTTTTTAGTAGGCAGCACAGTGGTGTAGTGGTTAGCACTGTGGCTTTGCACCTCCAGGGTAGAGGGTTTGATTCCCACCTCATGTCTGTGTGTGTGGAGTTTGCAGGTTCTTCCCATGCTTGGTCGGTTTCCTCTGGGTACCTATACCTACTGTATGTTTCCAGGGTTATATACATGTTCTTTAGCTCATTTTTCTGTTGACAATATGCTCCCTAATACTGTATATCCTACCCACTTTCAGGTGCTATTGTAACCTGCAGCTACTGTGACAACAACCAAATTTGTAATGGCCAGACGACTGGGTCAGAGCAAGTCTTAATTAATTAAGTTAGTGCTGGTTCCCATACGAAGGTGTCAGAATACACAGCGCATCACTGTTTTGGTGGCAAAAAGCGGGACCTACTCAGTATTAGGCGGGTGGTCATAACGTTATGTATGATTGTAATGTAGCTTAACTGTAAAAAAAAACATAGTAATACAGTATGTGTTAATATGTGTTAAGTGGAACATGTGAAAAAGCAGATGTCTTAAACATCTTTACACAACACATTTACACACCAGACTGTAGCGTTACAATGAAATAAAAAAATAAAAAGCTTTAATTTATGTTCTGTTTAATTCTTTTTAAAAGGGTGTGGCTTATGCATCATGAGAGTAACCAGAGCAAAATCTAAAATAAATGTAAGTTTTAAAAAAATAAAGTTAATAAAAATCTTGATTATGGTTTGTTTAGGGTGTTTTTACTGCATTTAAAATATATACAGTACAGACCAAAAGTTTGGACACACCTTCTCATTCAGCGAGTTTTCTTTATTGTGTTCTTTATTGTGTTCTTTAGCCCAAACAAGTCTCTTCTGCTTGTTGCTTGTACTTAGCAGTGGTTTCCTAGCAGATATTCTACCATGAAGGCCTGATTCACACAGTCTCCTCTTAACAGTTGTTCTAGAGATGTGTCTGCTGCTAGAACTCTGTGTGGCATTGACCTGCTCTCTGATCTGAGCTGCTGTTAACCTGCGATTTCTGAGGCTGGTGACTCGGATGAACTTATCCTCCGCAGCAGAGGTGACTCTTGGTCTTCCTTTTCTGGGGCGGTCCACATGTGAGCCAGTTTCTTTGTAGCGCTTGATGGTTTTTGTGACTGCACTTGGGGACACTTTCAAAGTTTTCCCAATTTTTCGGACTGACTGACCTTCATTTCTTAAAGTAATGATGGCCACTCGTTTTTCTTCACTTAGCTGCTTTTTTCTTGCCATAATACAAATTCAACCTCCTTGAATGAGAAGGTGTGTCCAAACTTTTGGTCTGTACTTTATATTGATATAAAATATGCACTATATAAAAAACTAATGCTTTCTTGTATATTAAAACTGATTTAATGGATAATTCGTTGAATTAAATTTGGAAAACCTTTTTATTTTATTTTATTTGTACTAAATGTGGATTGATGCTAAAACAAAATTTTACAAATGATAATTTTTCTAACTTTCTTCCTCAGCTTTTTCAATAACCAAAAATATATGAATAAAACATTTTATGAGTTAAAAGTTTTAAATAATGAATAAAAAGATTTTCGCCCTGGAAGCGTGAAGATTATATAACTGTGTTAATAATAAATAGAGTTTGTGAATTTGTACCTAAAAAGTCCAATTTTAATCCAATTCCAGACACACTAACGTAAACACACTTGCTATCATAAGACACACTCAGCCTTGACTTTCTCTTTCCATTAATATTGTTTATACTGGTATTTATTATTTATGAAAACGCGGGAGAAGAACAGACTTGTGATAAACATTGTGATAAAATTCAAAGTGATAAAGAAGTTCAGGTTCAGTGATAAAGAGAAGTGGAAGTGCTGTAATAAACAAAAGAGTAGAGTTAAAAGTATACTGGTACACCCCCTCCCCTCTGCACCCCCCCCCAACCCGCACACACACCACACACATCTGCTATCTACTGTACATGCAATGACTCGCATAAAACAGTAATGAACATTTCTCACGACATCGATATTGAGACAGGAAATGAGAGCGCTGGGTTTTTTTTCTCTATTTTTGAAATTAGTAATATTGAATATAATTGTAACTGATATACAAAAATAAAGAAGGAGCCAAAAGTTTAAGTTTGTGTAAATCTGCATATAATATTACGGTGTCTCAGCAATTATAACTGTGTACTACAAATATACTAAAATACTAATACTACTAAGAATAATAATAATAAGGAGTCTCCAGTGTCAGCATTGTCTTTCTCTCAGACCTAAAGCTGTAAATATAATAGCCATATAATTGTAAATAAATGTAAAAATGTAATTGTCGACAGATTGCCATAGTGTAAGAGAAACACACGCACCACTCCTTGTTGTGCTGGGAACATTGATTATTTTTCTATAACAGCATAACACTGAGTGGTTTATTTCTTGGTGCATTGTACGAACGGCGTTCAAGTCAAACCGGGACTTGTGATGTAATTTCTGGTAAATGAAGGTGTACAAGTGAACGGTACTTGAACGGTGCAAATGTTTTAAAGAAGGCCGTACTTTCGGGAATTACGATGCCAGCCACCTTGCTTGGTGCTCACTGCAGTCGTTCCCGTCAGTGGAACACCTGATCCTTAAAAATATATGGATAACTTGTTGCCAAATTGCGGAAGAGACGCATGTGTCTGTGGGATCTGTACCATACTAAAACACAATCATTCTCCAGCACCACTTGCACGTTGCAGGCTGGGAGTTCTCGCCGGGTCCGCCGTACAGTCCTGACCTCGCGCCAAGACATTTCCACATGTTTGGGCCATTAAAGGAGTTCCTGCGAGGCCGGCGTTTCAGATGTGAATCAGATATAGCGATGTTCTCCGAGTGTGTTACTCCGCCCCCAACGGTGCGTAAGCGAGCAGTTCGGAGAAATGCGGGCAGCTGGCGTCACGTGGCTCGGAGGAAACACGTGATAGTCTTCGGCCCTCCTGGCTGAGTGGTAGTAGTAGCCTTAATGTGGAGCCCCTTAGTGATGGGGAGGAATTGGACACGACTAAATTAGGGAGAATCCAAAAAAAAAAGAAAAAGATGTGGACATTTAAATCATACCTTGATTTATAATATTTACATGAAGGTACAGTAATACAGAACACATGGACAGAACTGATGGTGCATGAGAGCTTTTTACAGTTCAGTCTTAAAAGAAATAATAGCACACGCTCCATCAAGTGCTGTGTTATAGTTACTAAATTAAGGCACTTTTATCGTCTTTCTGTAGCATTAACGACTCCTGTTAAATGTTTATTTTGATACTTGGCATCTTCTGTTCATATATCATCATAATAGTCTTTTATTTGTATTTCTTCTTCCTCTTTAAATTGTCTCCCGATATTTTTACTACATGGTGTAACAGTTAAAGCTGTAGTATAAATACCGTACACACTCAAACTGTACGTGAGCCTCTTCAGCCCTGACACTGTGTTTATCCTCATGCGACGTGTGAGTCTGATCGCTCTGTTCTCATGGACTACAGGGTTCAAGGTCGTCGACCTGCTTGCAGCTTCCCATGAAGGTCAGCAGAGGTTAAAGGTCACTGAGAAGCCTGTGTGTGGACAGCGGAAGATTGAAGTGTCCTGCTGAACCTGGAAGTGTTTGTCTCGTGGTGTTTACTGAAGCTGACGAGGGCGAGGACAAGAATCTGCTGGTTTGGTGAGAGTTCTTGTGTGTTGGCACATTCCTGCAGGTCTTAAAACACACACACACACACACACACACACACACACGTTTGTCCTAATATCCTTCAAGGACCCTCCAAAAGCATATGGGTTTGTACAAATTTAAGCAACCCTATTATGTGGGGACCAGCCGAATATCCCCATAAGCATTCCTTTCCTTGTGAGGAAAAGTTTTTAACAGTAACTATAATTGATTTTTTTCTTCCTATTAAGAAAAATGAATTACATACATAGGCATAGAAAAACATAGGCTAGTCAAAATTGCTACACTAGTTGCTTCATGCTAGTTATGATTGAAATCTACTTGGTACGTATTAACGACTGCTGTTTTTTTCTGATGATTTTTCTTTTACCAGTTCATCATAGTGTGAAATATATATCATGAAATAAAAAACAAAAAACATGACAATTTAAGATGGCTGAATTATCCTCAGCTAGGACAATGTGATATTTAGATTCACAAAACATTATTGTGTTACTGTATATCCGATGCCAGAGCAAAAAATACGCACATCACAAATAACATTTAAAAAAAAAACAATCGGACAGACTGTGCTGCAAACAAACATGTACTTTGGATCTTTTTTATAGATGCAGACTAAACGCAGTGTGTAATCAGACACTACATTTAGAGTGTGTACACCATCACTACTTTGTGTTATTGTCAGCGGTGTGTGTGTGTGTGTGTGTGTGTGTGTGTGTGTGTGTGTGTGTGTGTGTGTGTGTGTGTGTGTGTGTGTGTGTGTGTGTGTGTGTGTGTGTGTGAGTGAGAGTGAGTGTGTGTATGTGTGTGTGTGCAAGACAGGGAAAGTTATACAAAGAAGAAGGAGTCTTGAAATTTTCATCTTCTATGCTGTTTATTGGGGGGAGCTTAAAGACTATCCCAGGAGACTTTGGGCACAACTACAACGTGGACAGGCTGCCAATTCATCGCGAGGTACACATACACACACACAGACACACACACACACTACAGGCAATTTGGGAATGCCTAATCTGCGTGACTTTGGGCCACCAACCAAGACCAGGAAGTCCACACGCAAAGACCCAAGATGGGAATTGAACCCTCAACCCTGGAGGTGCGAGGCCACAGTGTTGCCCCAGTCTTGAAATATATAGAGTATATATATTTTCTTTTTATCCCACGGCACTGTTGAATTCTATATTGTGATTGCTCAGAAGGTGTTGATTACTTTTCTATAAAAGCAGCCCTGACAATTAATGCAGCTTCAAATTACAGAGTTATTTAAATGCACTCGAGGAATCTTTAATGGTCCAGGGGGTCCCCCCCCCCACACACACACACACATATTTCATGTCTGGAGATTGATATGTTTAAGCAGTGAGTGAAGGGTACAAGAAGCATAGAGAAAATATTTGGCCAAACGATACAGAGTTTCAATGTTACATGTTTTAGTCTGTAGCGCCCCCAAGTGGATACAATAATTTATATTGAAGATGTGTTATTATTATTATTATTATTATTATTATTATTATTATTATTAATGTTGTTGTTGTTAACAAAAATAATTTTCAGTGCTACATGCAGCTAAAGCACCATTCAAATCGCACAAACATTTTACATGCTTTGTCCTTCCAGACATTAAATAAACTCTTCACTCTGTTCTGCTAAACTATCCTATCTTATCTTATTTTAGACTTTATTATACTGAACTATACTCTACTGTACAGTTATATACTGCACAATAATATATTTAATTAAAGTGTATGACTAGTGGCCTCATACTATAAGGTTCTATACTATAATCTATTGTATTCTACTATACTGTACTATCGCATAGGAGACTATAATAACCTCATACTGATGTATTATGCTGTACTACACCACATTATCCTAAACTCATAGATTGAACCTAAGTGCACTGTACAATACTATGTAGGGAACTAAACTCATGCTGTACCATAATTCACAATATTACACTGTACTGTGCTATATGATGCAATACTATGCTATAACATATTCTGCTATTCTGTGCTATACTATACTATATTATACTATACTGTTCTGTACTGTATTGTTCTATACTGTGCTATAATATACTATATACCATACAGTATATTATACTGAACTGTACTATACAATATAGGGAATTGACCTCAACCTGTACCATAATACACAATATTATGCTGCACTGTACTATACTCAGCTATACTCTGCTATATTAAACTATACTATATTGTCCTAGACTAAACTATGGTGTGCTATTTTTGCTATGCCATAATACAGCATGATGTGCTATTATGTGCTATGCTAAGCTATACTATATGCTACCAGGCTGTACTATACTGTGCCATACTTTGCTGTACTATAACATACTATACTATACTGTGCTATGCAACACTATACTATATTATTCTATGCTATAATGTACTTTACCATACCATTATACTACACAACACTACACTAATATGATGTTATATATTGTACTTTACTGTGCTGTAATATACTGTATAGGGAATTGGCCTTAAACTGCACCATAATACACAATATTAAACTATACTGTTCCATACTGTGCTACACTATACTATACTATACTATACTATACTATACTATACTATACTATACTATATGACACCACTATACTACACTACACTGCACCACACCACACTATACTATACCATACTATACTATAATGTTAGGGACCCTAAAGCTGTATTTAGGATATTCCACTATACAGTAAGGTCCGAAACCAGGATTGAGTCCAAATAAAAGCAAAGCCTAGCTCAAGAATGAAAACCATTAAATATTTTATGAGGCCGATCCTATTTATTCAGTCAACCTCAGCTTCAGTTGCTTTGTGTGCAGTGTGACATGACATTGAGTACTGTAGGTGTGGATGTTTTTGAGAAAAGGGAAATACGCCTTGTTTAATTTTGTGTATCTGAATATTAAAAAAAAGACAATACAAACAATCAAACTCGAGATCAAGACCAGTTCAGTATTTATTAAGGCAAGTCCAAATCTAAATGCCAGTAAATCAATTCAAATCTATACATAAAATCTGTCAAATGTCAACACCTGACTCAAGTCTGTCAAGACCGAACTCAAGTCTAACTCATCTCTAACTCGTTTCTTCAGTTAGTCACTCTAAATGTCCAATAGATGGCATCAAACCCTCAGGTTACAGCAATGCAGTGAGTCTAATCCTAAAGATTGGAAGTTAAGTACAGAACTGATTGCTGGTAACGATGCATGTTGAGTCAGTTGGATTTGATTTAGGAATTTATGAATCTTATAATTTGTGAAATATAAATTTCAATTAAATTAATTTGGTATGTTAATTCAGTTTTTCTTGCACATAGCAGCACAGCGTAGGCCACTGCATCATGTTTGCTTTCACCTTGTTATTGGTTCTCACATGTATTGGCACCCTAGAGTAAAACTACTGAATGTTTTTTTTTTTTTGTATGAAGCTGCACACTGCAGATTGTTTTCTTACATGTTGTGGTATCCTAAAGGGCACTTTGTCATGTTTCCTTACATTCGGGGAAGACTACAGGGCGAAGCATCACTTGTTATCTGCTGTAAAAGCATCCTAGAGGGCACACATCATCACACTATCTGTACTCACACAGTGTCTCCCTGTAGTCTATAGTCTATGATCTACACCCTATAGGCAGTCCAGAGAGCATTTCACGTTTGTCTTGCACAAAGCGGTCCCCTAGAGGGCACTTTATCACCTCTGTTTCTATTTAAAGGGCAGCCATAAACAACTGGATGCAAGAGGTGTTTCCATAAAACTGCCCCTTCACCCTGAGCATGACCTCTGACCCGACCTTTAACCTGTGAGAGCTCCGCAGTTGCGTTACTGACATTCCCCAGAAGTACAAGATTCCTGTGTTTATCTGACGCTGCTGCTGGAGAGCGTGCAAAAATGCGCCCTTGCCCACTTCAAAGCCACCTCGAGTGAGGTGGGAACTCTGTGGAATTCCAAACCTCTAATCAGTTATTTATATCCCAAAATTAGATATCCGATTCATTGTTTGTGGAGCAGTGTACCCAGACGTGGCTTCATTTCCTAGAAGGTCATGGCCCGACACTCAGTGATGTACTGGAGTGAGACTAATAAACAAGTGCAGAGTATCTGAGGGCACTTTGCCGTAAATCACACTTATTTACTGGGCTTTGCACACACCTTTGTTTGTGAAGGGCGACATTGACGTGTTTCGAGTAGAACGATAACAGGCTTTTCTCACCATGGCCTTCCTGTTATTCACCTCGGAGTCTTTGTTTGGCTGCAGGACTCCAAGCTCTTCAGCTCTCTAGGGAACGATGGGATGGGAAAAAAAAAGAGAATTCAACATCCATTCATAGTTAGTCTCTCTCTCTCTCTCTCTCTCTCTCTCTCTCTCTCTCTCTTCATCGTGTTTACCAAGTCACAATCACTGATTGGTGAAAATCAGCATCATTGTTTGTTTAAACAGATTTATTTTTCAAATATACTTTTTAAAATTTGCAATAGGCATAGGTTAATATAAATAAATAAATAAATGAATAATTTTGATGACACCAAAACTAAAAATAAACTAGATAAATGATATTTAACAAAAAACCGCCCACAAAACATGAAATGTGCCAAAAACATTTTTTAAACGTATGTTTTAACATTTCTTGTGACTTTAAGATTACTGTTTTTTGACAAGCTCTATTTAATTTATTATTATATTTTGATGCATATTTAGAGCCCATAAAAAAGAAAGTTTTTAAAAACTATTTTCACCAAATATTTCACCAATTTCAGTTCTTTTATAATGCAAAAATACAAAAAAGAGAAAAATATGATATTTTTATGTAGTTTTTAGATTAGATTAAATTCAACTTTATTGCCATTGTACAAAGTGCTTAGAGCAGGGGTGTCCAAATCCAGTCCTGGAGGGCCAGTGACCAGCACAGTTTGTAATTCACCAACAACTAAACACACCCACTGAACCTAGTAATTAACAGATTAGTTAAATCAGCTGTGTTTGAGAAGAAGAAGCACCAAACTGTGTTGGACACTGGCCCTCCAGGACTGGATTTGGACATCCCTGGCTTAGAGGCTAATGTAGCTAATAAGTTTAGCATTTGACCAACTGCATTCAAAAGTCTTCATTGCCATCAGTCCCAGTTTTCAATATAAAATTTAACAAAGCACAAAGATCATACTTTTAAGAAGAATTCAGATTCAGAAATATAAATGAATTCAGTGTTCAGACTTCAGTCTCCCTACCTGTGTCAGATGCTGTCATGTTTAAAATGAAACCCTGATTTTTTATTTTCTTTGCCTATTTGTCACACTTAAATAATTCGGATCATCAAACGAATTTTAATATTACACAAAGTCAAAGCAAATAAATACAAAATGCTATTTTTAAATGATGTTTTTTTTTATTATTATTACAGTTTTTTTGGATTGCTTAAGCAAGATTTTCAAAACAGGGCCCGTGTATTCAAAACACAACACACAATTAGCACAACCACACACCCAATTAGCAAAACACTACAGATCCTTTGCATAATTAAACACTCTTGTAAAAACTATACACTTATGTTTACAAACCACACTTTTTTACCATAATACACACACGTTTCACATTTACTATACTCTGTTTGCACAAGTTACACTCTGCGGTGATAAACCTAAAACACTTTTAGCACTTCTACTTCCCTATGATTACAGTAGGCTACCATCAACCAAGTACAAAAAGTAAAGTAAATCCACCAAACACTACACAAGACCAATGTTGCACACCGAAGAAACTCATTTATTTCTCAACATGCCCAAAATGTTGACGTGGAGATTCACTTTACGTATTGTACCGTAAGTTTACTGTTACAAAAAAATTATTTCATCAACATCGCAGGCAATGTTGTCATTGGAAAGAAACGTCTTGAATGACGAATCCATCCTTGTATTGCTGCTGGTCACAGGCCTCCTCCATGGCTTGGATGAGGGGTACCTCAGCCTGGAGACGGAGATCATATACCTTCCACCGCCATGCCGAGAAAAACTCTTCTATCGGGTTGCGGAATGGAGAGTATGGTGGAAGATATAGGACGGTGAAATGTGGATGTTGTTGAAACCAGTTCTGTACCAGAGGAGTGGAAAGACACATTGTCCCAGACAACAATGTATTGCATATGATCGATTTGATTTGCTGCTGTCATGTTGTGCAATTGGTCCAAGAATGTAAGTATGAGTGCTGTGTTGAATATGTTTTTTTTTTTTTAGGATGCGTGCCAGTGTTGATATTGAGACCTGATGGATATCGTTGAAACTGTCATGGTTATTGACAATGTTAGCTTGGAGCTGTTTGAGTGTTATAGCATTGTTGGCCAAAACCATATTTACTATCTCCCTCTCTTGCTGTTCTGTGAACATAGGAGGCCTTCCCCCTTGTCGTTCCTGACCCTCAATCCTATGTAGAAAAAAAACAGTAAACAATAGTACAGTAATTTCACAGGACAAGGTAAGAGAAGTGCTGCTACTGCATAGAATACAATACTGTATGCAGTTACTGAAACCGTGCAGATGTTTTTGATATGGTGATATTTTTACAAAACCTATTTTCCAGTCGAAATGTTCTTATCACACTTGCCACTTTGTATCGGTTTAGATTTGGCTGTACTTGCAGTCCAGCCTCCCTCAGTGTCAGGCCGTGGTTGACAACGTGGTCAACCAGTGTTGCACGGATTTCATTTGTCAGATTCGGTTCTCTTTGAGCATCTTCTTGTCTTCGTCTTCCTCTACCTCCAGCATGGCCTCCATCTCTTCCTCTTCCTCTGTTGATTCCTCTTCGTCCCCTTCCTCCTCCTCCTTCTCGTCCTCCTCCTCCTCGTCTTACTCTTTCTCGGACTCTTTCCATTGTGCTTGAATACCGATGAACTCACCTGCTTAAACACCTGATTGGTGTGTCTACAATTAAGCAAACAAGTGTTTGCACACCTGATGACTGTGTTGAACCAATTGGTTGGACGATGCGGTAATTTGACAGTCAGTGCTTTGGTATTGCAAGGAAGTGACTTCATGATAGATTTTTGTGTGCAATGTATGTTAAGTGTGTTTAGTGTTTTGCAAATCACTGTGTGTAGAGTTTTGCAAAAAGTGTGAGGTTGACGATATGCTTATAGTTGTGCAAATATGGGCTGTTTTACTTCTTGAGTGTAAGGTTTTGCTAATAGTGTACTACTTTTAATTTTAGCGTGTAAGCAATCCAAAAAACTGTAAGACAAAAAAGCTGTCCAAACCTAAGAACTGATTGTGGCGCCTTTGGTACTGTAGCAACAGCTGCAATCAAGCGTTTGATTTTGGCCCGCTTTTCTTTGCAGAATTGTTTTAACTTTGGAAGGTTTTGAAGCATGAACGGACTGTTTAAGGATCTTAATCAGCTTCTAAGTTCAGACTTTAACTAGGTCACTCCAACAACCTTAATTATTATTATTATTATTATTATTATTATTAGCTATTTAGAGGTGGACTAAATGCGGATCATTGTCCTGCTGCATAACCCAAGTGCGCTTGAGGTCACAAACTGACGGCCGAATATTCTCCTTCAGGATTTTCTGGTAGATCTGGTAGAATTTATGGTTTTATCAATTAGCAAGTCGTCAAGATCCTCAACCTGCAAATCCCCAGACCATCACACTACACTACCACCACCATGTGGGACTGTTGGTATGATGTTCTTTATATAAAACGACGTGTTTGTTTTACATCAGATGTGATGGGACACACTAACCTTCCAAAAAGTTAAACTTTTGTCTTAAAAGTTCACTGAATATTTATCCCACATTCTTGGGGATAATCAATATATTTCTGGCAAATATAGTATATTTAGCCTCTCAGTCTCTTTCTTATTGTTAACTCATAAACCGTGAAGCAAGTGAGACCTGTGTTCTTTAGATTTTGTTGTGGGTTCTTTTATGAGCTTCTGGATGAGTCGTTGTTGTGCTCTTGGAGTAATACTGGTAGCCCAGCCACTCCTGGGAAGGTTCACCACTGTTCCAAGTTTTCTCCATTTGAGTGTAATGGCTCTCACCATGGTTCTCTGGTGTCCCAAAGCCTTAACAATGTCTTTGTAACACTTTCAACAATGATAAATGTCAATTACTTTGATATTTATCTGTTCTTGAATTCCTTTAGATTAGTGTTGCTCTTTAAGATCTGTTTTTAGAGCTTCACTTTGTCAGACAGGTTAATTTAATTTCTTGATTCAACAGGTCTGGCAGTAATCAGTCATGTCTGGTGAGTTAAGTTTAACCCAGCAGTTTATTCATGATTTAGCAATGTTTGGTTGGGTAAATACTTTTTTTTATACATATAGCCAGGCAGGTTTGGACAGTTTTTCCCCCCTTAATAAATTAAATCAGTTGTATTTTGTATTTACCTGTGTTATTTTTGTTTATATATATTCCAATCATTTGTTATTCCAATTAACAAATATGCAAAAAAAAACAAAAAAAAAACAGGGCAAATACTTTTCACTGCACTGTATTTCATCCAAAACACAACTGCAGTTGGATCAAACCCTGCTTATAACCCTGCTCCCTGTGTATGATCTACTTTGCTACTAATGCAATAAATTCTCACCTGCTATAAAGTCTCTGTTCCTATAAATCACTGACCTGTGCGACCAAAGCTCATTGTTTTCTCTGATGTGTGAAAAGCACTCAGGAATGTTGAGGAAATAACGGAAGAAAAGGAGGAAAATGCTGTGGAAAGAGCCATGAATAGCGTTTCCCATAAATAAAAATATATACACATCATCTAAAAAAGCAACATCATTAAGGTGTGAATCAGGTGTGAATCATCAAACTATTTATATTTGTCCACACCCTTCTGTATTAAAGAAAAATATACTGTTCAGAAATTTTTCATTTTTATTTGAAGTTTTATCATTCATGCATTTATTTAGAGTCAACTTTATAATATTCATTGTGTATGTTCAATATTTGTTGTGATATTTTCTAAAATAGGAATAATCTCATGGGGAAAAATGTTCCTTGGAACATTGTTATTCATTAGCCAGTTATTCTTTAAATATTTTTAAATATTTTTATATTAAGTTTTTATCAAAGTAGTATTAGTAGTATAAAAGCTAAATATTTAACAAATATTTTTTCAATTATCTAGGCACTAGCAATGACAGTGTAAATATTTTGCCTAATATAACCGAGAATAATAATTAACTTTAATTAGATGAAAAGGTTTTTAGAAGATTAAAGTTCAGCCTTTATTTTGTCACATATACATTACAGCAGTATGAAATTCCCATGGGACACACATGTAATATATTAATAATGTGAAATACTAAATGTAAAGTGTTACAAACCATGTAATTTGCCGGAGTCAAACACACGGTTAATTGAACAGCCAACTCGTTTTAAAAACAAACTATATTTCAAAAAATCATTGAATGGTGACATGAGATTTACATTAACATTTAGGCATTTGGCAGAAATGAAACTTAAAGTTCACAGAAGGAGTTTTTAGTGTCACTGAGTTGTGGTTCCTTGGTGACATAAAACAACACGTACAGTACGTGAAAGAAACCTTCATTTTTAGCTGCTACAACGTAACTGAGAGCAGGAACCAACTTGTTTCGGAGACTTTAATCAAATAAAAAAGTATTTAGTAGATAAAGAACATAATTCCTATTAGATTTATGTAGTAGAAGAAGAACAAAACACTTCAGTGAGTGACTCTGTTCACTGTAATGCTTGCTAATTTACTCTAAAAACATGATTTTGTCTATTTATCTCTGATTTAATCTTTGCTGGGCACAGTACTGAGGAACTGAAGAAATGTGCTCAGATAGTATAAAAAATGCAAATGTTTAATAAAAATAAATAAAGAAAAAGAGTTTAAAATGTGAATGAGTGTCTGTGTGTGTGTGTGTGTGTGTGTGTGTGTGTGTGTGTGTGTGTGTGTGTGTGTGTGTGCTCTGTGATGTATTTAAGCCCTGTCCAGGGTGTACCCCGCCTCGTACCCTAAGTCTCCTGGGATAGGCTCCAGGCCCCACGCGACCCTGAATACAGGATTAAGCGATGATGACGATGAGTGAGTGAGAGAGAGTTTAAAAATGATTTTTATTATACACAGACATGCAGGGAGTAAAAAGACACCTACAGCTTTTGTATGCACCAAAATGTGTCACTATTATCATGAGTATTGTTAGTTCATGGGAACATACACGTCTTTAATCATTCAAAAGAAATATCTGATTTTCAATCACAAGAGGTGGGATTTGGCCATCCTGAGTGTGGACTGTCTCAGAGACAAATAGTAAGACGTTTTCAAATCCACCATTACTTCTGTTAACAAAATTATAGTTCAGTTTAAAGTAAAGGGGGAAACATTGAGAGAGTCATGACCTGGTTGACCTGGACTTTCTGAAAGACGTCTTCATGCTGTTTGAAGTTCTGATAGTAAGAATAACTCTCATTATATGCCTCATTATACTGTACGCCTGCGTTAATCACGGCACTAAAGGAAAGTCAACAGTGTGCTAATGATGCATGAACAGATAAACCTTACTCGCTCAAAAATGCAATGAACTTGGGTGTGTACATTTTATCATAAAACTACGGGTGAATGAATAATTACTGGTTTGCAGGTCTGTGTGCATTAACTGCTCTGAATGTTAAGTCACACATGCAAAGATTTCATTCACCTTAGCTTTGATTATAGTGTGATCATACAGTTGCATGAAAATGATTTCTCACGCTCCCAGAACCACATCTTCACACTCTGTCCTGGAAAATGGAAGAAATCCTCCATAGATGTGATGTCCTGGTGATTCAGTACATTCAGGTGGTCATGTGACTTCATTTTATTGCCACATAACGTTGCTGAGTCTCGACCTGAGCGACTGAAGCAACACCAGATCATAACACTGTCTCCAGAGGCTTGTACAGTGGACACTATGCATGATGGGAGCATCGCTTTTTTTATCGCACTCGTTATGCTTTGTAGCAAACTGAAGACTTTTTTTGATGAATCTCACTAGCGAGGGGTTTTCTTATGTGTGTGTGTGTGTGTGTGTGTGTGTGTGTGTGTGTGTGTGTGTGTGTGTGTGTGTGTGTGTGTGTGTGTGGAAATCCTCTTACTTCCACTACTAAACATAACTCTGGTTTTTACTGTAGATTTTTTATCATGTAACTTCACCAAGTGTTTAAGTGTTTAATCTCCATTCTTTAAGTGTCAAGTGTTTAATCTCCATTCATGATTTTTTCCCCCATTTATTCCACAGGGTTGACGGTTCAGCACTGTCTTTCCAGGATTTAATAATGTGTTAAAGGGTTCTTAACCCAGCTCCAGTGATTTATATATGTCGGATATATGTCGGACAATAATTTGTCTCTTCTGAAATGATGTCTTTTTTGCTTTGTTAAAACTTGATGGCTTGTAGTTTTTTTTTTCTTCATTGATGAACTCTAAATTAAATCTAATATCTAATATAAAGTTTACAGTACAAACAGCAACAACACTTAAGTACATGTATATAAACAAAGTGCTATTAGCCCTCCATGGGGTCACTTATCTCTGAGCGCTCAGTTATGAGAAAGCTGCTAAATGAATCAGCTGTGTGAAAACCAGAGTGTGTGTGTGTGTGTGTGTGTGTGTGTGTGTGTGTGTGTGTGTGTGAGAGAGAGAGAGAGATTTTCCGTGTACTTGTTGATGTTTAGGTGTTTGGAGTTGCGCTATGGGAAAGACGCGCAGAGGATCGGCACTTCCGGACGATCCGGGTTTCTCTCGGCCTGTGACGTGTGCCACTCGACGAATCCCAGGGGCTTTTTTTTAGCCTCCCGTCTCTAAACGAGACACAACAACAACAGGAAGTGGAGGCATTTTCACAGGTGTCAGGAAGCACAGGAAATAAACAAGTGGATGCTGGAAAACAGCCTCAAAAATATGAACGCTCAGGGAGAGAGCAGGGCCCTGGTGGGGTATTTATAACATTAATGGAGTATTTTAGGTGCATCTGATGTAAGGTTCAAGCGCTGAGAAAGAGGAAGGGAACGGTGAGGAAGTTTAGGTAAAAACAGATTTTATTTCGAGAAAACATTTACGTGTTGGTTGGTTCAGTAAGTTTTGGCACATGTGCGTGCAGGGTAACAGGATGCTGTAGCTTGGTAGCTCTCTTTTCTATTATATAAGAAAAAAAGGCTTTGCAACAATGATTTAATGTGATTCATTTCTAAAATATTTGCTGTATTAAAATAAATATTTTTAAAAAAATAACTAAAATAAAGTTTAAAAAGCTGAAGAAAAAAAAACTGATACATCAGCTTCTGGTTTTAGCAAACAGCTCAACTGGTCCTGTGAAAACCCAAAGTTTATTGTATTATTTTTTCTTATTCGTCATATATGGATCACTAAATTATCTCTCTCCTACTAACTTTCTTTTATTTTAATAGGGCATTTATGTGTAGTCTATGCTGATCTGTCCAGGACTGAGTTTCTATGTACAAACACCAAAGATTACATTTACCACATATACTGTAAGTTTAACTACATGAAACTAACAGTATGTTATTTTTATATATTTTTATAAATATAAAAATATATATATAAAAAATTAAAATATCTATATTACATTTTTTTTGTTCAAATTTGAGAATTTTATGTAGTTTTATAAAATGTTTCTAGCAGTTTTGTTATTTGTTATTAACACAAATTTACAAACTAAATACAAACAGACATTCAGGAATCACATTCTGGTTTTAGCAAATGGCTCAAATACCTTGCGCGGCCAAAACAATTTGCACACGCCAATATTTCATGGTACCTTTTTTTTGCTTTGATCACGCTCGTGGCATCGTTTTGATAATCTTACGCAGTCTTACGTAATCTTGTCGCAAAATTTACTTCCAGAATTTACTATCCAGAATCACATTCGTTTCTCTCCAACATCTTGTACTGATGATGTGAGAGTCGGACTGCGGCGTAAAGTCTTCTCCAGCACATCACAAAGATTCTCAATGGGGTTTAGGTCTGGACTCAGTGGTGGCCGATGCATGTGTGAAAATGATGTCTCATCCTCCCTAAACCCCTCTTACACAATTTGAATCCTGGCATCATTATTTTAAGATATACCCGTGCCATCAGGGAAGAAGAAACCCATTGATGTAAAAATCTGGTCATTTAGTACATTCAGATTGACTTTATTGTTTAGCCCCATAATGTTGCTGAGCCTAGACCTGACCAACAACAGCAGCTAGCCCCAGATCATAACACTGCCCCCCTCCCCCCACTGCCAGTGTACATTTACAGTACAATTAGTCATGCCCTATACATTTTTACTCCTTTCCACATAAAATATACTACTACTACTAATAATAATAATAATAATAATAATTGTGCTTCACTTCACTGTACATTTTTTTATCTAAAAAATACAAATATCTATTTTTAAACAACTAAAATCCTGAAAAAGTTCCTCACAAAAGAAAAAAAATGGACTGTCAGTTTTTCAATTAAGAAAAAAAACCCACATATGCCTGCTAAAAACTGTAACTCTCCACAACCACCCAGTGGCCCACGCCTTGATTTTGGTAAGCCACTGTTTCATGCAAATAGCCTAAATTTGCATAATGGAAAAAAGCAGCGCTGACAAATGTCACAACTTACCTATTCTGCTGCCGGGAATTTACCGACTGAGGACTTACCGATTCATTTGTACTAAATAAAAGTAAAATTTGATTAGAAATTCAACTGTTTGTTTTGAAAACACAATTTATCTTGGAGAACTTGATGTTACATATAATACAAAAGATTGGTATCTTTCTGAATTCTACTTTTCCTACAGAATATTTAGTTTATATTTTGTTTATATTTTAAATAACATTTTTAAATGAATTTAAAAAGCAAATATCTTGTAACCGTACTCACCTAAAAAAGTGAATATACAGCAGGATGCTATTAAAACTGAATTATTCTCTGAAAAAGCTTAAACTTATGGATTAATATCGAGTACATTAATGTGTACCTTCTAGCTTTTTTCTAATCGTAGTGTAAAACTATTATAACAAACACTGAATATCATTAAAAAACATGTTTTTAAAATCTTTTTTATTATTATTCTTTTTTATTATGAACTTTAATTTAACACCAAAGTCCAAACAAAACAATACAACAGAACAAGAAACATAGAGTGTGTTACTCATGGATGTGACATAAGAGAGAAAAAAAAATCACAAACCACAAAAAAATTTTCAAAGATTGTTATAACAAATATAATAATAATAATAATAATAGTAATCCAGGTTTAAAAAATGACTCACAGACAGAGACTGAAATATAAATCTGTAAATGCAATATTTTGCATGTGTAACATATTTATAACAGTGTATATGTATTTATACAGTATGTTTGATTACATAAATATTGTCTAAAAAACAACAAAAAAAAATGTCTCCTTTACTGCAAATATTGTTGATCAGATAAGATATGTTCATGGTGTGAAGTTTCTCCTGGAGCTGATCAGGGTGACCGTGACAAGGCTTACGTTAATGTACAAATCAAATGAAAACTTAATTATCACCTGAATTATACCTGTTAAGCCACGCCCCCTTACCTCAATCTGACACCAAACTTTCCTCTTACACACCATTTTGTCCATTGTTTGTGTGTTGGTGTATGCTCAATGTATGCGTGTCCATGCATCTGTAAGTAAGTAAGTACACACGCTTTGGTAAAATACAATGACTCGGATTTAAAGCTCATATTCTGTCCGACTTGAAAATGCTCAAATTTGTACCAATTTTTTTTAATAAACTTTTTTTTTTTTTTATAATTGTAAAATTATATCTATATGTATTTGAATGAGATGATGTTCAATGATGAGTTTACGCTCTAAAGTGGAAAAATAAGTTAACTTTGGGTCTCCTAATAATAGTCTTCATGCCAGAATTAAACTCTGTGTCATGCTGTAATAGCAAGCTAATCAGTGATACAGTCATGTGATGAGGCGAAGTAATGGTTTTCGCTCTGCAATAAAGCGAACAAGAAATGAATTTATTATTATTAATTTGTGCCAACAAATGAATTTACTATTTATAAGATTGTTGTAATACATTCTGGTTGGAGAGGGGAAATTTACGAACATTTTGCCTGGGGACTATAGAATCACTTTTAATTAATGAATAACTATTAATGAATTATACATTTATACTGTAGCTATGTTTAATGCTGTGAAAAATCTGTCAGACATTCGTATGAGAAAATTTACAGCTTTACGTCTGAGGGTTTACAAAGCACTGGCACTGGAGACTCCTTCCCTAAATGTTAACCGAACTTCTTTGTCTGAATAATGAAAGCTTCACCATATCAGCAGTTATGCATGTTATATAATCTATAAGTGAAGCGTGCGCCCCACAAGTCCTGAACGAGCTGTTACTATACTATGAGCAGCGTTAATATAAACCGTTTGCTGTTACAAGAACCTAAACAACTTCTGACCAATTGTCATCGAAAACGCTCGACAGCTAAATATTGCCTGAGGGGCAGAACAGGAGGAGGAGGAGGAACAGGAGGAGTAAACATCCTGTCATTACGAGAGTGTACAAAAGAAAACAAAACATTCTGATAGAATATTCATATAATTTTTAAAAACATATTAAAATATATCCCTTTGTCATTTTTAATTTATTATGCTACATGCGGACTGTCCGAGCCGAGACCGAGACGAGGGTGTGTCAGCGAGGGGCGAGCCATTTCGGAGTAGACGATCTCTCCGTGCGTCCGTCTCCAGCGTTGTTGCTGCTTCTGCTGTTACTGCTGCTGCTGTTGTTGCTTCCGTCGCCTGACGCTGCTTCGTTACCTACACAAACAAAAAGTCAGCAGTATATAATAATGAGTAGCTTGTAATAAACCGTTAAAGGTTGTGAGTTCACATCCGAACACTGAAGCTGAATGAAGCTGAATGTAATAACTAAGATATCGGAGCACAATTTCATGTAGCAAGGTCTAAAAATCTGAGAAATATTTTAATTGTTAAACAGTGATCAATATAACTTTAGAAAAAGCATCAGCACGATTAAGGCTGCATCATTTGATTAAAAAAAATAAATAAGTCAGAGCAATTATTTTGACACATATTAAATGGCGATATGTAACTACTGAATGTACCGTTTTGTATTCAAGCTTATTTATCGAGGCTGTATGTAGCAAATAACAGCACAGATGACCTCAATGTTTAAAAAAGAAAAAAAATGCTTAAATTACTGACAAACGTGACACATTTCTGACTATGTGTGTATATTATAATAAACTGGAGCTTTTTGCTGTTAAATAATTGCACAGGTCCGTATCGAGATTAGATATTTATGTAAAAATATTTACACGTCTTATTTACTTATTGAGAGTGCACACTAATGAGAAATGCTGCATTTTTTAAAAATAAATGCAACCTGAAGTTAATATAGATAAAATGTACAATTTTTGTTTTTTTAAAGAAGATTAGAACATATGATTACTTCTTGAACATCTCTTTCTAAAGCCACACTCATTCCTTTACTTCCTTAAAAGGTCGAGGTGACGTAATGAATCATAATTGTGAATAATAATACAGTTCCAGCGCATCCATGCGGTGCAGGATGTTATTTCTCTTATCTCACAGCACCTCACCGACCATATTAATTTCTCTCATTATTGTTGTACCTTTTTCTGTTTATAGATAAGTTCATTCTCAGTGAAATTGAAAAGTTCCTGTTGTCACAGCTATAAAGAGTCGCTCCCTCACCAGCCTCTCTTTTTTATCTCTCTTGAAGCCAGAAAATGGCAGCTTGTTATGTTGCTGAGAAACAACGAAAAGTATAATCTCATATGTTAACTTTCAGCTTTACATCTGACTGTTACAGTACAATGTGCTCACACTGGAGACTCCTTCCATACATGTTATATAAATGTCTCCTCATAGATTTTATTCGTGATTTTATTATTTTTTTTGTGACGCAAAAATTGATGCACAAGTCCCTGTGAATTAGTCTGTGACAAGCTCATTATTATGAACCTGAGATGCGCTCTTACAAGAAATCGAATCAGGGCCTTCTGCTCAATCTGAATTGAAATTTCAATTTCAAATTCAAAATAGGTGTATAACTCACAGTGTTAACGTAGTGTCTTGAGTAAGGCTGATTTAAGTAACGTTGTTGTTAATGAAGTGTTTTGAAGTGTTTTGAAGTGTTCAGAATTTTGAAGCCAGATGAATGAATAATTTCAATATTTTAAAAAAGGACCTATTATGCATCATTTTAGTCTTCAGCGTGTGTGTAAAAAAACATGAGGGCAAAAAACATTCCCAGCATTTTGTCCTTTTAACAATAGATTTTCTCTATTGTGACCTCATTCTGCTGTTCTCTTGAGGGAAGCATCTCAGCAGAAGCTCATTTACATAGACACTGAAACACTGTGTGTGGAAAAGGAGTGAAACAGTGGGAGTATTTCTGATGAAGCATTAACACACACACACACACACACACACACACACACACACACACACACACACACACACACACACTTTGGGGAGCTCTGAGACTTGTGCTGACTTGTCAAATATGGTACCTTTAAGCCTATATGTTCTTCTGTTTGTGTTTTTATGTGATTATAGGATGAACAAACACCATATACTAATGACTCATAACGATCTGTATCCAAAGCAAAAATGTGTGCACTGATTGCTGCAACAATAGAAATGGACACAAAAAAAACCCTTCAGATCTGCTGCTCACCCTCTTGTGTCTTGAGCGCGTTGGTCATTTTAGAGAAGAACTTGAAGGTGAGACAGACGCCCGTCTCTCTGTCACACAGTCCTCCTGCCTTGCAGTTGCAGGTTTGGCGACACTCGACTCCGTACGTCCCGTACGCGCAATCTGAGGAGAAAGGGGCAAGAAACAGGGGCAGTCACACTTGATGTTGTAGTTTTTTTTCCCCCCTATAACGACAAAAAAATTACTTTCATGATATGTTTATTTAACGCTCACAAAAGTTTAAACAATCTGTTAAGAAACTTCAAATCTGTTTAAATCTTTTTTTTATATAATTATATTTATTTATCTACAAATATATAAAAATATATATATATTTAAAAATACTACAACCTCAATTTATATTCCATGATATTTAGGTTAAAAAATAGCTGAAATAAATAAAATATTGAAATAAGAATGATATATAAAATATATAATTAAAAAAAATATTTAAATCTGTGAAATATTTTATTTGAATGTATTTACTTAGTACAAAACTACAAAAACTACTTTTTAACAATGAAAATTAAATTTGCATAAAAGAACAAATAAAAACAACTATTTTATATTTTTATTTAAGGAAATGTGCTTTTTTTTTTTTTACAAATCACTAAAAAGGAAAGTAATATTATAAACTGTGTATATTGTAAAGAGATGAGAGAAAATTTAACTGTAATTGTACAAATTAAAATTGACATGCAAAGTTTGAAAAAAGTATTTTGTTGCTTATTAAACTGTGAAAAAAATATTGTTTAAAATTGTGAAGGAGGAAACATTCTGCAACAACCATCTTTAACATTAAAAATCTATTTTAAAACTTTTAGCATTAAATCAAGCTACTGGAAAAGTCTGTAACTTCTATTAAAACACACATTTATAATATCTCAGAATTTCTAGTGTACTCCATCACTATACACACCAGCTCTGATTAACTAACTTTTAATAGTTTAACAATATAATGATTTGATAAAAGAATGCAGGAGAAGTTTTATTTTTTCATTTCTTACACAGAATTTACAACACTGAAGGACTATCAGATTATTATTGCAGTAAAGTGCCAGTTTATGAACACTTCTCTAATAATCATGTGAGTTAATATGTATAGGAATTTAAAAAATAGACTGTTAATTAGAACAGTAAACTTGGCCTATGATATACAGTTGATTTAATTTGTACTTGTAATGAATTTGATTTGAATTTTAAACAAATCTTTAGTCTTAAAAAGGGTTCAAGTAACTTCATAAAGTTTTATTAATAATCTCGGTGAGGGTTATCTGAGCAGCACAGACATCAGCTCGTACAGATGGTGGTAACCTCAGGACCTGAGGCGAGAAGCAGGAAGTTCATCTTTATCTTTTACTGTCTTTGTATTGTTAATACTATCATAGATCATCCTGTCCTCTCGCTGACATAAGAGACAGTGCAAGATTACGAGACTGGTACTAGACAGGACAGTGGTACCGGTACTCATCTGACTGTGGACTGACCCTTGTAAAGGCCTGACACTCTTGGGACTTGACCTTACAACCCTGAAGTGCAGGGTAGACACAGCTTATTAGGTAGGCATCAGCGCCCAGACACCTGACACAGCAGGTAAGGGCAATAATGCTTTGACAATTGTTTGTCAGTTTGTATATCAAACAAATATGCTATAATATGACCAAGAAAAAATTAACAATTAATAAACAATAAAACAACAATCACCAGGCATTACTATTAGGCAGTGGGATTGCTAAAGTGATGGTTAATTAAACAGTTATTTAAAATGCGCCAATCAGATTAGTACGTAAACTAATATTAGTTACAGAAATTAAGATGATGAGGAGGTGAAAACACACACACACACACACTCGCTCCCGTTACCTCTGCACACTCCGTACTCGTCCCCGTACTCGTCCTCGTCCTTGTAGAAGTCGCAGTAGAGTCCCGGGCCGCACTTGACCCCGTGCGCTCCGGACACGGTGCGGTAGCAGTGCTCCCCGCGGCGCGCGGCGCACACCCGGCAGCAGCCGCAGTCGTCCAGCACGGTGCGCGCGCAGCGCGAGGCGCCACAGCGCGCGGGGTCGCACCGCTCGGGGCAGTTCACCGCGTACTTCACGCTCGCGCTCCACGCGGCCAGCTCGCGCGGCTCCAGCGCCACGAGCACGGCCAGGAGCAAAAGCGGGGGGAGGGGCAGGGGGAGGAGGGGGTGAGGGTGCTGCTGCTGCTGCTGAGGCTTCATGACTGCACGAGCGCACGGGGAACGAGAACAGAGCTTGAGCGCAGCACACTCGCGCGCTTTAAAACCGGCGCGTCAGTTTCCGCCGTCCGTCCGGTGATGCTGAGGAAAACGAGGTGGGGGGGGGGGGGGGGGGGGGGGGGGGGGGGGGGGATCGGGGGGGGGGGCTTTCTTATTTCTTATTCCCACAGTAGAGTTGCCAGGTTGATGATAATTACCTCAGCACTCGATTACACTGCAAGAACCCATGATCGGGTCTAAGCACCGGCGCCATCGGGTTAATCAAAACCACATGGATTTAAAGGAAACATACCAACAGCATTATGACATAATTTTAGAATGGGGGGAATTTTATGTTAAGACCATGCATGCTGGAAAAAAAGAATCACACTATGATATTGAGTGACAATATGATGTCACTCAAGAATTTATTAGCCACTTTTCGGCATATGTTTAAGGCATCGTCACGGCTGAATCGTTTGAGATATGAAAAATCCATTTGCAATTTTGCATCCTCAACATCTTGAGATCACATTGACCTGGTTTGTTGGCGATGGTATAAATCCCCTAGGAGGAGTATAACAAAATCCATTACGAGTGGTTTGCAAACGATCCAAAGTAACTGACTTCCTGTTGAGTAGAGCCCATGGCAGGCATGCGAAAGTTGTTAAGCTCAACAGGCTGTATAAGTCAAAGTGTGCATGAGCTATGCATTAAAATGTGTGAAGGACTTGGGCCATGCCTCTTAGGTGTCCTAATGGCATCTGATTCCAACCTGTGTGTTGATGTTCTTGAGTTTTTGAGCATCTTATGACCCCCAAAAAGCTTCAGATGATTAAAAAAAAAATCCTTCACATGACATCAGCACTATAAGAGCTATGATATACACTACCGCTTTAAAGTTTGAGATCACTTTCTAATTCCATGGACTCTAAAAGAACTTCTCCTCTGCAACAGAGGTACGTTTTGTTCTTACTTTCCTGGGACAGTCTTCATGAGAGTCAGTTTTATCATGGAGCTTGATGAGGTTGGCAAATGCACTTGACACAATACTGTTCTTGCAAGAACGGTTCCAGAAAGGCTCTGTGTCTTTAAATTACAACTGACTGTTGTTACATAATTATCTAATTATGTGTTATTTCATAGTTACTGTTACAGTATTGTTGTAGAATGTAGACAATAAATCGCTAATCAATCGCTACACAAATCCCAAACATTTGAGCGAAAGTGTATATATAAAGAAGGGAAATATTAAGCAGTTTCCCTCTGGGATTAATAAAGTTCTTTGAATCTTGAATCTTAAATATATCAGGAAAAACTTTTAATAAATATTTTAATACTATATTTGTTGCTATATATACTTTTATTACTATTATATTAATATACTATATATCATACATTTTTTCTTTTCCATACTTATATTAGCTGTGTTACATCCAAACGTAAGTCGCAAACATAATCTGGCAACCCTGCTTATTCCTAGGGCTAATTCCTCTGTTTCTACACACACACGCACCAAAAACTGAAACTGGTGTAAAACCTGATGTCATTCTGCAGTTGATTTTGTCATTCTTTAGGATGTTTGTTTGCATGTTTCTCATCCCCCCGGAGCCCCCCACTTCCAGTTCCGGATTCCTGATGTGAATGTTTTTTCTTCTTCTTCTTTTTTCACCCTTATTTACCTACTCTGGTGAGAATGTGGGAATAATGACTTATGTATAAACGTACAATAATAATAATAAAAAGAACAATGCAATGTCTCACACAACATGTGTGCTACACTTTTCAGTATATTGTATTAGAATTAAAAAAACGTTATTATTTTGTTAATCTATATATTTATACATTTTTAAAAATAATTATCTAATATTATTTAGATATTTATCTAGTTATTAGATTGGTTTATGTAAGTTAAAATAAACTGTATAATTATAGATGTCCCTTATAGATCTTTAAACGACCACTAAAGACCTATCTGTTTCTACGACATTTGGGTTAATTTAACACCCCGCACCAAAAAATAAAATACAAACAAACAAACAAACAAACAAACAAAAACTTTAGTTAGGAACCTAGTAACCCAGTGTATGGATTTCTAATTTCAAAGCACTTTTGTAAGTCGTTCTGCATAAGAGTGTCTGCCAAATGCCTAAATGTAAATGTAAATGAAAGAACAAGAAAACACACCAGCGTACCATTCTCACCTTCATTTGAACCAGAAAGATAAGAAACTGAGATAATTATTTTTTTTGCATGTTTGTTTTTTGTTTTTTGTTTTGTTTTGTGCTGATAAATAAATAAACACAAGGTCTATTTATTTATTTCTTCCTCTCCTATCACGCCCTCCATGTGGTGACAAAAGTTCTGAAGGTGGTGGAGACTGGGAGAACACAGGATCAACCTGGATCAGATCAGTTTTCTTCAGGTCAGGTGATAAACCTGAGTTCTAGAAAGTCCTTCCTTTACTCAGCTTTGAGCGGTACTGTTGCTGCTGCTGCAAGACTGAGCCACAAGATGGCGCCGTAGAATCACATGTGAGTGCATGAATTCACTGTCACTTTCACCAGTATTAGTACTTTATTATTCATTCATTCATCCATTCATTCATGCATCTACACACACACACACACACACACACACACACACACACTGTGGGCAATTTGGGAATTTTAATTAGCCTAATCTGCATTTCTTTGTACCGTGGGAGCAAACCCACCAAGCACGGGGATAACATGTAAACTCCACGCACACAGACCCCGAGCTGGGAATCGAACCCCGATCCTGGAGGTATTTTTCTGATTTATAACTAAATTACAGAGACTTATTGGTTAGCATGTCTCGTTTTCCTGTTCTCTCTCTCTCTCTCTCTCTCTGTCTGTGTGTGTGTGTGTGTGTGTGTGCCCCTCATGACCGTACACATGCACAAGCAGTGTAGTTAATGTCCGGAATTAGTGGAGTTTTAGTGATTAAATGAAATATTAAAATATTTATAAGTATGAGATATGATAGGAATCATATTTATTACTTTTCATTTATTTAAAAGAAATAATTTATTTACTTTTAATTGTGGATATAATGCATAGAACAGTGGCAAAATAATCTCTAACATTAAATATAAATACAATTCAGTTTTATTATTATTATTTTTAAGTTATTATTATTACTATTATTATGATTGTGAGACACTCATTAAGTTGTTATTTATTTATGTTGTTTATTTATGTTGTTGTCATTATGTTGTTGTTTTGTTGTTGTCATTATGTTGTTTGTTGTTGTGCTGAAAGTATTATTATTATTATTATTATTATTATTATTATGTTGTCATTATGCTGTTATCATGTTGTTTGTTTTGTTTAAATTATTATTATTTTTTATGATTATAATTTCTGTTGTCATTATGTTGTTTGTTTGTTGTTGTGTTGTAATTGTTGTTGTTGTTGTTTTTAAGTTGAATTTATTGTTGTTGTTGTTGTTGTTGTTATTGTCGTTGTCAGGGTGTTGTAATTATTATTACGCACTCCTAACGGTGAATCCTAAAATAGCGCGCGGGCGCGTTTAACGCCAACTGCGCACCGAGCTACGCAAACCGCGCATGCTCCGTATCCATAGCGCCGGCGTAGCGCAGGTCCCCAAACCGTGAATCGGCGGAGGTTAAGCAGCGGGCTAGCGGGCTAAGCTAGCGCTGAAGCCGTATTCTGTTCCACCGGGACGATTTCTAAACTAAAATTTACACATGCGTGACTGTCGGCGAGAATATTTACGGCTATAAAATCTCACATAAGTAGCTGCATGTGCGTGACATGAGGTATTTGAGGGGATACTGGTGATGATAATATTAATATTACTGATAACTAAAAGACTGATCGGTCTGAGGGGGGTGGGTGGTTGTGGCGCGCGAGGCTAGCGCGAGGAACAGAGCCGGGCTGGGTGTGAATGACACCGGGAGCGGAGCAGGTAGGAGCCGGCGTCCGGTGCGCCTTCTTTCGGCTTTATAACGCTCACGGGGGGGATTTAACACGGGTTTGGGCTTTGTGTTGTATAAATAATGCTGAGTTATGAGCTGTCAGTGTGTTTGAAGCCCCTGAGCTAATGCTAACCGGGCACGAGCTGTCAGTAGCGCCGTCTCACTCCTGCAGCCCTCAGCTCCTGACACCTCATTTATTCAGTTTTTTACTCATTATTAACCTGTTTATTAATCACCCAGGGATCTATTCACTTTATTCCAGGTCTCATTGGGTGGGAAAATGAATCATGTGTGTACATGAAGTGTGTGTGTGTGTTACCACTTGTTTGACAGTTTTATGGCGTTTAATCTGTGTGTGTGTGTGTGTGTGTGTGTGTATGGGTGTGTTTCAGTTTATGGGTTTAATAAGCAAATAGAAATATTCCTACACAACAATTTCCTTGAAATGGAAACAGACATTAAAATTGTTGCATATTCTCACTTATTGGATAGGAAAAAAATAACAACAACAATAATAATAATAAGATGCACAAAAAAATAGAATTTCATTTGAGATCAATACAGTATCTATTTATCTATCTAAATGTGCAGTTCGTTATTTTGGTGCTGTGATGCATTTGTTTTCCTTTATGTTTCAGCGATGTTATAAATAACAAGCTCAGGCTACATCAATTAAAAAAAAATTCTAAAACCCGATGATAAACCTAGAGGGAAAAGAAAGTACAATTTAAAATTTTTACCTGATAACGTAACTATTCTTGTGAAATAAGCAGAATAAAACATGTTACTGAAACGTGCTGTTACTGAAAAACAATCAACTTCTTTGTTCATGATATTTACAGTCAATTCGCTTCATCACAGTGTCATGTCAATGATTGTTTCTCCTACAGAAGCGCAGTGATGTATGATCTCAGGGTGTTTTCACATTAGAGCCGCGGGATCACTCGATTGCCAAAGTCTGGGTAATTTTGATCATTGTGAACCCAATCGTCCCGTGCTTGCGAATCAGATACAGAAGGCAGTTGAACATGAGCATGGACGTAGATCACTGTTTAGATGTGGCGTCATCAGTGCCATCAGTGTTTGAAGCCTCTGAAATCTTTGTGCCAATCTCAACCTACTCAGACATACGCTTTTGACGTTGTTTTACCGAAATTTTTATATCAGGCTTAAAGCGATGGTTAACGTCTAGTGATGGATCGATCGTTCATGAACGATTCGCTCTTTTAGAACGAATCTTTAACGTGACTGAGAAGAACGAGTAGTCTCTGAGAGTGATTCGTTCATTTTTCTACTGCGCGCGCATGCGCAAATCATCGCAAAACCACCGTAGGTTATGCACAGGAAACAGTATTGAACGGTTCAGAGTCGTTCGTTCTTTTGTTACGTGACTCCCATAGACGCTATGAAGTGCAATAGATTTAAAAGAACGAACGGCTTGGACCAGAAGATATGATGGTGAGCTGCTTACACTGTTTATAATAATATGTCCTTGGCTGGAATTGTAATATTTTCATTACTGGAACTATAGCCGAATGTGTGTATGTAGACGTGTTGCAGGTCTGTTTATTGAAAATGTAACATTTTATTTTATTTCTGGTCAAAAGAACGAAATGAACTAAATGACTCAAAAAAGATTTGTTCATTTTGATGAACGAGATTCAAAGAATGGCGGCTCACATACCAAATAGGTGCATACTGCCACCTACTGTATTGGAGAAAGAAAATGCGCAAGTATACCTGAAAATGGAGAGCAACCGTTCCTGGGCACGATGTTAATCGATCATGCCCTAATGTGAAAACGCTCTAAATGTATTAATGTACCTAAAATGTAGATCAAGTTAGCTATTATTTTTATAAAAGGTACAAAATAAATCTCAACAAGTTTTAAAGAACTGTTTAAAAATAAAAATAAGGAATTAAAAAAAAATCTAAACAGAAAAGAAATATACATATAAAGTTTGCCATAAAAACAAGAACAACCAAAAAAAAGACAATATCATATCTAAGAACGGAGTATTGTGTGGTAGAATATCAGTAATGTTATAAATTATGTTATGAATTCATATCTGTAGACGAACATCTCGGCTCCTTCTTTATCTTGCTGCTTCATTTGGTGGTTGTTTTATGTTTTGTTTTTCCTCAGGATTTGTCTAGTCAGCCTGATTTACACGTGTAGAATTAATACACATTCTATTGGACAATTTAAAACCCTAAACTGTATTAATTTTGTCTGTAGATTATTATGGCCTGTGACAAGTTTCTGATATCCACCTCTTTGCTTTTTTGTCTAACGTTAAGTACAGCAATGGTGACTCATTGGAATTAAATATAAGCCGAGCCTATTATTAAGTCCCTTGAGCTATTAAAGACCAGTAACTGAGCCATGCGCTTATAGATTCTCCAGTTAAGCTTCAGCGTTCATGGCGTGTGCTTGTCTGAACCAGTTCCCTACTCAAGTCTAACGCTAAGTCTTTAGCATTTCGAAATCTGCCCCATGTCTGGAGGGTTCATTGAGAGTTCGCTTTCATTTGTTTATGGAGATTTTCACTCAAGGTGCGGTCAGCTTTTAAAGGATTACAGAAGAGAAGTCAATGTTTAAATCGAAGAGTGTATCCAAGCACATTGTAACATGCTGTGGCTGTTTTTATTTTGAGAACGAGATTAATTTTTACAAGCACACTTAAATCTTTTGGCCACCTAGTGGTGGAATAACAGAAGACATCTTGAGGACATTTCAGGGCGTGGTCTTAAACCCGCCCATCAAGTGTTTATTATTTATTATTATCATAAATGTATTCATTATTTTTCATAAAACAAAGCATTGCTAGGTCACAGCCTGTTTGTATTTACTTGTATTTGTTTACATACTTATTTCTGCTTTACTTACAAATAATTATCAATAAAATCTCATTATCATCTGATACAATTTTGATGATAATTGGAGTCAGTTTTTAAGAGGATTAATGCAAGAGATCTGACCTGTCAGACATGAAACAACCAGAATCATCAGACCTGAGGCAGCACACCTGAAGCGATCAGACCTATCGAACATGAACAGACACGGTCTGCTTGATCAGATTGTCGTAATCTGAAATATTGAAATTGCAGCTGCACGAACCTTCAGACCTGTGGCAATCGATTATGTTCCGTTGAATTTTGTGTGTATATTTGTGAAGCACTTTCAATGACAGACAGTCGCACACACTGTAGGAGCTTTAAAAAAAACACACACATTTGAATGCTCAGAAAATGATAAGACTTTAAACAGGTGAAACGATCAGAACTGGTCCCAACTGGACTGGTAGCAAACTGAACCATCATACCCGAAACATTTCAAATCATCAGAATCATCAGAGTAAAATCAGTCAGAACCATCAGACAAGAAGCAGTTGCAGTCGTCCAAACCATCAGACTTGACATATCAGACATCTGGACCATTGCAACCAACTAAAAACATCTAACTCCAAGCAATCAATGCCATCAGATTTACAGCCACCTAAATTAAAAGACTTTAAACCGTTTAAAGCATCAGACTTAAACCACCCTGACTTGGAAAAAAAATATGAAAGACATTTAGGTAATTAAGATCCACACTTAAAATCAGAGTTTTGTGATTAGTCAACTCCTGAAGCTTCGTGCTGGGACCCCTGACTCATCTTATACGTATATTAATATCACAAACAAACATAAACTAATATATCTGAGCCACGTTTACAGAATTAATATAGACTTTGACTGCAGCCAGATTTTTTTCGCTTGCCCTTCTCCAGCCCTAAATGTCCCAACAGTAAATCTGTCCGCCGTGTGTGAGGGTCTGGAGCGTTTCCAAAATTCTGGCACCCTGTGAAATATGATCGACGTCCCACAAAGTCAAGGCTGCAGTCCTCACACCTGCCACAGTCCCTGTCTCTCTCTCTCTCTCTCTCTCTCTCTGTGTTGTTAAAGATGGCAGCTGGTAAAGATGGGATTGTCAGACATTCGGCTCGCTGTTAGAGGTCAGCAGTAGCGCTGCTCATCACACTCTGATGGGGTCGTACATTACCGATACACTAAAGGGAAAAAATCACAATGCGGTCCTCCGTTAAAGGAAAATAATCAACAACAGCGTGGTGTTGTTTAATTCAAAGGGTGTAAGCACTTTATAACATGCTGTGGATGTTTTTATTTTGAGAAGGAGATTAATTTTTACAACCACACTTTACAAGAAATTTTTTGGCCACCTAGTGGTAGAACAGAATACGTCTTGAGGACATTTCAGGGCGTGGTCTTAAACCCAGCCTCCAGGGCCCGTATTCACAAACCTTCTTAAAATTCTCTCAGAGAGCTCCTATCTTAGTTTAAAAAGTTCTAGCTGGGAGTCTTAGACTAAAAGTGATTTAGAAAAGAGCAACTCTGAGTAAGGAAAGTTCAAAAACCTTTATCTTAGGCAGGAGGTGTGGTCGACCCTGTTGCTAGGGATGATGCAGCAATTCAGGGACTGTGATTGGTTGATAAAAAATAACTTCTGACCCTCTGTAAAAGTCTTGAAATGCACTCTTTGTGAAAATAGAATATATGATAGATAGTGAAATCATAACGTTTGTATATAATGAAATCATAGTTTTAATCATGACTACAGGCTACTTCATGCAAAGTTTCAGTTATACTGTAGGCTAAATATCTTAAAGATTTTATTACTTGTGATCCATTTCAGATTGATGGGAGCAAAATGGCTCACCTTTTATCAATTTACATGATTGCAGGACAGTCTATTTAAATTGCACTTCTGGAAGGAAGTAAATCAACAAGAAAACCAAATTGGACAGAAGAGCATAATTTTAGCTTTACGTTCAGTGTTTGGAGAATATTTCTTCCTTCCGCCATTTTGTCCTCTGCTATAGAAACTCTTAAGCCTCTTTAAAGTCCTCCTCTCTACTCTTAACAATTTTTACCTTAGGTGCTGTTTTTAGGGCTAAGATCTTTCGTGAATAATTTTTATCTTTACTAAGATTTAATCCTAAATTTAAGGGGAAATTCTAAGAAAATGTCATAATTCTAAGAATGTTCTTAGAATTTCATTACTAGAACCAACTTTTAGGCTTAAGAAGCTTTGTGAATATGGGCCCAGCTGTTCCCTTTCAGTCGATTCACTCGGTACAACACATATTGTATGGGATATCACGCCCTCTCATGTCCTGGCTGAAGCCACTTTTATTCACGCCTTAAAGGCAGTCAAACCTGTGGTGACGTAGGTGTAGCCCCGTCTATACCTATAAGCCCTCGTCACCACGGTTGACTCTCAGTTCTTACGCTCTTCACCTCGCTGTGAACACCTTTTCCGTAGAGTTCTTCTAGGTGCTGCTAGTCAACTCTACATTTGACATTATAAGACTGAGCTTAAAATCAGCTTAACTGTTCCTGTTGGTGTTAGCGACAACAGCCTTATTTGGTGAGTCGTCTACCCGCGGAGCGCTGATTTTAGGTTCACTGTCAGTCAACGCATTAGCGACATCTCAGTTTGGTTGGCTCTGTTTAGCTGTGCTAACAGTGCTAGCTAGTATGAGCAAGGGAGCTAATGTGACAAAGAAGAAGTCCGCGGTTCTCCCCTGTCCGCAGGAGGGCAGCTTCTCTGAGCCCGAGTCATGTGCGCTTTGTCGCCAGCTCCGAAAATCAACGCTGGAAAGACGGGTCACGTTCGTGGAGACCTGGAAAATAAATAAATAAATAAAATACAGTCGCTCAGCAGGACCCCCTCCTTTCCAAAGTAGCAGTTCCAGCTTCACCTGTGTCTGCTGAGGAGGAGTTTTCGCCAGAAGTCCCCGCTCTTAGCTGGGCAGACAAAATTGAGTATTTCGAGGGGTCGGAGGACCTTGAGCTATCCTACAGCGCTGGCCAGCAGCGTGCTTTCAAAGATGATACCGTGCTCAACATCGGTCTAGAAATGCACGGCTTGTCGGAGGACGAGCATGAAATGTTGCCGTCTGCTCAGAGCTCCGCTGCTACTGCGTTTGCCGCTCGGGAAGACACTTCATTTTTGCTCTCTACCGCCGAGCGGCCGAGACGCTGGAGGTGGAGTGGCCCTCGCCACAGCCGGCTCAAAAACCGCGGAGGTTCGAGGGATTTTTTTCTCCCTCCTGAACCGACAACTGTTTAAAAACTGCTTGCACATTTTCCCTGATTTTATCGGTGAGTTAACGTCGTCATGGAGCAAACCGCTGCTTCAGACATATCAGGCACTGTGTTTAGCAGAGTTCGGCTCACTGGTGCCTCAGGAGAGCCCGATGTGTGTGCTACTTAGCGAGGTCAGGATCGGGACAGACTACATTTTGCGCATGTCTCGTTGTGCAGCTCTCTCCCTCGGCAGAGGGATGGCGAGCAGCACAGAGGTATTTATGGCTCATGCCCTCTGACATGCCAGATAGAGACACGGCATTCTACTCGGATGAACCGCTATCTGCTGAGCGTTCGTTCGGCCAGTCACTCAATGCCATTCAGGCAAAGTTTGACTTCAAGAGAAAAAAGGCTGAGGCGTTGCGAGATATCATTCCGCGATGAGAGATGAAGCCCAAACAGGCTCGGACTTTAAAGGGAGAGGAGCTCTGGCAGCAGGGAGACACTGTTTCTCCTCTCTCAATGCCGCCCTAGAGGCCGCTATGTTATGTTCAGGGAATCAGTCCCAAACGGCGTTGCACTTCCCTAACACAGTCTCCCAAGCACCCCCCACCCCCCCACACACACACACGCACGTAAGTGTATCATTTCAAGCTATGAACCCCAGTGGGGGTGGGTTTGAAAATCAAATAAATTCTCAGGGACTTATGAGAAGTACCCTCGATGTTTACAGTTTATTTGCCCCAGAAATGGTGCCTTTTGTAAACTGTGTGAATGGCAATAAAGAGTTTTTCTGTTTACAATGTTGGGGGGGAAAAAAAAAAAAAAACCCAGTGCCATCTATGAGGCTGCACTTTGGCGGAACGCCAGGTTGCAGCAGCCCCATTCGGTGCTCAAGGTGAGCCGGTTGGCTTCCTGCTGTTTCGAGTGGCGCACATGCGCAGTCTCAACATGGGTGCAAAACACGGTCGCTATGGGATACCGACTGCAGTTTCGCACAAAGCCACCGCGCTTCTCTTCCATACGCACCGGTGCTCCGGCAGGAGAGAAATTCTCTTTTTGGCAAAGGGGCGTTCCAAGTAGTTTCTCCTTCGTAAGCGAACTCGGGTTGGTACAGCCGTTATTTTGTCGCTCCGAGGAGAGGGGGTGGACTACGTCCTGTTTTGGATCTAAGAACATTGAACACGTTTTAATAACGTACAAGTTCAAAATGCCTACACTGAGGCAACTGCTAAAGGCAATAGACCCGGGAGGTTGGTTCACTACGATCGATCTCACGGATGCTTACTTTCATGTAGCATTCTTCCCGAGCCACAGAAAATTTCTGAAGTGTGCATTAGTGGGCGTGGCCTACGAGTACCTAGTCGCTAGCTCCCCGAACGTTCACGAAGTGCGTCGAGGCGGCGCTGTCTCCTTTTCAGGAGAAGGGCATGCGCATACTGGCCGATTTAGACGACTGGACGCTAATAGCGAGCTCAAGTGAACAGGCGGAGAAACAGACAGCGTTAGTTCTGTCTCACATTCAGACTCTAGGGTTCTCAGTAAACATGCAGAAAAGCTCACTGACTCCGAGTCAACAGTTTTCATTCCTGGGTCTGTGGATATGCTCCGTTACCGGCCGAGCACATCTATCAGAGCACAGAATAGCCGCGTTTCAGCGCTGCCTGGCTCAGTTTCAGCTGCAACACAAACTTTGTTTCCGAGTGTTTTTACAGTTATGGGGAATGACGGCGTCTATGAACGCTAGGGTGTCTCTCGAGCTGCTGAACATGCGTGCGTTTCAGCGCTGCGTGCGCTCTCACCGCCTATGTGCTGCGCGACACCTCAACAGGAGGCTGACAGTGACTCCGTCATGCATGTCAGCTCTTCTGCCCTGGAGGGAACCCAGGCTGTTACGCCAGGGCTCTCCAATCGGCAGGGTGTCGTTTTGCAAAGTGGTGTCAACAGATGCCTCTCTGAGCGGATGGGGCGCTCTGTGCGACGTCTCCGCGGCAAGGGGCTTGGTCACAGGAACAACGCAGGCCTTACAGCAACTCTTGTTGTATATTATAATATATTATAGCTGTTGGCGGTGTTCTCAGCCCTGAGACATTTTCGTCTGACTCTGACAGGCCATCATGTTCTGATCAGGACAGACAAAAGACAGTGGTGTTGTATATAAACAGATACAGGGGGGACTCGTTCACTTCCCGTGCTGAAACTATCTCATTCTCTATTACTATGGTCCAGTGTTCATCTTCTGTCACTCAGGGCCACTCACATTCCAGGGCACCTGAATCTGGGGGCGGACCTTCTCTCCAAAGAGGGTCCGCTTGTGATGGAATGGAGGCTACACCCATGGGTGGTAGTTCAGATCTGGGAGCGCTTCGGCAGGGCAGTAGTGGATCTTTTTGCATCCAAAGAGAATGCTCAATGCCCATTTTTCTTCTCCATAACAGATCGCAGTGCTCCTCTGGGGATCGATGTGCTGGCGTACTCATGGGCCCCAGCTCTAGTGTATGCTTTTCCTTCAGTTGAACTGATTTGGCCTGTCACAGAGAGGGTGCGCCAGCAGGGTTAGTCCCTAATCCTGGTGCCCCACGTTGGCTGGTGAAACTGTGGGATGCATAGTCAGCCTGCTAGCAGCAGAACCATGGAAACTTCCTCTCCTTAGGCTGGGGGGGAGGTGGTTCACCCATGTCACAAACTGTGGAACTTGGAGGCTTACCTGTTGAAAGGTCTAATCTGATAGCTAAAGACATCCTCCAAATGTGATAGAGACAATTCAAAGTGCTCGGGCCTCCTCTACTAGAGGTTTATATGCTTACAAGTGGAGAGCTTTTGGGCAAAGGTGTCAAGAACGTCATGTTTTGCCATATCAGTGCTCGATGGTGGAGGTTTTGTCTTTTCTACAAGAACTGTTGGAAAAGCCCTTTCCATCTCTATTATTAAAGTATACCTGGCGGCTAGATCAGCCTGTCATATTGGTTTTGATGGAGTGTCAACGGGGGCTCATCCGCTGGCAGTACGATTTTTAAGAGGGGTACAACGTCGGTGACTCACTGTGATGTCCAGCGTTCCGTCTTGGGATTTATTGTTAGGGCTTGAGGCCCTCTGTGGCCCTCCTTTTGAGCCAGTTGAGTCTATAAATATGAAAATTATTTCATATAAGACGCCACTCCTTCTAGCTTTAGCGTCTGCTAAGCGAGTGGGTGATCTCCACGCTTTGTTTGTGCATCCATCTTGTACGCAGTTTGCTGCGAATGGTTTAAAGGTTACTCTACGGCCAAACACGGCCTATGTACCTAAAGTGGTCTCCACTGATTATAGCTCTATGGTCTTTGACCTTTATAGCTTCTGCCCCCTCCTTTTGCTTCTGATGAGCAGGGAAAATTACATAATTCGTGCCCTGTACGTGCACTAAGTGTCTACATGGGCCGTACAGTGAATATGCATGTATGTGATCAACTGTTTGTCTGCTTTGCCAGTCCAGTAAAGGGTAAAGCACTGGCTAAACAGTGGCTTTCCCATTGGATTGTGGAGGCTATTACATTAGCTTATAGCAGCAAGGGTGTCCCATTGCCTCAGGGTGTGAAAGCACATTCAACAAGGGCTATGGCAACATCGTGGGTGCTGTTCAAAGGGATATTCGTGGGTGATATCTGCGCGGCAGCCAGTTGTTCCTCACCGCACACGTTTATCCGGTTCTACCGTCTGGACATAACGGCCCCCTCGGTGGCCCATTATGTCCTCTCTGCAGGGTCCATGAGGCAGCAGAGTAGCTATCAGGTTTTTTTTTGGTAACTTTGGTAGATGCTCAGCGGGGCGTGAATATATGTCCCATACAATATGTGTTGTACCGAGTGAATCGACTGAAAGGGAACGAATGGTTATGACTATAACCTCTGTTCCCTGAAGGAGAGGAACGAGGTACAACACATTGCTGCCCCGCCTCTCAGCTTAGCTCAGCGAAGAGCGGCTGTCGAACTGAGAGTCAACCGACGTCACCACAGGTTTGACTGCCTTTAAGGCGTGAATAAAGGTGGCTTCAGCCAGGACACGAGAGGGCGTGATATCCCATACAATATGTATTGTACCTCGTTCCTCTCCTTCAGGGAACAGAGGTAATAGTCATAACCATTCGTTTTTTTATATTTATTTATTTATGGAAATACTGTTATAACCCTAAACTTGACTTTAGTTTTATAACTTCACGTCCTTGAAGTGACTCAGTCGTCACGCTGTATGCTTTTTATGTCAATTTAAATCCAGGTCAGGACTGGTTCTGTGGAGGAGTCAGTCGAAAACTGTGTAAAAAAAAGTGTGACGTTGCGACTGCCATTTTGAAATGACAGTGATCTTAAACACGCTATTGTCGCCTAATCAGGAAAGCATGTTTTTGCGCTAGGAATTGATGGCCATGTTGGATTTAGTTTTCTAATATGAACCTGGAAAGGAGTGCTAAAACCTTAAAGGTTGCGTCTTGGAAAACAAGCAAAGTCCTGTTGTCGCTTATGTTACAGCAGCAGCTGTAAAAAAAATCCATCCCATAATCCAGAAGGCGTAAACTCGCCTATCTGTTACAAAGCACTGACGGTGGTGGAGACTTCTTCGATACATTTCATGTCCTTATTTATCACCATCTCAACAATTTTAACATTTAAAAAACATTACTTAAAAAAAAAATAGCAACAATTAGCGTGACATTAGCTGTAGATCATGTGGCGCGTCTGCTGTACAAAACCCCATGAATTAGCCGTTACTATAGAAACGATTATGTACTCGAGTACGAGTGTTGATGTAAACCTGTGGAAAGCTTTAGTGTGAATACAATCGTTAGCTCCTTTACACCCGATGTTATCAGTAACGCCGCCTCCTGCACGTGCTCTATAAAACTAAATCTGGAATTATAACGAGGTTAAAGTGTCAAAGCGATAACATTAAACCAAGCTCCTAAAAGTGTTTTCTCTCTCTCTCTCACTCTCTCTCTCTCTCTCTCTCTCTCTCTCAGAGATTTCTCTCAGTTTTATTTGCGTGAAGCTGAACCTGTCCGGACTCGTCCCAGACCCGAAGCTTTCAGATGCTTCCTGTTATATTTTTATACTTTGAGAAATCGTATTGCAGCGGCGGTGCAATAAATTCCTGGGAGCAGTCCATAAAACGAGACAGCGAGAAGTGTCTGGAGCTAGGAATTATGGGTAACGTTCCTCTTGGCTGTTAACCACGGCACGGCAGGAAGTTCATCCCAAGATCTCAGATGAGAATCCAGCTTGAGACCCGCATCTGATTAATTCAGACGGCTGACTGGAAATGGCTAAGACGCTGGACCGCAAACCAGATTACAACAACAACAACATCAACAACACTACAACAACTAAACACTAATAGTAACAAAGTACAGATCCGGTGTGGATCACAGGATAAATGGATAAGACACGAAATATCTAAAACATTAAAATGATTATAATTGTCAATTAGGTTAATTAAATCATTTCAATTACTTTTTTTAATAAGTACATTCATACGTTTTTGATGAGTGCTGATATATTTTTTAAATATATTTTTAAAAATAGAGTGATTACTTTTAACCGTAGATTTTTAAAGGTCATAATTAGATTTAATAATTTAGGACCAAGTGCTTTTTATACACTTTTTTTATTATAATTTTTTTTTTTTTACAAAAAAATTTTCATTACTTAATAGGTGGATTTTAAGATTTGTATTTTTTTTTTGTCACATGGTCATTACAGCACAATTATTTTTTTTTCCCCATATCACAGTTAGGACCCCAGCTTTAGGATACAGCGCCCCTGCAGCTGGTAGGGTTTAAGGGACTTGCTCAGGGGCTCCATAGTGGCAGCTTGGTGGTGCTTGGACTCGAACCCTCGATCTTCCGATTAGTAACCCGGAGCCTTAACCGTATGAGCCACCACTGCTCCCAGCGCTGATTATTTACATATTCGTCAAAGGTTTAAAATGTAAATTTAATATCTAAAAATGAATAATAGTTTTAATTAGTAGATTTTGGCCAAACAGCAAAATTACACGAGATGCTTGTGGCTACCAGTTGTGCAGTAAAAGTATAAATGTATGTATTAATTTTTTTGTCTAATCTGTTTCTTTGCAGGATTTTATTTTTGGTCTTTGTTGATACGCTCTGGTCGTCTTGTCTAAACACAGATTCAGTGTTAACTCTGATTCTCACAGTCTAAATTCTTTTTTTTTTTCCGCCCACAGTTGCGTGCCCCCTGGGTGTGTGTGAGGATAATGCTCAGCCATGGTGCCTTGTCAGACCCACGTCATGCTGAAGTGGCAGGAGCACCTGAACAGCTCCTGGGCGGCGGAGGACAGCACTCAGACCGCCACTCGAAGCGGTGCTTCCTGTCTCTACACCAAGCTGCTCCACCACAAGGAGGCGATGGCTCTGGCGCTGCCTGTCCAGGACTTGCTCGGTCCACGTCTTCCCGACTTCCAGCACGACTCCAGTGCTAACGAGGAGCGGGACGAGTACCTGCGGGCGCTCCTGCGTAGCCAGCGCTGCCTCGGCCATCGCGTCCTCGCCCACTGGCCTTTCTCCATCTCTCTGCATCAACGCCTGGTGGCACTCCAGAGGATCTACTATGCCCTCCATACCAAGTACCACGACCGCTTCCGCAATCCTCCTCCGCCTCAGTCGGGCTCCTCGGGGCCAGACGGGGGAGCTCTGGAGCCGGTTTCCGAGTCGCATCCATCGGGCGTCAGAGGCAGGACGACATCCGGGACGGATGTTCTGATCGAAATGGGTGTTCGTACGGGACTGAGCCTGCTGTTTGCTCTGCTGAGACAGAACTGGCAGCGCGGGAACCTTGAGGACGTCACCCTGTGCAACGACGTCCTCAGCACGGCTCAGTCGGTGCTATCGGCCCTGCCGCCACTCTCGCTAGCTAATGAGAACAAGATGGCACCGGTGGGGTTGGAGTGCATGACGCAAGTGGGCAACTTTCTAAAGAAGACGGCGGTGAGTGGACGAGGGGCGGACCCAGCCGGGCGGCGCCTGGCGCTCGAACTCCTGCTGAACATCGCCGTTCAGCGAGGAGCCCTACGCTTCCTGTTGGAGTGGGTGGAGGTGGCGCTAGCAGCCACATCCTTGTATTCATCTTCATCCTCCTGTTCATCTTCAGATCCTTTGGCTGTCAGCTACGAGCTGGTCGTTCAGATCCTGCAGCAGATGAGACAGTGCTCGGTACGTGTGTGTGTGTGTGTGTTTCTCTCAACTCAATCACAGAACAGTCTTACAACAGAGTTAGTGTGCCAGCGTCGGCAGCCTGCAGCATGTATAACCATCTCAGTAACCAAATTTGTTTAAAGTGTTGAAACAAGGGACTCTAGGGTGTTCCGAATGACACATGTATTGACACAATTCCGAATGACACAATGCTATGCTATACCTGCTGGTTGCTAATGTCTTCTTAGTTGGTTGTTATGCTATCCCAGCTAGTTGCTAGGCTACAGCTAGCTGGTTGCTATGCTATCCCTGCTGGTTGCTTGGGTGTTACTAGGTGGTTGCTATGTTATCCCAGCTAGATGCTAGGATACTGCTAGGTGGTTGCTATGTTATCTCAGCTAGTTGCTAGGATACTGCTAGGTGGTTGCTATGCTATCCATGCTGGTTGTTAATGTCTTATTAGGTGGTTGCTATGTTATCCCAGCAGGTTGCTAGGGTCTTGCTCTGTGTTTCCTTTACCATCCCAGCCAGTTGCTAAGGTGTTGTAGGTGGTCCCTATTCATTCCCAGCTGGTTGCTGTGGTGTTGATAGCTGGTTGCTATGCTATCCCAGCTGGTTGCTAGGGTCTTGCTAGTGAAACATGGTATCCCAGTAGGCTGCTAGGGTGTTGTTAGGTTATTGCTAAGCTATCACTGCTGGTTGCAAGGGTCTTGCCAGGTGGTTTCTATGGAATCCCAGTAGTTTGCAAAGGTTGTGCCTAAGTGGTTCTTATGCTATCCCAGCTGGGTTACTGTCTTCATAGGTAGTTGCTATGGTGTTTCTAAGTGGTCACTATACTATCTCTTTTGGTTGGTAGAATGTTGCTAGGTGTTTCCTATGCTATTCCAGCTGATTGATGGGGTCTTGTTGGGTGGTTGCTATGATATCCCATCTGGGTGCTAGGTTGTTGCAAGGTGGTTGCTATGCTATCCCAGCTGGTTGTCCTGGTGTTGCTAGGTAGTTCCTATGCTACAGCAGGTTGAATGGGAGTTGCTACCAGTTCACTATAATTTTCCAATAGGTTTGCTTCTCTAGGGTGTTTCGAGGTGGTTGCCATGGTAATTTTAGATGGTTGCTAAGGTATTGATTGGTTGCCATCTCCTTCTGTGTGGTTACTCTGGTTTTATTAGTCTTCAGTCGTAGTCAGGTCAGGGTCGTCTGTTCTATAAGTTCTGTTATTATTAGCAAACAGATAGAAACAGAACCCTTTAAGAACCTTCGGCAACCCAGGGTTGGTTCCTCTGTTCCTCATTAGTGCGTGTGAAGCCGTACAGATTGTACCGTTCTATGAGCGTGAGTTGCCACGTCAGTGCAAATCAGATCACAGATATGTAGCTAATGGATTCCATGTGGTATACGTAACGGATGAATTATGCATACACACACACACACACACACACACACACACACACACACACACAGACACACACACACACACGCACACACGCGCACACTTCCATTCAGTATCTCTTTATCTGAGCACTTTGTTCTCTCTCTCTCTGTCTCCTGCATTAACGTGGTCAGTGATCAGGATTTCACTCCTCCACTGCTGCAGACTCTCTCACTCCACTTCGTCTCCGAGCTTCTCTCCGTCCTCCACATCCTTCTTTTTTTCCCGTCGTCTCTCAGGCTCTTGGTTCTTGGCTCCTGGCCCGGTCCTGAAAGCTTCTGGCTGGAGCCGGCTGTTCCTCCGCTCAGATTTACTCGCGTCTTAATCGATGACAAACACTCGGCTCGCAACACGTCTGTTCACTCCTCGAGTTCTGCTCTCATCCTCTCGTCTCGGACCAAAAGCATTAATCATTTATTGCTTAAATAAATAAAAAACTAAAAGTTTTTTCTTAAAATTTTAAGCCTTGTTAAGGTTTTACTGGCAGCAAAACCAGTCCAAAGTCATCCTGCACAGAGCGTGTGATTTAAAATGGCAAAGCTCTCAGATTCAGAATCCTCATCACAGGATATTTAGGTTTAATAAACAAACAAAAAAAAATTTAAAGAAAATTTACTGTCTATAAAATTATTAACAATAAACAAATGTTTAAACTAAATCAAAATTTTGTAATTATTTTTTAAAATGTAATAATAAATAATATTAAATATTTTTACAGTTTTTAAAGTTAATGATTAAATTAGTAAGATCAATATAAATATAACAAACATTGTAACAAACATTGTTTGCAGGATTAATTACAATACATTGAATTTTTTTTTCCACATATTTAAAATGTCTATTTTCTCCTAAATTGTTTTTAAAAATGCAATAATATGTAAATGTTAAATAAAATTATATATCAATGCCTGTTATGTTGTAAATGAAAATTAATGGAATTTTTTTTTTTCATTTTCACATTATCTGTTGTATACAGTAAGATGTTGCCGCGACTTCGTTCACATGGAATTTAATCCATGCTCATAAGCACGTTTTAGAAAATCTACAGCACCATCTGTTGAATTTTGGAATTAATGAAAAATTTTATGTGTTACTGTTAAGTGCGTGGAATGAAGGTGTGAGATCGCGTTTATTAAGTAGATTTAAATTGTACACTCATAGGGACGTATTAACCAACGTATAGCGCTATCTGTTGAATTTTGAGATTAATTAATGATTTTTTCAAGGTTGTTTTTTTAATGATATTTATCTTTTCTTTAGATTATTGATTTTGAAAATGCAGTAGTACATAAATGAAATAATTTTACAGGGATAAAGGTTAAGGATTAAATTAGCTGATTCCAATCCTAGAATTGTTCAATAAAATGGTACATCAATGCCTGTGATATTTTAAGTTTAATTTAATTAATTAATATTAAAAAATATATATATGTTATATATAACATGTCCGTTATACATACAATATTTATTATGAACAATTGACTGATATTTTTACGATCAGTCTGTAGAGTTTGTGTCTTGAATGATCTGGTGTCAGAGGGCGTGGAGGTTTCTGACTAACGGGGGATGATTGACTCCTAATTTCTCACCACATGCATCTGAACAGGAAACCACGGCGAAGTAACGAGGGCTCGAGTGTCTCGGCTCTTACAGCTCATGATCAGATCGATACGCTTCATGTGCTCGCTCCATCAGTGTGAAAATATAGTTAGAGGAACTCTAAAGCATTCGAGTTCTCAGCATCATGTGAATCATAAAGACGTGCGTTCTCTTCCACACCTTATAGTGTAATGATTTATACTCGCACTCTCCGTCACCCTGAGGACGACGAGTTGCACTTAGAGTCAAAAGGTTTCTTCCTCTCAGGCAGTCTCGTTAACCGGTTAACCGTCATGCCGTTACGACTTAATCGTTGCCTCCGACCCGAGACTGGCGTCCTAAAGATTTACCTGAACAGCTTCACCTCTTAAGAAAGCACTGACACTGCAGACTCCTTCCATAAATGTCACGTAAATGTCTTCTTTACTCTCAACAATATTTCTATTGATTTTAAACAGGCATATAACACAGTAAAGGTGTAGTGTTTAATGCACACTGAATAAACCCCTAATAAACCCCTGTGTGACCCCACCCCTCCCTGACTCCAAGCCAGCTTTACATGTATAAGAACGGCTAGACGCCAGACACATTAAAGAAAGAAAGGAGAGAAACGGAAAAAACATGGAGCTGGAAGTCTGAGTTCTGCATGCAGAAATAAAAGGAAAAAGAGAAAACAAACAAACCATCAAATACAAAGGGGATTAAACTATAAATGTATATGAAAAAAGGCCCCAAAGTCTGAATGATGGATTGAGTAGTGAATCTTCTCCGGGGACAAACAGGGCACAATATCTCTGAGCCACTGGGTGTGAGTGGGTGATGTGGCATCCCTCCACTTGAATAAAAGAGAATGTCTGGCCAGGAGTGTCGCAAAAGACAGTAAACGCTGTTTAGCTGGAGTTAGTCACTTACCATATCTTCCTCTCCAGTGATACCAAAAAGAGCAAATCAAAGGGTCTGGTTCAAGATCGCATTTCAATATGTACGACAAAGACGTCCCTCCGGAATGTTTCCAAATTCGAAACAAGAGACGCCTCTCCGCTTTTACATTTATCACAACAAGGATCGACATCTGGGTAGAAACGAGAAAGATTAAGTTTGGAGAAATGAGTCCTGTGTACAACCTTAAACTGTAATAAAGAGTGACGGGCGTGTAAGGAGGTGGAGTTGACTAGAAGCTTGAGAATTGAACTCCAAGTATCATGTGACAGTGTCAAATGTAGGTCTTTCCCCCAAGCAGTTTTAATTTTACTTAAAGAGGTGTGACGCAAACCCATCAATCCTTTACGCAGCGGGGACAAACAGAAGAGATTATCTACTGTATAATATTTGCATCAGGAGCTTCAGGGAAATTTTGTATTGAAGAGATAATGACGTGTCTTACTTGCAAATATCTGAAAAAGTGAGAATTGTGGAGGTTAAACCTTTCAGAAAGCTGTTCAAACGATGCAAACCTACGTAAATGTCTTCTTACGGAATGATTTATCACACAAAGGATTTACAGATGGCAGATTTACAGATTTTTTTTTTTCACACAGTCAGTTGTGTCTCTAGTGTCTCTGTAGGAACGTGAGAGAAAATATACACTCCCTTACTTTAAAACTTTTTTGTTTAAGCCAGTTTGATTTTCCCCTAATGTGACCTCATAGAAGAGGAGCCCCTCCCCTGACCTGTTGCTCAGCTCTGCTATCGTCTGGGGGGGTGTGGCTCAGTAGCAGCTCATTTACATAGACACAGAAACAGCATATTTCAGAAGAGGAGTGAAACAGAGGGAGTGTGAGGTATTAAAAATGCATTTGAAGATAATATTTCAGCTGCAGCATTAACACACACACACACACACACACACACACACACACACACACACACACACACTTTGTGGGAGCTTTGTGATCTGTGTTCGCTAGTTGAAGAAATAATCAAATATCAGACCTTTGAATCATTTTAAATCAGACATGAGTGTGTTACTATAAATCCAGACTGTCAGAGCTGCTGTTATAGAAAACTAATCAACACCTCCCGACCAATCAGAACGTTTAGAGCACACACGGAATGTTTCATTACAATATGAACTTCCTCCTTCTTGTTCAATGCACAGAACTGTCTCATATCATGTCTCAGATCAATGTGAAGTCACGCCGCTTTTGTTGTCTTGTTTACATTTGCAGGGTTTCCGTGGTGACCTCATCAACACTCAGGTGCTTAAGAAGGACGCAGATGGACTCTGCAGTCTCTCCCATGTAGCGCTGTGTCTCCTCGAGGAGGTAAGTGTGTGTGTGTGTGTGTGTGTGTGTGTCGGAGTGTGTGTGTGTGTGTGTGTGTGTGTGTGTGTGTGTGTGTGTGTGTGTGTTCTTAGCCTTGATTAAAGTCTCTTGCTGTTTCCTGGCTCTGTTTAATGTTCTGGTGCCCTTTACTTCATATAGTTTGCAGTGCATATGAGACAAAAATGACAAAAATAACAAAAAAAAGTACTGATAGTTTAATACATGATACATTTATATAATACATAATTTTATAATTGTAAACAGATTTCTGGCAAACCTGCATAAAAATATTCAAAAACATTCAAATATTTTATATACACATTTTAATAATATTTTGAGAATTTTGAAATCTAAAGATAATTTAAAGCAATATGTATTGTACTTCAAAGTATCGTGAAACTTAGTTCAAACAATGTCATAATCGCATATTTACTGTATTCATTTAAGGTATTCAAAAGTTTAGTGTGCAATATGGCACAGCTTTAGGTACTTATTGTTTATTCTTTTTTTTTTTTTGTAGTTATTTATCACTTTTCCTTTCTACTCAATAACAAGTGTGAGCAACTGTAACCAAGAATAAGCACTTTTCCACTGGGATTAATAAAGTTCCTTGAAATTTCATCATATTGTCCAGACCTACTTTTGTACGCAAAAAGGTGTTTTCCTGCTGTGCGCGTACAACACAATTATAACGTGATGTTCTTTCTTTAGGTGTTTTTTTTTTCTTTATTAAGACAATTTTTTCATTGTTACTTTTAGTTTGTTTGAATTACTGTAGTCTTTTTTTAAACAAACTTTTCAGAAGTGTATCATTTGGCCCAGCTATAAAATTTGTCTGCATTTTGTATACGTCTTGTTTTTTTTTTTTTTATGGAACATCAGCACCCCGACCACAGGTTTAATTTTATTAAAGAAAAAAATAAAGAAGGAAAATACATCAGGCTCTACAGCTTGTGATCACTTACAAAATTCTTTGTTTTTGTTTTCGTTTAGTGATTTATTTTCTACATTCACAACAATACTTTAGATTTACAATGAAAGTAAACTGTGAAATAACACACATGGAATTACTGTAGGTAATTATGTAACAACACAACAGCCAGTTGTTATTTCAATACATGGAGGTCAGATGTTCTGGAACAGTTCTTGCAAAAACAGTATCATTAAGTGCATTTGCAAACTCCAATAAGCTCCATAATGAAACTGTTTCTCATGAAGACATTCCCAGGAAATCAAGACCTAAACTTACCTCTGCTGCAGAGCAGAAGTAGCAGATACATCTCAATAACAACTGTTCAAAGGAGATTATTGTTGTGTGTTTTGGATAAACGCCTTCAGTATTGTTTTACAGTGTAGAAAGAAATAAACATCAGGAATCAGTCATTATTGTAGTTAGAAAGTGATCACAAACTTTTGAATGGTCGTGTATGTCATGTATATGTGTATACATTTTTTATGTGTAAAAAATACATAATGATGTGAAGGGTAAAGGATATATGTGTGCGTGTGTGTGTGTGTGTGTGTGTGTTTCCCAGATCTGTACACTAGCCTCTAGCTGTCTGAGCTCGTGCAGCGCGGGGACCTCGTGCCCCAGCTCCGAGGCCGACGCCCTGGTCAAGGTGTACGTCTGGGGCAGTAACAGCAGCCACCAGCTGGCCGAGGGAACTCTGGAGAAGATCCTCCAGCCCAAACTCGCACAGGGCTTCAGTGATGCACAAGTGGTACAGATCTACCCAACAGTCGCAGTTTAGTCATTGTTATTACGTTGTTGTTGTTGTTTTTTTGTTTTTTTTAACAATCGTCTCCTGGCGTGCAGATCGAGGCGGGGCAGTACTGCACCTTCTCCGTGTCGTCAGATGGCTCCGTCAGGGCTTGCGGGAAAGGCAGCTACGGACGCCTCGGCCTCGGAGACTCCAACAACCAGTCGGTCCCCAAAAAGCTGGTCCTGGACCCGCCACACTGCATGAGGAAGGTGTCCTCGTCCAAAGGTTCGGATGGACACACGCTGGCCGTCACGATGGAGGGCGAAGTCTTCAGCTGGGGGGACGGAGACTACGGCAAGCTGGGACACGGGAACAGCGCCACCCAGAAGTACCCCAAAATCATACAGGGACCCCTGCTGGGGAAGGTGAGGAGCTCCTACAAACAGCTACAGTGGTAAAGCACTCGCCCTATCATTTGGAGATCGCAAGTTCGATTCCCGGGTGATGCTGTAAGCTCTTGAAGCTAGAGGTCTAGAGAGAGCTGATTGGCTGAGCTCTCTCAGAGGGGAGGGATGAGAGGAACATTAATCACGGGTCTACAGCAAATCAGGGGCGTCTGTGAGCTCACGCAAGCGGAAGGAGCGGATAGCGCTGTTCTCCGAGTGTGTTACGCCGCCCCCAACGGTGCGTGAGCGAGCAGTTCGAAAAGATGCGGTCGGCCCTCCCGACTGAGTGGTAATAGTAGCCTTAATGTGGAGCCCCCTAGTGACGGGGAGGAATTGGACACGGCTAAATTAGGGAGAAAATCGAGGAAAAATCAAAAAAAAAAAAAAAAGGAAAAGTAAAGGCATTTCTGAGTCCTAAGGATTTTTAAATATTTGACAAATTATTGAAATGTTCCCAAAAATAACCCCAAAAAACCTTTGGATATTTATCACAGACATTATTGCTGAATATTTTTAAGTACCGTTGATTAAACCGATTCGATCTCAGAGAATCAAATAAGAATCAAATCATCAAATAAAACATCAGTAATGACTTAAATACTTAAAGCTTTATAATAGAGCACATGATTGAACGTTTTGGTTTTGTTTTTATGATGGAAAAGCTCAATTTCTTGCATAGAATTTTTAACAGTTTTAAAAAAAATGCATGATTTCTCATAATGATAATAATCATGATGAGCTCTTTACAAATCTCTCATGTAATGTTCAGGTGGGTGAGATTTTCTCTGTATGGTTGAGCAGGAGCGTGCTGGTCAAAAAGAAAAGCACTCAAAAAAACATTATATGGCATCATATAAGATCAGCTTAAACACAGTGAGATTCTGATATTGAGAAATAAAAAAATCAGCCTGTTTTCGTTCCCCTCATCATGTGCTGCTTCTTTGTCAGGTGGTGGTGTGTGTGTCCGCTGGCTACAGACACAGTGCTGCCGTGACTAACGATGGAGAGCTGTACACCTGGGGAGAGGGAGACTTTGGACGCCTCGGTATAACCGACACTAATCTCCCCCCCCCCCCCCCCCCCCTCTCTCACACACACTTTATGTCTGTTATTGTTTATTAATATGTTTAATATGTCCTGTATCTCTAAAGGCTTGTGCTTCTCATGCTTATGTGTATTCATTATGTTTAATTTTAAGGTCACGGTTTTGAACAGTTCAGATCTGTTTACATATATTCGGCCTGTCTGAAATTCTGGCGTATTTTGAGGACAGTAAAGTGAAGAAATAATTACAATACAGACATACTGTATATCAGTGTTTTTCAGCCTTTTTTGAGCCAAGGTACATTTTTAATTGAAAAAAAATCACAAGGCACACCAACAATCGAAACTGTAAAAAATGAAACTCTGTAGCCTATATTAACCATATACAGCCTTACTTATCGAAGTGACTTGAACAGAAATCAAATAAACACAAAGAAAAAAGTATTTTATGATCTTTCATATTTCTTCTTCTTTCAAATAAAAAGTGCAATTAACAATATACAGTCATTCTTATTAAAGTGTCTTGAATAGGAATCAAATAAACTCAGTGAAAACAGTCTTTTTGATCTTTAATATTTCATGTTTTAGACCAATTAGGTGAAATTTAATAATTTCCCACGGCACACCTGACGATCTCTCACGGCACACTAGTGTACCGCGGCACAGTGGTTGAAAATCACTGCTGTATATAAAGGTTTATTTGTGTTGATTTTGCGTGCTTGAGGTATTTGCTCAAAACTGTGAGGAAGACTTACGTGTGTATGTGTGACGTCGTTCATACTGCGCTCTCATGTGCACTATTCACCAAAAGATGTTCGTTGCCCCTTTTCGCTTCTCATTCATGTAAGAATCTGTCTCTGTGTCTCCGGGTGTCCGGGTCTCCGTCTCAGCCTCTAATGTTATAGTGATCACTGGTCATGTGACTAAGCACAGCTTTCAGAAACGTTCCACATACTAAAAAAAACAAAAAAAATCTAATTTATTTTTGACAAATTTGTCACAGTAGACAAATAGTTTTAACCAAATAACATATTTAAATAATTGTTTAAACATTCAGCTATTAGAATATACTGTGATACTTTGAGGTAAAATATTAAAATTAATCCTATTAGTTGATGAAAACATTAGAAATAAATATGTTTGAAAATGAACAATGATGATGATAATAATAATAATCATAATAATAATAAATTATTATTATTATAAAAAATGCGAAGAAGATGATCAGATTTCGCATCCTGTAACACATGACAACAAGCGGAACTGGATTTGAAAAAGGTTGATTTTATGATTTTTATATATTTAAAAGCGTTCATGTCTTAAAGCTAAGTTTTTTTTTTTTTTTTTAAGAAAAATTATACCAGATGATTTATTTTTATTAATTTCCTAAAACACACTTCCATTCAGTCTGATTTTTCCCCTCTCTCTGTCTCTCTCTGCCCCCTCTCCCCCAGGCCACAGTGACAGTCACAGCCGAAACGTTCCGACCCTGGTGAAGGACATCAGCGGCGTGGGCCAGGCGGCGTGCGGCAGCTCACACACCGTGGCCGTGGCTCAGGACGGACGCGTCGTCTGGTCGTTCGGGGGCGGAGACAACGGTCAGTTACACAACACACACCACGCGCTTCACACCTCCCTCACTCGGGAAGAAGAGCGTTAACATGTATGTGATGAAGTGCCAGTTATCCACCGCAGACATCATCATTTTTGCCCATTTCTTTTTTTTCATGCTGAATATTTTATCGAGACGTTTCTACAGTTTGGAAACGAAGATCATTTATGTGGAAGTGTGTATGAACTCATGTGTACCGTATGTCCCCACAAGGATAGCAATATCAGGCACATGGATGAGCCCTACAAGGAAAAGCTACTTATTAATTTGTTTGTTTGTTTGCTTAGCGCTTTGTTTGTTTGTGTGTGTGTGTGTGTGTGTGTTACAGGTAAACTGGGACACGGAGACACAAACCGCGTGTACAGGCCGAAAGTGATCGAAGCTTTACATGGTTACATCATCAGGAAAGTGTGTGCTGGAAGTCAGTGTTCACTGGCCCTGACTTCTGCTGGACAGGTACACACACACACACACACACACACACACAAACAGAGCTGCACGCTTAAAAGGTTAAAGGTTTTTACTCCACCTTGTGGATATTATGTTTAATGCACTCTCGTACAACAGCTAAGGAACCATGGATTATTAAGTGTGTGTGTGTGTGTGTGTGTGTCGCAGGTGTTTGCCTGGGGCTGTGGCTCATGTCTAGGCTGCGGCTCTTCAGAAACGACATCACTCAGACCGCGCTTCATCGAGGAGCTGAGCGTCACAAAGATCATAGACATCTCATGTGGAGACAGCCACTGTCTCGCTCTGTCTCACGGTGTGTGTGTCTGTGTGTGTGTGTGTGTGTGTGTGTGTGTCTGTGTCTGTGTATCTGTGTCTGTTTCCCATGGTAACTATCTATCTATCTTTCTGATTGTCTGTCTGCCTGCCTGTTTATTGATAGACCTGTCTGTCTGTCTTTCTGTTTCTTTGTTTGGTTACTTGACAATTTGTATGAGTGTCTGTCTGTTTGTCATTCTGTCTATATATCTACCTGTCTGTTATTGATTGACCTGTCTCTCTGTCTTTCTCTCTTTGTCTGTGTACTTGACATTTTGTCTGTGTACTTGACAAGGTCTGTCTGTATGTCTATCTGTCTTTTTGTCTGGCTACTTGGCAGTCTGTTTGTGTTTTTGTCTGTCTACCCGTCTGTCTGTTTGTCTGTTTATCTATCTGTCTGTCTGTTTGTCAGTCTGTCTGTTTATTGATCAACCTGTCTGTCTGCCTTTCTGTCTTTTTGTCTGTCCACTTGACAATCCGTTTGAAGATCAGTCTATGTTTTGGTTTATCTGTCTATCTGTCTGTGTACTGACTGTGTCTGTCTGTCAGTCTTTTGTTGTTTTTGTATGAACACAGAGTAATGTACAGTAAAGTCTGCTTGTTTCACTTAAACACTGAGATGTGTTTTTATTTAGAGAACGAGGTGTACGCGTGGGGCAACAACGCCATGGGGCAGTGCGGGCAGGGCCACACCTCAACACCCATCACCAAACCTAAGAAGGTCATCGGTTTAGAGGGCGTGTCCATCCAGCAGATAACAGCAGGGACATCCCACAGCCTGGCGTGGACCGCTGTGCCGACGGACAGGTACACACACACACATCTGAGCATTCAGTTAATTTTATCTGCACCAGTAAATTCAGATCTTGATTCTGATTGGTCAAAATGGTGTGTTAGATTCACATTACGTGTGTGAACAGTAACTCTTATTATATTCCTGTTAGGAAGACTTCAGTGCAGTAATGTTATTATTTTATTGAATTTCTGTAACAGGTTTTTACACGATCATGTATCTAGTCAGGTTTAAGACATAAGTAAAGATATGACTGAAGTCTGAGATCAACACCATACTGTATAACTTCACATTCTCATGCTTCTCTTGTAACCTACTGGATCGATGAGTTGACGTGAAGCGCATAACTACAGCACTCGGGAAGACTGATCTAATAAACACTAACTTGGACACACACACACACACACACACACACACACACACACACACTTCTTTGTGTCAGAGTGTATTAGTGCATTAGTATAATGGATTTAGTATAATCAGGAATTTTGCTTTATAGTGTGTGTGTGTGTGTGTGTGTGTGTGTGTGTGTGTGTGTGTGTTTGTGTGTGTAGACAACTTGTGGCGTGGCACAGGCCGTTCTGCGTGGATTTGGAGGAGAGCACGTTCACGTACCTGCGCAGCTTTTTGGAGCGCTACTGTGACAGCATCAGTGAGGACACCCCACCTGCACCCTTTAACTCCAAGAGGTACACACACACACACACACACACACACACACAAGGAAACACATGCACAGTTAACTAAGTGAGACTGTAGAACATATGGCATTAAGTTTGTTGAAAAACGTTTGTCCGTCTGTCTTTCAGGGAGCATCACCAGTTTGTGCTGCTGTGTATGAAGCTTCTGTCCATCCACCTGTCTCTGGCCCACGCAGGAGGAACCGGGGCCACCGTGCTCGGAGCTCAGGGGAGACCCATCCGCAACCTGCTCTTCAGACTCATCGACTCCATCATGCCCGACGCGCTGCAGCAGGTCCTCATCCTCAGGGTTTCTCTCTAATCTGGAGCTCTTTAATCTCTCTGAAGCAGTTACAGTATATCAGAGTTAGTGCATATTGTAGGGAACGAGGGAACATGAATCATGAATCAGTCCTACATCAGAGTTATGAATCAAAGTCTCACATTCAATTCATTAATCAGAGTCAAACTGAAGGATATGAATCAGAGTCACAAATACGAATCATTTATCATAGTCTCACATTAAACCTATGAACCAGTGTCACACATTCGATTCATGAATCAGAGTCAGAGTCACAAAGAGACATGAATCAGACTCTCACAACTGAATCATGAATCAGAGTCACACATTAGCTTCATGAATCAGTGTCAGAGTCACAAAAGAGAAATATGAATCAGAGTCTCACAATTTAAGTGAATCGAATCATGAATCAGAGTCACAAATCAGAATCATGACTTCGAGCCGCAAATCAGAATCATGAATCAACGTCACACATGAGCATTATGGATCAGAGTCTCACAATAGAATGATGAATCAGAGTCACAAATCTGAATCATGGATCATAATCTCACATCAGAAATGTTAATCAGAATCACATGTGAGATTTATGAGTCAGAGACTTACATTAGCATTATGAATCAAAGTCACACGAGTGTTATGAATCAGAGTCCCAAATGTGAATCGTGTATTCTCACATCAGACATCAGACTCATGAATCAGAGTCACACATCAGCGTTATGAATCATGTTCAGCAGAATAACTATAAATTAATAAAATTGTCTGTTATTTTTAAATTTGCCTTAGTTTAAACTCTTAAATGGTGCACGCATGTCTATCTACGTTTGTGTCGTGCTGTGTTAGGAAATTAATCATCGACCGGGTGGTGTGATGAAGTTGTGGTGGTGTGATAAAGTTACAGCCACCAGCCTGAACTCCTGAAGTGTTTTATCCCTCTTACACCACCTGCAGTGAATTGGTGAGTTTACTTATTATTTGGGAATGAAATTGTTTGTGTGTGTGTGTGTGTTTGTAGGCGGTGATGAACACACTGTCGATCGGAGCGTCTCTCCTGCTGCCTCCTCTCAGGGAGAGAACTGAACTGCTGCACTCACTGCTACCTCAGGGCCCCGAGAGCTGGGAGAGTCTCTCTAAGGGACAGGTACGCTACTGTTGATCTGTCTTCTCATTATCATAGCACCTATGTACCTCAAAAATCTTATTCAGAATCATAAATCAGTCACGAATCAAAATGAATCGGAGTCATTAGGGACATGAGTCAGAGATTCAAATCAGAGTTTTGAGTCATGAGAGTCATGTATCAGAGTCTGAAATCAAAATGATGAATTAGAGTCATTAGACACATGAATCAGAATCTCAACTCCTGATCAACTTCTGATGATTATTAATTTGTCTCTGAGTTTTGACCCCCAATTATAAAATCAGAGAATCATGAAATGAGTCTCTTGAATCAGAATCATAAAACCAAATCATGAGTTCATGAGACTCTCGATAATAACTATTCCGTGTATATCATGTAGAGTTTTATAGCTTTATCAGTTTGTCCCTAATGAAGTTACAGTGACTGGGAAAACATTTCTGAGATAAGAAGAGATTTAAACCTTGAGAGGAATCAGACTCCAAAGGAAATCCATCCTCATTTGGGTGAAACCAGATGATAACACAAGCATAAATAAATTCTCTTCTAATGTTTACTTACCCATGTGCTGTAAGATGAAAGGCGCAACTCTGTAACAGGAAATGTGTTTTAGTTAACACACTTTTTGAGGTTACCAACTGTTCAGTGCTGAAATCACGAATCATAGTAATATGAATCATGAATCAACTTGTTAACGGTTAATAAAATAATTATCAAAATCAAATCACAATCATGAAAGTCGTGATCCAGCATCTTAGATCAGAATCTTTAATCGTTTAAGCAGAGTCTTAAGATTAGTGAATCTCAAAGCAATGAATCTTTATAGTGAATCTTTAGAAGTCTCAAAGCAAAGTCTTGGCTCTAAGCCATAATTGAGAGTGAACAAAATCATGAATCACAGTTATAAGTCCGAGTCATGAATCAGACAGCTCAACTCAGACTCATGAATCCGAGTCATGATGATAATGAGTCTGATTCACAAATCCGGTTCACAAATCCGGTCCACGAGTTCGGTTCACTAGTCCGGTTCACGAGTCCGATTCACGAGTCCGATTCACGAGTCCGATTCATGAGACTGTTTCATGAGACTGTTTCACACGTCCGGTTCACGAGTCCTATTCACGAGTCCGATTCACGAGACTGTTTCACGAGTCCGGTTCACAAGTCCGATTCACGAGACTGTTTCATGAGACTGTTTCACGAGTCCGGTTCACGAGTCCGGTTCACGAGTCCGATTCACGACACTATTTCACGAGTCCGGTTCACGAGTCCGATTCACGAGACTGATTCATGAGACTGATTCATGAGACTGATTCATGAGTCCGGTTCACGAGTCCGATTCACGAGACTGTTTCACGAGTCCGGTTCACGAGTTCGGTTCACGAGTCCGATTCACGACACTATTTCACGAGTCCGGTTCACGAGTCCGGTTCACGAGTCCGATTCACGACACTATTTCACGAGTCCGGTTCACGAGTCCGATTCACGAGACTGATTCATGAGACTGATTCATGAGTCCGGTTCACGAGTCTGATTCACGAGACCATTCATGACCACTGATTCATGAATCCGAGTGGTGATAGTAATGAATCTTCATGAAATTAAAATCATAGAATCTCTCTTGAATTATAATTTTACAATTCCTACGTGTGCCTACATGTCCAAATCGTAGTGTGCTCTCGTCCCCAGCGTCTGCAGTTGGACATGGTGCTGAACAGTCTTCAGGAGCAGAGCCATGTAGCATCCCTGCTGGGTTACAGCTCTCCAGGGGAACTCGGTGCCAACGCGCCCCAGCCTGCCTCACCCGAGCGGCCTGCGGGCCCCGCTACCTCCGGCACAGACGCCCAGGATCACCTGCACCTGGCCGAAGTGCTGCTCAAGACCCTCCTGCTAAGCATCGGCTTCTACACGGTCAGTGAGCGCGCTGCGAGAAAACTTTTAGCTAACCCTAACCCTAACCCTAACCCTAGCTTTAGCTAAATAGTAACCCTATTGGTTACTGATTTATCGACAGCGATTCCCAAACAGCTGTAAATATTCTGAATTGATTAATCTCACGTGTCACGTGTAGGAGCGTGCCTTCGGTGAACTGGAGAAGAACAGCGACAAGCAGCAGTCCAGTCCGGCTCAGAAACAGACCGAGGCTCCGTCTCACTTCCACCAGCTTCTGTTAGCGCTGCATAAACATCTCCTGGCTCACTGCTACATCTACACCAACACCGAGGTGCTCCTTCTTTCTGAATCGATGACAATGCTGGATTTTAAGCTAAAATTGGCGTATTTCTTTTAACCCGAACGTGTGTGTGTGTGTGTGTGTGTGTGTGTGTGTGTGTGTGTGTGTGTGTGTGTGTGTAGGACGACGGCAGCGTGATGCTGCTCCGTAAGCACCTGTGTCTGCTGTTACCCTATGCCGCCGAGACGTTCAGGAGGTCCACCGTCCTGCTGGAGGAGAGCTCGCTGGACAAGAACGTCATCAGTAAACTGCACAGTAAGAAGGACGCGTGTAGAATCGCACACGATGCGTCCAGTAACACTGGATTACACAGATTAGGTTTTTAACACTCGCAATAATCATAATATAAAAAAGAGTTTTCATTGTAGATTTCATTTTCTTCCCCTTAAAGTGTTTTTGGTTCTCGGTTATGTATATAAGTATCTGTCTTTGTCACATTTTTTGCTGTAAGTATGTAAAAAAAAAAAAAAACATAGAACAAAGTCTTGAATCAAAATTATGAAGTCATTAAAGACTGAGTCAGAGATTCGAATCATGAATCAGTGCATCAAATCAAAATTATGAAAGAATCAGATGTCATTGGAGACGTGAATCAGGAACTTGAATCTGAATCCTAAATTAGAGTCCTGAATCTGTGTCTCTAATCAGAGTCATGGATCAGAATTATAAATCAGTGTCATGAATCAAAGTCATGAATCAGAATCATGGAAGTTTGTAATCAGTGTCTCAGATCAGATTTGAATGGGATTTGAGTCTTGAGGGACATGAATCACGTTCTTTAGGTCATGGATCAGAGACAAATCAGAATCATGAATCAGTGTTTCAGATTAGAGCAAGAAGAGTCACAAATCAGTGAATCATATAAGAGTCTTGAGTCAAAGTCTACTTTTAGTTTTACTTTTACTGAACTACATTGACGTTGCGTTACTTACGACAGAGATGTGCAGTATCTGAAGCAGAAATTACGCCCTCCACTGACTATTATATGTAATCGCGTAACTCATCTGTTCCTCCGAGACATGCCTAATAACATAGCGTGTGCAAAAAGTGGACCAAAAAAAAAAAAACAGCACATTCACCATCAGGAAGCAGAAAAAGAGAGATTTGTACTATGAAGAAGGCAACTGTGAGCTAACACAAGCCCTGTACTTTTAATAAATTTCAAGTTGAATACTTTTGTACTTTAACTCAGATACACAAGTAAATGGATGACTTTTACTTTTACTTGAGTTATATGTACCATAAGGAATCTCTTCTTTTACTCGAGTACAGGACTTGTGTACTTTGCCCATGTCTGGGAATCAGTGTCATGAGATGCATGAATGAGAGTCTTGAGTCAAAGTCATGAATCAGAATTGTGAGAGTTATGAATCATTAACTCGATTTGGAGTCATGGTTCTGAATCATGAGTCATGAGCGACATGAATTACAGTCTTGAGTAAGAGTCGTAGATCAGAGACAAATCAGAATCAGTCATAACCGCCATGAGTCATGAATTAGTGATAGATTCAGAGATCACTGAAGCCCTTCACTACACTCCACAGTAAGGAATAAACCCGTGCCAGTCGAAAATATGATTTCACTGGATAGGTTATCAAGACTCGTATTAATTGTTACTTGTGATTGTATTTAATTTTGCATGTGTTTTATTAGTAGGGAATTAAACACTTTGTGTTGTTTTGTTATAGGAAAATGATCAACAACCACGTTGTAATTTATTATTTGTAGCTCTGTTGACTGTAGATTTGTAATTAATCTACCACAGAAAATTTGTTACAAAAATCATTACAATATTTCTTTTTACAATTGAAGCCAACAGTACTTTGTATCCACGCATAACGTCCACCAGACAAGTCGTTCCTACACTAGCTTATTTTTTCCTTTCTTTTAAAAATAATAAGACAAAAAAATTTCTAAAACGTTCTCTATAAAACTTACCTAAACACTTACTAAAAACCTACTTCATTTAAGGAGAACTATCACTTCATTGATGTGTGGCATGTTATTTGTGTGTGTTTGTATGTGTAGCGGTGCTATATGGCTCCGTAGCAGGCGGTCTCCTGTGTCAGGTGATCTATTCCCTGCTTCTGCTGCCCCTGGGCGTGGTCAGGCCTCTTCTGCCTCACCTCATGTCTCTACTTGAACACCTGAACGAGTTGAATATTCACCTGCCTGACACACACCTGCAGGAGGAGCTGGAGCTGCAGGGGGTGAACACATCTCCTGGTGAACACACACACACACACACACACACACACACACACGTTAGCACGTCTACAAATCTAATGTCTTTAATAGTAAAATTGCCAAAACACAACACAGATTTGTCATTTGTGTGAAAACTCTTATTGCTTATAAAACGACCTGCTGTCTGCTCCATCATCCACTCCTAACCGTTCCGAGTGTGTGTCCTGTATCCAGATGTGTCAGAGGTGCCCGATCCTGCCGCTGAACCGGAGACTGAGCATGACTGGGTGTGGCTTCTGGACCTGGAGAGAGCCGTGGCGTTGGCGATCGGTCGGTGTCTGGGAGGGATGCTGCAGGGCCCGCCCCCCTCCCTCCAGGAGAAGACGGCCGAGTTTTGGCTGAGTAACCCTCTCCTGAGGAACGGCCTGGAGATGGACTTCGAACAGCTGGGTACGCACAGTGGCGCATGTTTTCATAGACATGTGTACAAAATGGCGCTGAACAGTACCCTTGTATTTGCGCTGGCGATCTTCTGTAGTTTTAATATGTATCTTTCTCCAGGAAATGTAAATGAAGGCTTTTAATCTTAAAAAAAAAAACACTTAGAGTAAAACTTTAAATGCACGTTTCTGGGTATTAAAGGTTTACGCCTGAAACTACCATGTTGGAACCAGGAATGGTACAGTACATGTTTGCAGAGAGTGAAGTTTAATTTCATCTGTATAGTTGTGTAAAGTAAATGTGTTTGTCCAGAAGGTTAATTTCACCAAATCATTAATTCCAATTTACACAAATGTTTGTATTTTCTTGGGTTTATACTCCGGCGTTTTCCGCTGCCAAAAAGCGTTTGTAGATCGTTCCGTGTGCAAACTCTAATATGGCAAAAAATGTAGACTCTCTCCAAACACCTGAGCCTAAAAAATATTCATTTTAAACGCTGATTTTAAAATCTGATTCAGTTTTAAGGATTGAAGTTTGTAGTAATGTGACAGTAATAGTCAGTTTTGAGGATCAGTCGGATTCAAATCAGTCAGAGATGGAAGAAGCATGAAAACAATGAGGGGAGAAATATTAGAAATATGAAAATAAAGCTCCATATCAGCTACATTTTACATTTTATACTTTTATATTACTAAATACTAAAACTCTTATTTTATTGTCTACCGTTTTTCAGAGTAGTTGCCGCTATCAGGTCGTCCCCAATTTACGAATATTCGAGTTACGAATTTCTTCAGATACAACTGGACGGCGGTTCTACTCATAGATGCAAACAAATCGTAGCTCACATGTGGTGTACAAAAAATTTACTCTGCAGTGCACCAGATACTAATATTTACAATTATATACAATAACTTCAGTGTGTAAGTGAATGTATAAAATGTCTAAAGTCCGGTATATTGTGTGTGTGTGTGTGTGTGTGTGTGTGGGAGAAATAAGTCGCCTCACCAGTTTCAGTGAATCAGTTCAGGAGCACGATGATAGAAAATGTCTGTCCTGTAAAGCTGTCCAGATGGTGAATAATCCTAATAACAAAATGGCGTCCGGGATTCCCCTCGCGATTTAAATGCGCATAGACAACACTGTTATATTTGACATGCGAGATTAATTTCTTTAGGTGCGGTTACAGTTTTTAGCCACATGATGGCAGTGTGGGGAAAGGGGACAGAGATTTAGTCAGTGGCTTGGTACTGTATGCTTCACATTGTATATTCGTGTCAAAGGCGTATGAGACTCACTTTGTTGGACTTAAGAACAAATCTGACTTATGAACGTGCTCCTGGAATGGAACTTGTTTGTAAGTCAGTGACTAGCTGTATTACACTAGGATGAAATTGGCTTCACACCGATTCTCCGCTACATTCTGACTGGTCTTGTGAAATGTCTAGGATTTATCCGCTAGCAACGTTAGTCTCACAGTGTGACTAAATTTAGCAAACCAGCTTAACAAAGCATTAAAGTAACTTTAAAAATAGCAACACTCGCACTTTCAGGATCTAAAGGTTAATCACAAACACTCGGAATTGATCCACACTGAGGCTTCAGCATTTTTGCTAATCTTTAAAGCAACTTTGAAGTCCGGGCAGCTGGATGTGTAATGTTCAGCACACACACACATACAACTTGGGCTTAGCTATTAGGGCTTAACAACAAACGCTGCTTCTTCACTTTTGTAGTATATATGATATATACACAGTTAGTTTGATGTTCTACAGCCAACAACAGAGTTTTTACCCTGCCTTGCTTT